>OZ057416.1:79116865-79481865 GCA_964056705.1 Troilus luridus | reverse complement strand
AGCCAGGGAGAGAGGAACCCCGCAGCATGGTTCTGGTCCCATTGGAGCAGTTTCAGCTCCTTTTTTTGCCAGTTTGTCGCCCCTTTCATTTCTTGGTATGTTACTGTGTCCAGGAATCCAAAATATGTTAACTCTGTTTTGTACAGCTAGTTCATTAAGTCCAGACTGGTTTTAATGTTATGCAGCATTCCTCCACTAGTCTGGATTTTGTTACTGCATTTTGTAATGCATTGCATGCTGCCTGACTGTCAGTAAGAAAATTAATTACCTTATTCTTGTGGTCCTTCATAGCGAAGGCACCTGCAAGTATTGGGCACATTTCCGCTTGAAATAAAGTGGGTGTCGTGCCCAAGGCTAGGTAATGGCCTGTATCTAAGCAGCCTCTGAAACAGAATCCCGAGCCGGCACCATGCTCCCCTTTGGAGCCTCTGCTTCAATTAGAATGTCTAGAGGTGTTAGGTCTAGTATAGTCTCCAGTGAGGCGTTAGGGGTGGTTCTAATGCCCCAGTGATCATGATGGACCCAAGCCGCTGGACCTTCTCTAACCTTGATCTATTTTGTTTGATGCCAGCTCTGTGCCACCAGGCTATTGAGCCATAGGTTAGCACGCGTCCGACTATTGCTGTGTACCTCCAACGAGCCATCTTGAGGCTAATTCCCCACCTGTTGCCGCAAAGGCTCTTACAAGTCCACAGAATTCTAGTGGCTTTCTTGGTAACATAATCTATATGTTCGTTCCAGTTTCGTTTACTGTCCAATGTAACTCCCAGGTATTTAACCTTCTTGCTAAATTGAATGCTCATCCCTTTCATCCTAGGTGGGCGGGGGGGGGGGGGTGAGCTCCCTCAGTGCCCTTTTGTTGGTAAAAGGTACTATGACCGTTTTATTAGGAGATTTCTCTCTCTCATTTTTATCAGGAGCTTAAACATAAGACCCTGAAAATTTTCTTCCTTCAATTTCAGAAGAGGATATTCTATGTGGCCAACTGCAAACTTGATGCTGGCAGCTGTACCATAGTCCATTTTGGGTTTCTTTTCCGTTGTGCAAGGTGAAGGAGTCACCTGCTATTCCCTACCTCTCTTTCTCTCATCCTTAAAGGTTGAGGGTTGAGTTTCGGCGGGAGTCGCCTTTTTCTATTGCCGTAGAAAGTTCTTTCTTCGGCTGTAAGTCATATTCTTCCAGACTTACGACGGTGGAAGCTTATTCGTGTTAATCTGAGAGGTGGTTGTCAACTGCTGTTCTTCATTTCTTAATATCATGGATATATTTGCAGGTAGCCCTATTTTATCCATCGCTCTTTTGTAAAAAAATACCGCCTTCGAAGATATGGGCTATTGACAAGCTCTCGCTGCATTTCTCGCATGCTGGTCGGTGTTCTTTTGTAATTAGGTGAGCGTGGGTAAGCCTTGAATGAACACTTCGGATGGTACGACAGTACATGGTAGAGACAGGCTATCCATTTCCTCGACATTGAGCCCCTGTCTAGCCTGATAGCTCCTAACGAGTTGGGGATGCTCGGAAGGTTACGGTATCTTCCCATATCAAGTACTACTTATGGTTTAATTCCCGAATTGAACTGTTCTGGAACTTCTTAGGAATATCCATTGCATCCAACTTGGCTGTGCAGCAATATATCGCGATGGTCCTACCTCTCACTCTCTCTTCCATTCGTAGAGCCCATTAACCTTTGTTTTTATTACATGTTCTTCTTTTCTTTACTTTTTATATTTTTATTTTTACTCCAATGTTTCAACTATGTGACAACAGATTTTCTATTCGAAGATAAGAAGAGAACTTTCTTATCTCTGTTAAAGTCAAGCTCTCCGAGTAATATGTTACGACGAGCCCAATGAGTATTTTACTCAATTGACACTTTAAAGAGCGTAGTACCGATGAGCCTAAATAGCAGGTCTTGGTACCGTCGAGCTGTTTACTACTTCAGCGTTAATTATCCATATACACTTCACGTGCCATTTTAGAATCCCCCAATACCTCTCCCAACCTCCACCTAACATTTATTTCTTCTCTAACATTTTTTCTGATTATTGTTAAATCCAGATCCTTTCTATATCCGCAAGATTATATTGTACTTATCTTACTAACTATTCGTAAGTTGTATAAATACAAAATAAACGCAAACCTTATACGAAAAATCATCGCATTTTCTACCTTTTTATCACTCGGCATAACAGTAATAAATTAAAAACCATATTAAATTTTCCACATTAAAATGGTGGAAGATCGTTTAAACGAACTTTAGAATTTCGGAAATAAAATTACTCATTCGAATATTTCGGAAATATAATAGTACAATCCGGGCTGGTTCATCTATCTTCTTCATTGCCTACTCATCGAAAAAAAACTTGACGGATTCTGGTGGTCAAATGACATAAGCCTGTCTAAAATTGACATAAAATATATGAACTACTAAGTTGTAGTTTTAATTATTAAGTATTGTTAAAAAAGAAACTATAAAATTCCAAATAAATATTAAAATATTAAATAAAAACATTGCATGCCAACATAATTAAAAATGTAACAGATATTAAATAGTGGTGCATACAAATTGTTTCCGATAGCTTATTTACCTTTCCAGGTCAGACGCAGCTTATAAGAGAATAGTTATCAAGTGAAGTGGAATTTTTTAAGTGACTTATAAGCAACGAAATAAATCTCAATATTTCTTTATCCTTCAAGCAATATTACTTCATATTTAAAGCGTCAATTTTAATTTTCATAGTGTTTTTGTCAATGTTATTTCAACATTATTCATTTATTATAAATCTTTTTTAGCTTTTATTTCCACAAGTCGGTTAGCCGTTCGAAAAAAAATGCAATATGAAATCGTCATTATAAAAAAAAAAAAGAGAATGAATTGTTGGTTTCCAAGATAGAAACGAATATCAGTTAATAAAAGATTCTTTTTCACGAAAATATTTTTAAAAAAACGTAAAACGCTTGATTTCATTAAAAAGTTTCCACTTCCTTGTTAAGCAGGTATAAGTTCATTGGCGGATCCAGAAATTTTGTGAGGGGGGTTGCACCTGTGTACCAGCTCCTTCTTGCCAATTTCCCCTCGAAATCTTGAGACTTTAAAATAATCATTTAATTCCCAAAAGATAAAATGAAATTAAAATTAAATTATTTAATAAAATATAACATATAAGTAAAGTGCCATATCAATGCCTTAGTTCACAAATGTGTTATGTGCAAATTTTTTAAAATGGGTTTTGTTATATCTATCTATATATAAAATAAAACAGAGTCCTCGGCCGCGTTTGTTCGTGGTAAACTCAATAACTACTGCACGGATTTTCATGCAGTTTTCACCAATAGATGTGATTCACCAGGAAGGTTTAAGTATATAATGTGTCGCGGTTTATTTTTATCATGAAGTTAAAATAAAATTAGCTGGAAACGTATTCATAGAGTTCAGTTAAATTGTTATATGTAGTGAACAAATCAATTTTAAGAACAATTTGTTGTCTTTTTCAACTTTGTCTAACTATTAATTATGAAGAAGTGTTAATTGCATGACAAAATTGGAGGATGGTCTTTAAGTCCATAAATAATTTCTGCAAAAATAACTGTTTTTTCACTTTATATGTGAGCTCATTAAAATCTCGATACGTCGGCTACACTATACCCGTACATCATGATTGTAATTAAGGGGTTTCCGATTAGTAAATAATAGTTTCTAATGTACAATTGCCGAGGATTCCAAAAAAAATCTCCATTTGGTTTGTATATTTTTTATCTTCTGTATTTTTTTGTATATTTCTGGTTTAAAAAAAATTTCCGATAAGAACTTATATTTTGTTTTTCTTTATTTTATCGTGTAGGTACACATTTATTTTATTTTATTTTTATTGAAACTCGTATTAAACAGTTATTTTTATCATGAAGGTCTTTTGGAGAGACATGAATTTTTTTTTAACTGTACTCTTTTTTTTATTCTTAAGGGATCTAGTTTCTGCACTAAAATATTTTTCTATCCATCTCTATTGTATTAAAAAGTTATAATATACAAATTCCCATATTAGTAGAATAAGTTATAAGTTACAGAGAATATTTCTTAACATTAATTTCATACACAGAGTGGAAACTAAAGTTTAACCGCAAAACTTTACGTGCTAAGCGAACTTTAAAACATTTATAATCAAATTCATTCGTTTATTACTGAAAACTTGATAAAAGAAAAAAAGGAGACCAATTATTGAAACAAAATAAAAGTGATTATTTCTATTATCTAGCATTGAAGTCGAATAAATTTTTGTATACATAAAAAATGCAAATAAAAAAATAAAATATACAATACTCAAAGTAAAAATTATGTTATTTATTTATTTTCGTGACCAGCTCAATGTATTACACTGAGGTGAGATACTTTGAAAAGGAAATATCGTAGCATATTGGCTCAAACTGATGATAAAGAGATTAAAGCAAGCCGAGAGGACTTAGCTAGATTAGAGAACGACTTAACTAGAACTTTGTTCTGTCACAATAGACATCCACAGTGCGGCTAATAGCCGATCCGGCAGAAGACCATTTGATGATGAAAAACGTTTTGTTCTTAAATAATAAATAAAATAGTATTAATTTATTATTACTGTTATTAATAAGCAAATTTATTCGGTTCAAATAGGATTTATCTTTTGATATAGGGTTTCTTCCGTGTCATAATCATATTCGATTACAAACCTCAGTCGGAGAATATTACAAAACTAAACTGTTGTATTGTATGAACAAACAGAATTGGTGAGAATTCAGAAGTCACTTTATAATTAAATGTAGTGATGAAAGATTTTTGAGCCAATCTCAGGTTTGGCTTGGTTGGATTTTTACTATGACTATATCTCCGAGAATAGATAAACCCGAATAGGATGTTGATTTGAGCCTTATCAAGTAGTTTATCGCCGGACCGCTTAGCTCCGATGACGGTAAAGCTAGTGCGATACTGACCACGATAAGGAAAGGGCCTTGTCCTTAGCTGCGGAGATGAGGCTGAGCCTACACCAATTACCTCTATATCTATTCAATAGCATTCGTCCCAAGGGGTATTATTTAGTGCTTTTAAAATAATCCACACTGATCGGCATATCAGTTATGAACGTTGTTCATGATTTCCAAAACGCCTGAAATATATTTTAAATTATTAACCCTCATAAGGTACGGTGGGGTGAGGGCCGACCCCAGGATGCTTTGAAATTTACCCGCATGCGCCAAAATTATCTCTAATAGTAAGACTTTGAGTACTTGTCCTGCCAGTCGTATTCCAGCTGTGGATGAGAGGGTTTCGCTACACGAGGTGAGTCAACTGTCTTTGTTACCCGAATTCCGCGAAAATTCATGTTTGGGGTTGACGAAAACCCCACTTTACCATTCATGTACTCCATCGCGTTTGTAAGGAAACATTTGTAGTCGAGTAAATTACTTGAAATCATTAGCTTATGTGCTTACAGACATTCACATGAAAAGAAGAGTGTATAATGCAAGACTGCCCAGAGAGCTCCGAGCAGAAGTGAGAGGAATACTTGGTGCTGGCGATGAGACCCCTACATCTTCGTGTGAACCACCAAACAAGACCAGAAGGTGCAATATTTGCCTTCATAGTGCAGATAAGAAAACAAAAAATTTTTGTACTACTTGCAAAAAATCTATTTGTTCGAGTCATCTGGAAGCTGTTCACTATTGCATATCTTGCTCTGATAATTGAGAATGTTTTATTCATGAGACTGGTTTTCGACAACATTTTGCTTAGAAAATTTAATGTAAGTTTTATTTTTTATTGTGAAAGTTACCTGCTTTTACAGCCTATGTTTTATTGCACATTTTTCATTTACTTGAATTTATATTGCGTTTTAATGAAAAGTTTGATTTGAAAATGTATTTTTATGAAGAATAAAGTCATGATACAGTATTAGAATTATGTTCTTGTTGATGAGTAGAGATGCACTGGATACCAAAGCACCTCAAACCTTAAAAGAAGTTGGGGTATGTGAGGACCCCACCGTACCATTTATGTCCTCCCAGCTCACTGTGCCATTGGAGGGTTAAATATATATTATATATATTGTAATTTTTTTAGAATAGAAAACAAACTTTATTCTGGGACCAAGTCCCTTTAGAATAACAATAAAGAACAAGTAAAATAAACATAATATTCATCTGGCCAGGAGGCTACATAATGATACAAATCATGAAGTAATCATGAGTGGCAAAACATAATAGAAATAGGAAAAAGAAAAAGAAATGATTAAAAAGTACGAGACTTTACAGGATTTTAACTAATTGTCGAAAATAATATAAAGGTTAGATATTAACAAAATAATAATACATAACATTAATATAATAGTTAATAACGGAATTTCTAAATAAAGCAAATGAATGGCATAGCATGCGATAAAGTATTTACAAGGTCTATATCTTCTTTGTTGTTGGAAAAATAAACAAAACATGTAAGTAACGAGATCAAGTATTCGATACAAATTAATTCAAGCGGAAGATTGACCTGCCTGGAGAGCATCTTTTTGAGATGCCAAGAGATGACGGAAAAGCAGGGATTTAAATGAGGCCAGTGAAGAAGAATGGCGGATGAAAGGAGGGATTGAGTTCCACACAGTGGTGGAGCGGGCGAGGAAGGAACGCTCGAATGCCTTAGTTCTGTGGGATGGAATGTAGAGATCGGAAAGGCGGGATCTTGTTTTTTGGTGTTGGACAGAGGATTTGAATTGAAGGAGACTATAGATATATAAAAGGTGTTGCGAGTTAATGGATTGGTATAGAAAAACACTACGGAAATAATGTCTACGAATGGGAGGGAAGAGCCACTTTAACTCATCATAATGATGTGACACCCGGGAACGCTTCTGAGTACCAAGGACAAATCTTAAAGCGCGGTTCATTATTCTTTTTAAGTGACCCTCCAAAATTTTGGAAAGGCCCCCGTATACCACACAACAGTAGTCAAAGTGGGGGAAGATAAGGGATGATTCGAGATGATACGAGAAGCTTCCGGGTAGATTCTGTAAGGAGATGCCGGTTAAATAAATGTTTATTATATATATTATAATTATATATATAATAAACATTTTGCTATCAAAGGTTTTAAAGATATTAAGCATTGATTTATGGCTGTTTGGCAAAGAACACTAACTAGTATAATCTACATCACCAATCTCAAGTTGAATCATTAATGGTATTTAGAATGAATAATGGACTGCATGAATATGTAATTTGGAAATAGCTATTATTATTGATAATCTAGTCCTTTTATATTTTTAAAGGAATATATTTGCAATAGTAGTGAATAAGTAGTTATGTCGAATTTTGTTCAGAGAGAGACAACTGTATTGAGGAAAATGTAATCGTGTCATTCTCGTAGTTTTTGGTTTGAAATGGAATTGTAATATAAGCAGTAACTCTTTTTCAAGCCAATGCCTCACTTAGCCACTTATTCACGCGATTCCGCTTCCCTAAATACAAGAAAATAATTTTGGAGATTATTCTATTTGACCACTCATTCACCGGGTTAGTGGATTAGGTGTTCTTAAACTTGTTTTGTACCACCTTCCTCTGTTAAAATTAAAGGCGTGGTAGCTTACACAATGAATTATGTGGGCACAAAAACGCATTGAAAACAAAGCATTTATTTTGACTGTCATAAGAAACAACATTATACGTTTCAATTTATGATAAAGAAGTACAGGTAAGAGAAAAATAGCAATGACTGAGTGAGAATTTGATTTATTTTCAACTGGTCTCGGGCTCCCTTTACTTCGCGTTTGTCGTGAATCTATACTGCAGATATCTAATCACTTGTGTTCATTTTCATAAAGCTGGTAACTTAGTAAGTTTTACAGGGTTGTGTTCAGTAGCATTCCATTTTCACACACACTCTCTCTCTCTCTCACTCTTTACTTCCGCGGTCCCTTTCTTCAACCACGATTAAGATTAGCGAAATAAGGTGTAAGATGAATGCTTGGGTTGGGCCGAACTCTCCTGTAGATAAAAGTCTTGGATATGAGGGAGTACTTAGACATTCAGGAAAATTATGCATAATATTAATATATGCATAATGTATGCATCTCCTGCATTGCGACATCTCACTGGTCATATTACTTTACAGTTGAGACACATAAAGTTTCGTGACAGATCATTTTAAATAAATCATTTAATTTTTGTTAACTATACATTTATAATTTTGTTACTCGTACATCCGAAATTTCAGATGTCTAACTTCAAAACTGACGGATTCCATACAATCATTGAACCCCTATTATATTAAGGGGAAACCCTTGGGGGTGGAATTGCCCAAATTGTGTTCAGTTAAGCTATACAAAGAATGTTAAGTTCAGTGGTTTCTGCTGTGCGTGTTAGTCAATCAGGTTACAGTTTTGGATAAACTTTGCCTGTTTGGTATGTTGATAAAAAGTAGCCTGTGTCCTTCCCCAGGCTTGAGATTATCAATATCAAGTTTCATCACAGGCGGATCAGCACAGCCGTGAAACACACATATACACGGAATAACAAACGGGACGGACAGAAGTTTATTTTTGTTCGTGTCAGTAAAAGATTAGTATGTAATGTTATTGAATTTATTGAAAAGGATTACTTAGTATAACGGTTTCACTTGTCGTACGGCAGCAGCGAGAAGTGAACATTATTATTTTTTTCCTTAGCCCTTGGCTTTTATTAATTTTTGACAATAACGTATTAATGTGATACATGACATCTCTTTCACTGCATCAGGTGCATTTTAAGAGAGGATGGTGCATTGAATTTTCTTGAGATTAATTAGATGCTAGGAGTGGGGTCTAGTGATGGGGCTCACTAGTTCTTTCTGATTGGACTTAGTTAGTAGTTTACTCAGTCCACGTTGATTGTCTGTACATGTGTTTGCCAGCGCTGAGGTCGGCCTGTCGGTGTAAGTGTGTTGAATAGTGGGTTCGTGGAATGTTAAAGACTATCAAAGAATTTGATATGCCTCCGTGTGACGAAGTCCGTAACCGTCGGGAGTCCGAAGGTCTCGTGTATTATGTCTGATTTTGTCCTTTGTAAAGAGTTGTGCCTTACTATGCACCTCAGTATACGGTTTTGAAATTGTTGGAGCCTTTTTGATGTTGTTGGTGAAATGTTATTCAACATAGGCGCCCCACAAAGGAGTGCTGGTCTAATAACCGCCTTATAGATCATTACTTTGAGGCGGAGTGATAAGTTCGGTGAGGTTAAAAGGTGATTAAGCCTGTAAGATTTGGTTCTAACTGACCTGATCTTCTTATTACAATGTTGAGATAATGTCAAGTGCCGGTCGAGGGCGACACCGAGATACGTATCCTATTCGCAGGTTTGTTTACTCTGCCTGCTATTCTATAAACCTTAGTAGAGGACGCTTATTCTTTTGGAAAGACAGAATAATACAGTCGGTCTTCTTGAGATTAACTGTAAGATTCAATCCGTTCAGTTTTTTAGTTATTTCCTCACAGGCCACCTCCGCCTGCCTTTCAGCATTCAATAAGCTACTGTAGATGGCGATGTCATCGGCATACGCCGCCACAGTAGCTTTTTTGTATTTGGCACCAACGATTTCCGCCGTATAAACTGAGAATAATACCGGTGATAACACAGACCCTTGAGGTACACCACACGTAAGAGGAAAGGGGTTGGACAGCCTTCATCGAATCGTACCGTTATTGAACGTTGTGTCAGAAAGGATCTTATGATAGTATAGAGCTGCTCAGGAAACACGTTGTCCTGCAGTGTCTTACATAGAAGACTATGGGACAATGAGTCAAACGCCTCTGGGCATTCTATGGATATCAAAGCGGTTGCCTCGTTCTTAACTGTGTTCTGGATTACTTCCACGTGGTTGTCCGGGCACAGTCTGGCCTAGAAGCTGGTCTGTTTCGGTGGTGCTATTTCCGAGCAGTAGGTTTTGAGATAATTAAGGTTAATTTTCTCAAAAACTTCTCCCATGTGCGGAAGTAAGCTACTGGGCCGGTAGTCGACTGGCTGATTACCATTTCTTGCTGGCTTCAGCAGCGGAAAGAGGATAGCTCTTTTCAATGTCTCAGGAAAGTATCTTAGCCTGAGACAGGAGTTGTAGAGGTTTGTCAGGTGAGCTATGCCTCTTCTTGGTAATTGTTTCAGGAGTAAAGTTTGTATCCCGTCGTGGCCTGGGGATTTATTTCCTAGCGAAAATCCAAGGATATTCATTATCTGAGTCCGCTTAAGGCGGTTTCTGCAAAACCGGCACAAGGTCGCTAACTCTATACAATTCAAAACGGGGAGGGACCGCTTACGGGATTAGGAAAGGGTGTGAAGAAGAAGGATGAAGATAAAGGAAGAAGAGAAAAAGAAGGGAAGGGAGGAAATGCAGTGCACTTTTTTTTTTCTTAACCTCTTTGGGTTTGAACGTTTCTAATTAGAATTGAAGATACGGTGGAGAAGTATCTCTTGTACTGTACGATGTACATTTGAAGAGGAGTATGAGAAGGTGGAAGGTTATAATGTATTTTATTTATATTTATTAGCTTTAGATTTTTCCGGTTATAATGCAGTGCACTATGTTACTTAAGGTGTTTTGTTCAGCGAAAATATGTAGATTTTGCGAGTAAGAAACACATGAGCGAGCATAAAAACTTTGCCCCCCTTTTTCACCCCCCTTAAGGATAGAATTTCGAAAAATTTCGTGTCTTACCGGATGCCTATGTCATACAAAGATCACACCCTACAAGCTTCAGGTCTCAGCGGTTTAGGCTGTGTTTATATACCTCAGTCATTCAGGACAAAGCATTTTATATGTATAGATTTATTTATGCGTTGTTTAAATTAATATCAATATTATTTCAATAGTTTTTTAGTGCTTAAAAAATAAGGTTACATAATCTCTCTTCTTCGAAGACGAAAATAAACAATGCTATGTAATGTTTGAAAAACGTTTTTTGCCTGTAGCAATAAATGAATGCAGATTATACAACGTTTTGTTTTGGATACAGCTTAAAAAAATAAATGTCCTTGTATAATATTTGGAAGTAAACAGATTCGGCAAACATGTTTTTCCTTGGATTAATGTCATGTTTGTGTGATTGATGGCCAGGATACCATTAAATTAGGTCAGCTTACTCAAATACGAATGCGGGAATACATCAACTTCAACATTAGCCTTCGTCCGTTTTTGATTTCAGCAGTTAATCAAAAATTGTTATTTATATATTTTTCAAAATATTATTATACAACATTCCGTTGTTTAATTTTTCTTGATTTTCCTTAATAATTTATCCTGTCTTTCCAGGAATCAATGAATTCAGTCATGATGTTGAGAAAGCACCGCTAATCAGAATTGTTATTTAGTTAACCTAAACTTTTCTTCATTATAACATCTCTTTTGTAAACATCATTCATGAAACTTTTAAATATAGTAACTTTTTTCTAGTGAATCCAGGTATAAGTTTCACTGAACAATATTTTAGTAGGCTGCAGAGCCTTCATTAAGAATAGTAATGAAGTTGCTCTATCCCCACACCTCCTTCGTCCAAAAAGCGTATATTTCTAGGGTTTATTTAATTTAATTTATAGTCAGTCCTTGAACAAAAATGTTGATATTAACACGGGTCAGCGAATTAAGTTCCCAGAGAAAATGCTGTTTCGGTATATTATCCAGAAAATGACTCCTAGACCACTCTAGAGGAACACAAACTAAGGAGGTTTGGACAGCCCCTTAGAATGGAACTAGAGACAATCGCCAGGAAGACTTACGAGACCTGCAAGGGAGGAAAAAGGCCCTTGCATTTCACTGGGAGGACAGCGTAGGTTAAGAAGGGGTGCTTTCATTTGGTGAGGAATGGACTGGAACAGAAGGAGGAAGATGGTTCAGGAAAAATATGTCTAGAGTAAAGGTTAGAATGCGATTGATATAAGAATAATTTAATTTAATAGTTTGTAATTGAAACTCATAACAACTTTAAACATTAAAATCTAGTTAAACTTTTCGTATCCCCTAGACGATTCTGTTAAAATTGTGTTTTAGATAATCTTTATTTTGAATTGTTTAATTGTAGAATCACAATACAGGACAATATTATGCTTATTTGTTTATGTAGAAATATTAATAACATTAAATACAGTCCACAATACCAGAACGTACCATATCCCATAAATATATAAACCCAATTCGTGTAGGTAATCAAGCTGAAAAGAAGAAACAACGAAAATAGAGCGAAAGCTAATAATGCGATTTGTCGGCCGCCATCTTCATTTAATAAATTATTACGGTGGCTAATTGCCATTATACGGTGGTCCGAGATAAGACCGGAGATGGTCCATGCTCAGTTAATACCTCTTTAATGTTATACCGCCTGCTTAGTCCGACTTAATTCCAACATAATAATTAATTAGCGTCGAGAAATGTTTCAGTGAATTTTTCAAGGCTTATGGAGCTCTTAATGGGACAATTACTATTGTAATGAATAATAGCCTCATTAGGCTCGTCATTAAAGTAGGCTTAGCGGGCTTGGGTGGGCTTACCTTCTGCCATATCTCTAAAGTATTATTATAAGGTAATTTGACTTGAAGCATCGCTTTTTGGTTATAATTATGTAAAAATTAACTCCTTATTTCTAGTGACTTATGTTTTTACATGTTATGACACTGATCATGGACCTAATATAATACTTTTTCTGGAAAAATATGACAGGCTAAGGAGGAGAAAAACAACGAAAAAAGAATACGAAGCTCTCCTGACAGAAATTATTATCAAAAAGTTAGTAATTGCAATTAGGAAGAACAGCGAGTGGATTAAGTGGATAGAATCAACAGCCACTCGTCGTTTTTATCTGGACCAAATTATTTTCATCGAATCGGCTTGGTCAACTCTCCTTTTTCCACCGTCACTTGCGTCGATGTTTCGGAGTTCGCTTGAGTTATTTTATGATTCAGACCGTTTCTATTATTCCTACCTATCCAACGGAAAAAAAAATGTTCCATTGGTGTGATTCGGTCCACCGTAACGGTTACCATTCGGCCAGTGTATCTCGTTGTGATAAGTTATTCTTTCATTGTACAGGTCGATCCAATTGCAAGCAGCAATGGTGGCAGACCTTTATAAAGGCCCAGTTGATTTCCATCCAATGAATTCAACATTAAATAAAGGCAGAAAATCACACTGTACAGGTATTTCCCTTTGTTACGTTAATTATTGTTAACGTGACCTGCAAATTCCACAAAATCAAGCATTTTATTTTTTTGTTACTTGATGAATTATTTTACAATCCAATATAATTGAATTAATACTTCCCCCTTAGTTTTTAAAATCGCCTCTAAAAATAAATTTTATGAAACATTCCGAAAGGTTTTTTGTTTTAAATCCCTTTAAATTTTCAAACAAGATATTATTTTTAATATTTAATATATATTCATATATAAGGGATTTCACCCCTAAAAACTGTTTTTCAAACACAGAAATTTCGTTTTAATTGTCATTAAAGTACTCTCTTTTTGGGGTTCTTAACTTTAATGAAAGAAAAAACACAGAGCTTGATGAAGGTTTGTGAAGTCAAGAAGATTAAGTTGGATTGGGCATATTGTAAGTTAGGCCTAAGATAATAATGAAGAACATCCTAGGGGAAGAAGAAGCGGGCGCCCGACAACTAGCTGGATGTAGGATATAGAACAAGGTTAAACCTTATGAAAATGCTGGCTATTGTCATAAATTAAAATTTCATTCTTTGACCCAAAAAAACCTTCCCCATTTTAACCCTATGTGGATACAGCATCACTGTTAGCTCCTTTCATGAAGCCTAGGTATTACTTCTGGCAAACCCCGTTTCTTGTAACCCCGTTTCTCCATATTTTATCGATGACCAATGAGATCTCTCAAGTTATTCCATCTTTCTAAAAATCTTACACAACTTACTCGTCAACATCTTTTTTTCCCCATATTTGATAACAGCTGTCTGGTATGAGGGGGCTTCTACGAAGCCTTATTCAACGAATAATTGAAGAGTATCATGAATTACTGTCTATGATTTGTCGTATGTCCTCCGACAACGTGTCAAAAGAGTTAAAGGGACTATTCCTCTCCTCCATAGACAATACTTCATCAGTTAGACACGGATTCGCCTTAAGACTCGACTGCAGCATCAGCAGTTCTCCCCACCAGTATAAATATGCTAGCATAATAAGGCCAAGTAGCATAGTGTACGCATCGTTAGTATTGTGACTTATGTAACCATCAGTTGTAATTTGTTTTTATACCAATAAAAGTTTTTTTTAAGTAGTTCAGAAGTTCTAGTTTATAATTATCGTTTTTCCTTTTGTCGATCTTTCAACTCTCGTACATCTACACTGTTCTACATTTCATCAGTATATTATCAGAAAACACGATTTATAAATTCATTTCCACCTAGTATTCGCTATGGTTCTTCCCCATCCTCTTTCAAATCCCCTGTTGTCTAACAATTATTCAATTCTCAATAGGTGGTGTATAATCACTTAATAATAATTAATGGTTTAGATCGAATTAAATAGTTTTCACCGATGGAGGAAAATTATTTTTCTATACTATGTACCCTACGTTCGAATTATTTTAATTTAGGAGATTACACAACGTGGAATTGCAAAGCATGCACCCGGTTAATATTATTGAAGTGATACTGTCAGGAAGATTAAGATAGGCCTAGTAAAGAACGAATTCCTAAATAAGTAATAAGCGATGTGCCGACTGGGAAGCGTCTGAGAGGTAGGTGGGAGGATTGTATTTAGAGTGATCTGGCGGATTTGGGCAAGGATGGTGGTCCGTGGACAGAAGATTGTAAGCCAAGATTTGTGGTATCGGCATCGAGCCTTTGTGTTCGCTATGCTTTAATAGTATTTTTTTTTTCGTTAAAAAATAATATAGGCAGTCCCACTCAAGGATAATGTATACAGATTAGTTAATATATAGTAGAGGAATTAAGTTTTTTTTATAAGTCATGTTTTTTTTCCAAAAAAAAAAATAGTAAAACTCTACACAAGTAAATATAATCATCATCACATGACGCTATGGTCCATGGCATCCTCAACAATTTTTGAGGATTTTTAGCAATATAGTTTACACAGGTTGAGTCACCGGCCCACCTCTGTGCCCCTTTTAGTCGCCTCTTACGACAGGCAGGAGATACCCCAGGATTATTCTGATCCGATCCTGGACGGAGAGTAAATATAATACAGATTGTTATTAAGAAAATAAAATTTACAATTTCGTTAACAAGTTTCTCCTCAGAGATTCAGTGAGAACCTTAGATAAACACTTCAGAGAATAATCCTAATAAAGACCTCTATAAGCCTCAACGATTTTTAGGATCAGAAAATAGAAAGGCAAACAAGACATTTATAAAAAAAAAAAGTTTTTTTTTGGTGAAAAAGCAGTGGGTTAATTGAATTTCCACTGAGAAAAGCACTCAACTGATCCTCCCTTGCCGAGGAAATAAAATTACTGAAAGGGTTTGACGCAATTTGACACGGGATCGACCCTTCTCAATGGAGCTGGCCAATGTAGCGTGGTATTCAGGGTCGAGTAGATTATAAACCTCTTTCAGGCTTTCATTATACTTAAAGTTTCGGGTTAATTAAAAATTAATCGAAATAAAACCTTATAGTAATCGCTTGTAGACACCAATTAAAATTCAGGGAAATGCAGGCTCTTAAAAATTAAACATTCCAGGGACTTTTCGATCATTTTATTTTAAGTAAATATTACGGAATTAAGACCGGAATATTTGGGATTTTTACAGCTTCTTGTAAAATTGGATTTGAAAATAAATAAACGAATTATGAATATTACATCTCTTTTTGGTTATAAAGTATCGTTGACCAATATTAAACTTAATCCATATCATCGTAGACAAGTCATTAACTTTTACATTTATGGGTTTAAAAAAACCCTTAAAAAAACGTGTACCAAACATTCATTTACCTAAAAATCCTTTAATACTACACAGCCCATGTCTTGAGTTCAGTGCAAGATAGAGACTTTAGAGACAACGGTTTAGTAGGGAGGTGACTTGTCTGAAACGAATTTTATAAATTTTATGAGGTAGCTACACAAAAGGAAATTTTCTATTTTTTTAATTTAATTTTATTAAATGTATTATTCTTAAGGGATAAAACCCAAAAAATTGTTTCTTTTTAGTTATTTCATATACTTCTTCGTTTATTATTATTTTTTAAAACCAAAGTTTCGTATATGAAAACTTCTGGAAATTACAACGATTTATTTTACTATGTTAACAGAAGTATGATGTCTCAATTAAATAGATCATATTTTTAATCCTTCAACATTTTATTTGTAAGTAATTACAATTTATAATTACAACTATACTACACTCAATAAAAATTGATGATATTTTGGACCACTTAAGAATGGTGGGAATCATTTAGGAATTATACACGTAGATGTGTGAACTCAGCAATAGCAAAATTTGTATGATTCAAGTTTAACTTTGGAATGAGGTGAAAGCAAAATTAAAAAATAAAATATTATGTATTCCGTGACCAGAATACATAAGTAGTAATATTTATTAATAAATCTCCCTCATGCCCCTTTAACAGGAACCCAAGGTTACAAGATGCCAGACATTCTCTCATACTTCGAGTTCCAGACTGGCTCCAGACTCTTTGACTCATAGTTGCAATACAAATACATATACGCACTATCAATAATCGACTAAGATATCGTTTCCAAGTGACCAGAAATCGAACAATTAACAAATATTGAAATTATATAACGGAGTTTAATTATGAATATGACTACAATAAATGTCGTTTGGGATAAAGACAGTTAGGTCTGTAAAGGGGCAACAATGAAAGAGCGCTGTTTCCTATGATATAATTCTATGCGAAATCGGCAAGACAGTTTTCCAGACTAACGTAATTTTACGTTTTTACATAATAATTTCACACTGATTGTAATGTAGGGTAAAACCAACCCACCTCAGTTTTAAAATTTTCTATTTAGTTACCTAGGAAACATCTATTTATTATTGAAAAACGTAGTAATGGATATTATTAACTATAAGAGTAACTTATGCGCCTTTCGTCATATTATACATTATTGGAAATTATTTATACTAAAAGCAGCAGGTATGTATAGTTATCATTTGAATGGGTCACCGCCAGAATTGGGAAGAAGTTACCTCCCACGGGTACGTGAAGCCCTTCTACTACTGGAGGTAACTAACAATGCCCAACCGTGGGAATGACAACCATATCCCATTTACTTCTACTATCAGAAATCGCGTTGTGGTTTTCCAGGATGTCAATTAGGGTGGGCCGAAAAAACACCTTTTTTTATTTGGAAGTTGTAATAGTGCAGAAAAGTTGCGAGTTATATAGACAACAAATTAATCAAAATCGGTTGACATCTCCCGGTCACGCAAAGGCCATAAAGTTTAACAAAATATGAAAAAAACATCATTTTTTAAAACTTTTTGAATTAGATGTTTTCGTAATGTAATGGTTTGTAACGTCTTTAAATACAGCCTTAAACATTATGTTTTAATTTGGTTTAGATCAGTTGATATCTTCCGGTCGGTTAAATCAGTATTTAAATGAAATATCCGTAGTATTTTTTCACACGAACTGATAATGAAGTAGACAAAAAAACTTCAAGGCAAGGCAGAATGACGCAAAAAGGAAAACAGTAAGAACATTAACGCCAACAAAAGTCATTTTTAATGCGCAAGAATACTCAGAAATGATTTCCTATATGGACTGTGAATTATCTTCTCCCCCATTGTTGGCTGAATCATTGACGAAGAGATCAAATCGCACATCGACATTGAATCAATCCCTGACTGGAACATTACTTTCAAGCAATACCCAGTTCATATGCAGGCTGTTGAACGCTGTGTAAAACTCGTCACGGAAGCCTCAGGAAAAGTTTGTGGAGCTGAATCTCGAGACGGATTTATAAGAACCACTCTGCTGTCCAGATCAACCATACCTAACTTCACCAATTAGCAAATCAGTCTTCAAAGTACCTTCAGGTACAAAATAGAGAATGGAACTAATGGACAGGTTCAATTTACATTTACTATTTGTTCAGAACTCCGTATTTCTTTTTTATAAAAGTAAGTTTATTGTTAAAAACTATACTGTAACTTAAATATTTAAGCTTTTTAAATATAGAGCAAGTCGAAAAGTACTATGCCCGTTGTTGCTGTTATCACCGATCATGTCATAAGCCTATCTTTTTTTCAGGTACTGTTTTTTCAATAGAATTGGGGCCATTGCACAACCTGAAGTTGTTCATTTATTCACACCATAATAAACACACAATTTTCTTATGTTAAAAAATAAAAATACATTAACTATTGCTTTAAAAAAATATATTAAAGATATAAAAAATAACTCTTAAAAATGTGAAATTTTCAATATTTTGGCAAATTTTGGGGCTTTCGCGCGACCGGAAGATATAAACTGATCTAAACCAAATTAAAACACAATGTTTTTAGGTTGTATTTAAAGACGTTACAAACTATTAGATAACGAAAACTTTTAATTCAAAAAGTTTAAAAAATGAAGTTCTTTTCATATTTTGTTAAACTTGATGGCTTTTGCGCGACCGGGAGATGTCTACCGATTTTTATTTTTTTGTCTATATAATTCGCAACTTTTCTGCGCTATTACAACTTCGAAATAAAAAAAAGTGTTTTTTCGGCCCACCCTAATGTCAATAGCCACCCGGAGATCTGGTCCAAGGGCGGTCGGAAATATAGGTCCTCGTGCACCTGCTGATCCCTAAAAGCCGCTATCTATGGATCTACACTGATTTGTCCCTGTCCTTGAACCCGATTGTGAGAAGGTCGTTGGTGAGAAGGGCACTGGTGAATTGATCTTAAATGGTGTGGTTATGGAGCTATGGTTAGCCTGCTGTCCGATTCATTATGGGAACCATAGTTCTCATTAACTGTGTTCTTGCAAGCTACATATGTCTGCAAGATGACCACAGTGCAAGATGAACACCTCCTTGGTCTTCATCGCCAACCGAAAGCTAAAATATTCGGTACTTATTATTATTATTATTTATTATTAACCGAAATTTTATTTCAACATGACAATCTATTAATCTATATACCTGCTTGCTGATCCGGCTAATGTCAGGGTGATACCTTATTTTTATCGTTTGAAAAAATATTAACTTTTCTGGCAAAAACCTTGGACTAAAAATCGTAGTAATAAAAAGTTCAGAACATTCTTAACTACCCTATACGCATATAGTAATAACCCTACTAGACATAGGAACATTCAAAATAAGACATATGGTTAGGTTTTAATGATTAAATCTCCAACTATTTAAAAAAAAAAAGTTTTTAGAATAATTAAAAAACTATCTATTCTCTTATAAAGGATCATTAACGTCTTACATAATCATCTAAATCTAACCGTAAATAGGCAAAGATACTAGTTTTAGTAAAAAAATGTATGTAAGAAAGCTTATTGGACGATGTTTCCATTTCTGCGAACAAATCTGTTATTTTTTATTATGTGAAAAATATAAATTTCATTACATATAAACTTATATACACTGGCCTTAGTTTTCTAAGATTCAAACAGCTTATCCTGCAAGTGAAAAAATATTCCCATATTAAAGAGTGGTTTATGTTAATGAGTAAGGTATTAATCAATACCTTGATTAAATCCTAATGATCAAAATAATTGGCATCATATATCTGCGTAAATACGTAAGAAATAATAAAAAAAAAAAAATCAAAGCATAAATTAGGTCAACTTTATTACATCATCGATGTGAGATTAACTGATGTTGATGAAGGTTAACAACATAATTAGACAGCCCCTAGTTATCTTTAACCCCCACCCAAAACAAAAAATCAATTTTTAGTTATAAATATTCAATAAAATATAAACTAGTACCATTCGTATTCATTATATTTCATTTAAACTCGGGAATTTTTAAAAGCGTATACCACGGTATATTTCATTTCTTTGTTGACGGAGAAGAGGATGGAGCTGAAAGGTGTAATATCCACTAGTGGAGGCAGTAGCAAAGGCAGTACCATCTCACTCTACTGCCCTCTTACAGGCAATTGGTTTTACTATTCCAGTCGTTCTGGAGGGACTTTCAGGGCTTTGGGGTTCTCCAGTTTTAATAATTTCAGGGAGTAAACATGGCCCTCAGCTTTCCGACCAGGCCTGAGGATTTGATAATCTAACATAAAATTTAATAACATAATGAAGGTGTAACAATTGTATATATGATTTAGAGAATGAAGGTATCTAAAAAATTGTGTGTATCGGAAAAACTGATTTCGAACACCTACTGGTATTTACTGGGAGCTTTTACGATGGAAGCTTACGCCGCGGCGCGCCGCTCAATGTACGTATATATTTAATAATTAAAACAAAGTACAACCACAATGTGTGGCATAACAGTCCATCGGATAATCAGTTTTAGCAAAAAATGAATCATTAAAATAATTAAATATATTTCAAGTACTAATATAACCATGTGCAGTGATGTGTGGAACCTCTCTAATAATGCAGGTGTATTACCTGGAATACCCAAATAACACATGTTAAGCAATTTTATTATAAAACGAATTAATTCCTGGACTCATAAATTCCAAATCATTCGTTTTTTTTAAACATAAGAAAGAATATTTATTATATTTAATCCAAAATAATTAAAAGTTTTAATTGTTTTTATGAATATAAATAATATGAACAAGACTTGTCGACAAAATTAGAAATGCGCTGTAGATAGAAAAATATATTGAAAATGGCTTTATGTTCAGTACAAATGATTAATTTGTTATTGATGTACTGAAATAATAATTCACTGCACATTGTATATTACGCATTCATGCAATGCATTACTATTACCATGGAAACGCTTTTAAACACTAATTTTACATACTTGGCAGTGTTCTGCTTGTGGCGAGAATGTTTCTTCTGTGCTTACTTTTGAGCTCCGTTGCCGGGTTACCACTGGCTACAGGAGAAGACCTGCACGATCAAGCTCGGGGTAACCTTACAGTGATCGGTGGGCTCGCTGTTTACGCCTTGGAGTGTGTTTCTGCAAACTCGTCGGGGGATGTAATTTGGATCAAAGATGGAAAGGTGTTGGAACCTTCTGAGAAATTCGTATTGAAGGACAATAAGCTGTTAATAATCAACGCGATTGATAGCGACCTCAAAGGTCATTCTTGCTACATCATTATGAGTGGTAAGGTGGGTTCTAAGGAAGATCCAGGGCCTGTAAATACGAATTCGGTAAACAGAAACGAAGGTAAAGTTGAAGGAAGAACGATAAAATGGAAAAGTTCACGTGCGCTCTGGCCACTACTTGGCATCATCGCGCAGTTGGTACTCCTCGTTTTTATAATCTGTTTGTGCGATAAGAAGAAGAAGGAAGAGGATGAAGATGAGGTGGACAGCGTGGAATTGAACCCTTCATCTTCTTCGGTGGTTCCAAAGCCGTCGACGGTCGGCGAAGTGCTGCAGACGGACACTGCAGAGGTAACCAAATAAGCCTCACCTGAATCAGCTGGGTCTCAAACGTGAATTAACTGTATTATTTAATGATTAAATATTTTTCTAAATAATGTTTGTTTTATGTTTGTTTAATATATGTAGATTATATTCTATTTAGAACCTGCTGTGTGCATTACTAATTATTATTTTAAAGCTTATCGATGGTATAAATACACTGAATTATAATCACAAAGAGACCGCAGAACGATTTTATAGGGAACCAATTTCTGTAAACCAAGTCCGTATTTGAAGCCATATCGTCGCTTAAGATCCAGCATGACATAATTCAATTTTTTGACAAATTGAGTTATGTGGCTCTCTAATTTCAAATTTTCGCGCCGGTTGTGGCCGTAAACTCGGTTTTGTGATTGGGGAGGCCGTTCGAAAGATAATTCCAAGAATGACACCATAGCACAACCCAAATCGTTTGGCAGCATGACACAATTCATCAGTTCACAATGGAGTCTTCCCCGACATCCCACGTTGAGGTACGTAACTTAAAGTTTATCATGTTTAATCAAATATTATTGTCAGTAATATCGCTTTTCTCGCTGCTTGGAATGTCCAATAAGAGGATTTTGACAAGTGGATTTCTTAAAATCAATAATAAGTTTCAATCTGGACGTTTTAAGACTCGTAATCATTGCCCAGTTGAATTGTGCATTTATGTTTTAGTCTATCTACTGAATTATGTCAAGCTGTCATTGATTATTAGGTTATTTTTTTTTACCATAAATAGTCTCATAATTGATAGATTTTTGTATTATAATTATAGTACGGACATATACTCGGATTAATTAATATATTCATTATTATTTATTTATGAGCAATAGTAATAATATTAGCTATCATTTTTTTTAAAGGATGACTCTTTTCTTAACTACTTCCTAAATGATGAGGAGGAAGGGCCTGGTGATCCTAAATCGCTCGAAGATCTCATCGCCTCAGTTATATCAAATGAAGATTTAACCATCATTGACACAACTCGCAATGAATACAATATTGTTGTTTTGGAAGAAAATGAAAACATTGTATTAGAAGAAGATGAAAGGAAACACAATGAGACTGACAATGAAAATTATGTTGCTTTAGAGGAGATGGAGAGAGATAAAAATAAGACTGATGACTATGAAAAACATAATGTTGTTTTTGAAGAACCTGATAGGGAACAAAATGAGACTAATATGGAGACTGAAATGGAGGAAGGCGTAGAAAGTAGTAGGAGAGAAAATAATGAGGCTGGCATTGATATAGAGACTGAAATGGAGGAAGACGAGGAAAGTAGTAGGAGAGAAAATAATGAGGCTGGCGTAAGAAAATCAAGAAAACGTAATAGTATTAGAAAATCTGTACCAGATCAATCTTGGTCCAAAGAAGAAACAAAGATAAAACGGATGAGAGGAGAAGATTACGTGGGTTACAGAAGAAAATACAAAAATAGTAATAGAATAATGCTACACGATGTTCCAAAAAGTAAAAAAAGTATGGGATCCCGATGTGATGGTGCTAAATGTACTAAAAGGTCGAGGCTGTGTGGTGAGCCAGACATAAAATCTTTTGGTCAGTTGTACAAGTTATATTGTTTAGACTGCAATGAACACAATATCGCTCCTTTGAGCCGATTTACATTTGACAAGCACTGCAGGTTGTCAAAAATCAGTGTATTTTTGCCTCGAAAAGATCAATGTGATACTTGCACCAAATATAAACATAGAAACATCTCAGAGCAAACGTACAATACTCACATTCAAAATAAAAATCGAGCCCGTGAAGAAAAAGAAACAGATAAACAATTGGCCGTAATTGGCCAAATTCACGTTCTTTGCTGTGACGTGATGGCAGTCAAACTTTTACCGTCCATGGAAGCTAGTTTAGCCTATTATAAAATGAAGCTAGCTACTCATAACTACACGATTTATAACCTACAAAATCACGATGCAGTGTGCTGCTGGTTCACTGAGACCGAGGGCACCCTGGTATCGTCGACGTTCGCTAGTTGCCTCATTGCGGAAATTGAACTGCTAACTGCTTCGGATGCTAGGGATGTTGTGGTGTACTCTGACGGGTGCACCAGCCAAAATCGGAACGTGGTGATGGCGAATGCATTATTAAACCTCAGCATGACCAAAAATATAAACATCTACCAAAAATTTCTGGAAAAAGGACACACCCAAATGGAGGCAGACAGCGTTCATAGCACTTTAGAGCAAAAAATGAAAGGTAGAGAAATTTACCTGCCTTACGAACTAAATGTGATCACTAAAGAAGCTAGAAGCAAGCCATTTCCTTACCGAAGCAAACTCATGCACCACAGTGACTTCAAAGATTATTCCAAGAAAGAAAACCATCGATACACTTCTATACGCCCAGGGAGCAAGACGAATGATCCAGTCGTGACCGATTTGAGGTGCCTTCATTACGATCCCAGTGGCATTATTCGATCCAAGTTGAATTATGATGACAACTTCATAGAATTGCCAAGAAGACCCAAAAATGTGACCATCACCAATGACTACCCTCAGCTGCATTCAAATTCGTTGCCAATTCCCCGTGACAAGTTTGAAGATTTAAAATCCCTGAGGGATTTAATGCCTCAAGAGTGTCACTCTTTTTACAATAATTTGCCACATGTCGAAGAAAGTATGAGGGAAAGGAAAAGACAAAACAAAAAGTAATGATTTTTTATGTTATTATTTTAGTACTTTAGGTTCGCTATTTTATTTTAGGTTGGCTATTTAATTTGTCTGAATAATATTATCTTTAAGCTGACTATTAATTTAATATTATTACAAAAACAAAGTGTGATTTTAACAAGATAATCTTGTGTGATTAAAAATAATGTGATTTTATTTAAAATAAGTTATGTTAAAAAATTGAAGGGTCTCTTTAAGAATTCTTTTGTTATTAAAAAATAATGTTTATTCTTATACCAACTTTTTAGGTTCCTATGCTATTTATGTTAGTATTCTCTTGCAAATTTTCATAATTTTTTTTTTTCAAGTAATTTTGTACGAACGTCTACAAGATTTTAACTTGCTAGTTTACGTTTTGTCCCATTTTTCTGTTTTTTTTTTATCTTATTTTGTTTAAATAATTTTTTGTCTTTTACTAAATCTACCCTCTGATTATAAACATTAATTTGCCAAATTATGTTTTAGCTGAGTGCCACAAAAATTATGTTTTAGTAATTTATATTAATTGTGTTTACCAAATAATGTGATTTTAACAAGACAATCTTGTGTGATTATAATGTGATTGTTTAAAAAACTTAAGGTTTGTTAAAAAAAATATATAAAAATCCTCTTAAGTACTTATTAATTGTTTTTTATTAATATACCATAATACCATAACAGCACAACTCGGACTAAAATTACAGCAGCACGACACAATTATGAAAAATTGTTAGAAACAAGATATTTTTCCGCAAAATTCGTATAAAATTATCAAGAAAATATAAAATATAAATAAAAAATCGAACTCCTCTAAAATTAATAGCTTAGTGCTTCAATAAACAAGTTATTAGCTCTCCTGAAAACTAATCAAAATTGAGTTATGTCATGCTGGATCTTAAGCGACGATATTGAAGAAACAGTTAAAGGAAAAATCAATCAAGGTTGAAGATTCACACACAAGATTATAATATTGTTGTATATATTGCATATTCACATAGTAAACAAGAAAAATGAAATTCGCATCTTTTGGACATTTTTAAATCAAATACAAACATGATAACAGCATTAGTAGGTTAATTTTCTACTTGTCAAGTTTCTAAGCTATTGGTTACAAAATGGCTATTGTTTGTTTCGATAATGTTTTCACTTTCACAAGCTGTTGTTATAGGTCCGCTGATTCAAAATATGTTATAAATGATGGTATCTTTTCCAAAATCTAAAATCCCTCATAACCTAGTATATTTTAATAAAAAGTAATTACAGTTTTATACTTTGTATTTTCCATTCGATTTACTATAAAATGGGAAAACAACTTTTTACAAGATCCCGAACAATCGAGATATAAAAGAAAGCAGTTTTAGCGTATTATATTTTTTTCTCTTTTTCTAGGATTCACTGGAACAACGCATCTGTTTTAGATTTGATTTGCCAAGATTTAAAGTTTCCATGACAATAATAGCAAAGCATTGAAAATATGTTCGGATCGCCTTGGAGGTTGGTTTGAAACAAACTTTTGTTTTTTGTTTGTAAAACAAACTTTAATCTTTAAAAAACAGGGGGCGTACTGAAAGTAAAAAGTGGACCGATGTGTTGTTTTTCATCCGGAATAGTTCGGTATTTTGCAAGGATTCTATCATGTGAATCCTAGCACTTATTTTTTATTTTATAGCACACTGTTAATCTGGCAATGAAAATTTCATTGTAACATAGCAGAATTGTGATTTTTATATGATGACTAGCGGACCCGACAGACGAGTCCGTCAACCAATATTTCCTCCTCGTCCACGAAGACGTGGCTTTGTTTTATGCACTTAGCTTAATAATACACTTAATATTCACTGATATGTGACACCTGAAATATCAAAAGACACCGTACAAAAATTAAAATGCCAAAATAACGAAACAAACTTGATATAATACACTCAAATTAAAATGTCGAAAATTAAACGAAAAACCTATAACTAAATATAATACGCTCAATATTTACGTAAATGCGATACATATAATATCAAAACACCGCGTACAAAAATGAATGAAATGAATGAATGAATGCATACACAAAAATTCATTCATGTCGATCCAGCCGTTTAGTTGCAGTATAGATAAATAACCTAGATACCGACTGCAGCGCCATCTGCCGGGCTGATTTGTGAATCTAAACCATCCAGGGAGTCACCCAAATGCATACAAAGAAATTCATTCAAATCGGTCCAGCCGTTTAGGAGGAGTTCAGTTACATACACACGCACAGTAGAATTATATATATAAAGATATATATAATATCTTATGTTACGTTTACCAAAGCAAGCCAAATGTAAAGCACAAACTCGATCGTAACTTCCCTTTTTTTCAGAATATCAGTAAACTTGCCAATTCACATAATGCAGTTCCGGCTATTTGAATTTTAGTCAGCTGTTAATTTCGGTTTCAATTATTTGTTTTCTTTAAATTAAAACAAGTTAAAGTATATAAATCAATTAATTCTCATGAATACCCAAATATGTGGATACAACACTGACACTTGGAGTCCATCAAAATGTTTTCCTCTACAGGCTTGTGCAATGTTGTTGACACACTTTCTAACGAAGATATCGTTATTTTCGCCCCAAAAAGTGTAACCGATAACTCATAAACGGGGACTTATGTGTTATTCTTCACTACATAGTAAAGTGAAAGAAAATATTGTAAAAATCACTTTTTACAATATTTTACTCAGACGTTATATAAGCGATTTCACGAATTAAAATAAGAAATTCTATAATCATCTCTTTGGTTATTGCAGTTTTAAAAAACAAACTTTGAACAAAAGTTATATTTATGTAAATAATTACAAGTTTATTTATATTAAATTGTTCAGTGATACATCCAGCACATCATTAGAGACTAGCTTATAGTGCAAACTGAATTAACCGCCAGCTCATACTATAATTATAGGCCTTGGGCAACTGGGACTTAACTTACCCAATCAATCCTAACTTATACAACTGCTTCAGTACCTAGTTAATAGGATAGAGCATTATTGGGAAACCAATAATGCAAATTGGTGTGCTTAGCTCTATTCAGCGAGAGTTATCGTTAAGTTTATGGGTGTTATGATTATTTTTGTACTTCGGAAAAAAATATAATAACGTCTTTGCTAAAACATTTTTTTTTTAATTGTTTTTTTTTATATCTCTGAACGAGTCCCGGGCTTAAAAGAGTTTTCTTTTCTGTGACATTTTCATATAGACTACTTAAATTAAGTAAAAATGCAGGTATTTTTATTGCTTAGTCATGACTCATGACAATCCAATCCTTTCCGTTCTAGATTGTCAGGTTTCAATTAATAGCAAACACTAAAAAAGTTTAATTCGAGAAAGTGGTGCTGTAATAGGATTGTTTATTGAAGTAACAAGTCAGGCACAAAGTTCTCCCTTCGTTGTATAAGTAAGCTGAATGTGTCTATAATTTTTCTGTGAAAATGTTCTCACGGTATTTTGGAAACGGGAAAAGGAGTCATCAGCGTATTCAGAATATCCTTAAATTTACTTCATTACACAATAGAAACTCATTAATAACTATAGACTTGGATTTTTAATGTTGAATTTTATCTCTGAAACAATAAAGCGTTGACAATTTTTCATTTGTCAACAAGGATTAAAAATACAATCGCTTTGGCTCTAGCCTTTTACAGCCGGCGGAAAACAACACTGATTAAATCCTGTTCCAGGCTCCATTGTCCTCCAGTTTCGATCGATCTATAGAATTGCAAATTTTCTCTTGCGTTTGGGTATTATTTGTTTTAAGTAAGGTGATTTGCTGCATTATTAATCATTCATTTCCTATTGTTTTTTCATATAGACGTTAATTTACAAACTGTGTTGTCTCTCTTTTTGACGTGAATAAGTCTTTGGTCTGCTAAAATTATTTCATGTACCCTTATTGTGAATTATTTTGTTGTGTCTCTCTTGATTCCCAGCAAAATAGTTACCATACATTATTAAAAATTACTAATCGTTAATTTACCGACTTTGTTTGTCTCTCTTTTTATTTACGGCATATAAGTTTTAATTATATTTCAAATTTAACAATTGAAAATTCTTATGCTTGTGAAATTATAAAAGTGTAAAAGTACACAGCACCAAACGTAGATAATTAATTTTTCGATTTGTCATCATCTTGGAATCGTAGGTTCCTCATCAGCACGATCCTAATATATGCTTGAAAAGTTTTTTGAGAAGTCCAATTTCATTGTCTGTTTCAGAAGTGAAAAGCCCTTCGATTCTCGACCACTTTTACGAGAAAACTTCGAGAAGCTTGAAGTGCCAACCCCAATACGTAAATTAGAAGTTTCACCAATTCCTTCTATCTAACTTTTTCCAGACTTCGAAGTTAGATGAGTTCGAAGGTTATTGCAGCTAAGAGAATTAGGCAGTATCATAAACTTATAAATAATCATGAGTTCAGTGCACTATTTGCAACAGCGTATCGCTCGTTATTTCGTCGATGACAAAAACACTATAAACAGCTCCTAATGCAGCCTTATATTTCAAGGTCGATGCATTAATTTCACCGATAAAGATTCAGAGGCCCTTAAAAAAGCCAAAAAAAAATCAGTGGGTATGGGCAAAATGTGACCAGGCGAAAAAAATACGGTGACGGGAGAAAAATTTACCCTCCATCAAAAAGCTGAGCTTTCATTATCTGATATTTTAACAGATTGACAATAACGTTAAGGAGGAAATTAAAAATATCAAAACGGGTATTGACAAACAAGGGGGCCTCACATTTCAGTTGAATGATAGAATAACAACAATATAATAGCACCTAGAGGGGCAATCATTATTTATTGAAGATGTTTTGGCGGAAAATAAAGCCCCAAGATCTTGAAGTAAGGTTAAACGAAAGCGAGCATGGCCTATTATCTAGGTCCCTAGAGATCCGGGGGATCCTAGCCCTAGCCAGGGAGACCCCGTCTGCCCTATTAACTAGGATCGGTTCAGGCCTAGCTATCAAATTAAATTTGAGGACCTGGACAAAGTGCAACGTCGGAGAGCCAGGAATGATGACCCGCGACCCCCACCATTCATCGCACACTTCGTGACTTGATACATAAAAGGAAAGTCAAAAGAGATTTTTTCACGCGAGATATTGGTTGGGAGGAAAATGACTGCCACCGTATCTATCTTAGCGAGGAGATGACAACAACAAACAGGCACCTCTACTGGTTTGCCCGTCAGAAGAAGGCAGCGGGAAAGATAAAATATGTGTGGTTTTCCGCGGGCAGAGTGCGCTGTAGAAAATAAGATGATCACCAGGTAGTCTTCATTGATCAAGCCCAGGATCTGGACATCTTCGGGTGACTACTAGAGTTTTGTTTTCCCGCTAGCTCTATGACAACCTCTGGCACTCACCTCGGAATTTTAGATTTGGCTTACGTACTCACTATACTTTTTAAATTCTATTTACTTGTCTATATTTTTATTTCTTAGGGTCTTGAATTCAATGGTTTTAAGTTTGTTCATGTTTAAGCATCTATCCCATCTTCTTTTTTTATTCTATTACTTTACTTTTCTCATTTGTTATTAATTATTTTCTCATTTTAAATATTTTATTAGTATTATCATTGATATTCTTATCTGTTTTTGTTTTATCTTTTATTCTTTAACTATTTAAAACATTTTATAGCTTTTCACTTAATTTATCTGCAAAAAATTAATTGTTCACAGCATCTTCTCCTATAATACTTTGATATTCTCTCCTACTTCACCATCATGTCCTGACCTCCCGTCACGTCAACACCCAATCCTTACCTGCCTATTTTGATGAATTCCTTCAACATTTTACCCAAAACTTTTACCATACCATTGGAATTTCTGAAACATAGCTAAAACCCCACATCCCCACCTCTGCAATAAATATCCTTAGCAGACTTTTCATTCCTCGACCTCAACCTCACTTGAAACCTTGGATTGGAGAGAGATTTATTCTTGTGCCACTATTGATTCCAATGTTGACATACTTATTTCCAATCTCAAATATATCCTTGACATCCATGCCCCAATGAAAACCTCAACCTTCCGTCAACATCCTGCTTCCTTTGATGTGTCAAAAAATTAAAGATTTTCAAAGGAAGCGTGATGCTGCCCGAAGATGCTTTAGACGCACAAGACTAACTGATGACTATCAAGCGTTAGCCAAATTGACACAGTCTACAATCAGGCAGGCAAAAACCAAATACTTCCAGGAAGCCCTTTCATCTGCCCCCGATTCTAAATCTCAAAGGCATCTTCGATAGCTTCCTTTCCAGCATCTCTCAATGAAATAAACTCGTTTTTTTGTTCACCTCAGTTAATACTTTAAATTCATCCTCTCCCGTAGTTTCCCTAACGCGATCTTTCAACCCTGACAACTTTTAATTCGCTGAAATTTCACCCAACGACATTATTTCCTGTGTTCTGAAATCCCACTCCAACTCCGCAGGCTTTGATGGGTTTCCTGTAAAACTGCTACAATCATGCCTTATCGATATTCTACCGGTCCTACTCCTCATATAAAATTTTTCATTGCAAAACCCAGTGTTCCCTACCTCTTGGAGAAAAGCTATAGTCCACCCTATCAACAAATCCTCTAACACTGTTTGACTCAAAGACTACCGGCCATTCTCAATTCTCTCCAACCTTTCTAAGCCTCTAGAAAGAATAGTCCAGTTACAAATGTCAAATTTCCTCGAACAGTCCAACCTCCTTGATCCACTTCAATTAGGTTTCCGTATTCTTTCTCCACACAATCTGCACTTACCAAAATCACCAATGACATACACACCGCTATGGACGAAAAAAAAACTAACAGCGCTCATCCTTCTTGACTTTTCTAAAGATTTGTATTCCTTATACCATTCTATCCTTTTCAGTAAAATAAAATCATTGTCCTTTTCTAACATTTCTATCGAATGGTTGCAATCTTTCCTCTCTAACAGATCTCAAGCAGTTTCCATAGCTAGTCAATCCCTTCCCACTTTCCTCACTCTGTCCTCAGGTGTGGCACAGGGCTCAAGCATCTCTCCTCTTCTTTTCAACTGCTATATCAATGATATTCCTAAATCTTTTCTCCACTGTTCATAACATCTATATGCTGACGATTTCCAAATCTATTTGTCCTTTCCTCCTTCTGTGCTATTAATTGCGTTCGCCTAAGGAACGCAAGACCTAGAAGTGATCAGTGCTTGGGCAAAGCTGAACAAACTGGAATTGAACGCAATGAAAACTCAGGGCATTGTTTTAGGCTTCAATTCCCTCCTTACATCCATCCACACCTTCCCATTATTAATCCTAAACGATCGCCCCACTACGTTCACCTCATCTGTGAAAAACCTAGGCATTGATATTGGCCAAAACCTTTCTTCGAAATCCCATATTGCCCAGATATCCAGACGATCAATTAGTAACCTGAAGTTATTCCATCGTTCTTGATATCTCCTTACACAATCATCCCGTAAGCTTCTCATATTTTCTCTTATCTTCCCACACCGTGGTATATGGAGGTCTTTCTAAAATGCTCGAAGACAAATTAAAGAGAATAATGATTTGATCTCTAAGATTTGTGTTTGGTACTCCGAGGCGATCGCGCGTGTCCCATATGATGAGTTAAACCACTTCCGAAGACAATACTTCCTCTGTTCATTGTTATATCAATCCATTTACTTTCAACACCCTTCACATATTTACAGTCTCCTCCAATTCAAATGCTCAGTTCAACACCATAAAACAAGATCTCGCCTTTCCGATCTCCAAATTTGTTCCCACAGAACCAAAGCATTCGAACGTTCCTTTCTCGCCCGCTCCACCACAGTGTGGAACTCAATCCCTCCTAACGTCCGTCATAGTCCCTCACTATCGTAATTTAATTCCTTCCTTTTCCAATATCTTCTAGCTATCCAAAAAGATGCTCTCTAAGTAGGTTAGTCATCAGTAATGTATAGAATAATTCATTTTGTTATTTAGTTGTTTTAATTTTGTTTTTTAAGAAGATGTACATCATGTAAAGAAATTATTGCATGCTAGCTCATGAATTTAACAAAAGCTATGGATTTATCTATTCTCTTTAATTGCTTGATATCTTGTCAATATTCGTACTGGTTTTTTACTTATTATTATTTTTTGTTCAAATATTTCTTTTTAAATTGTTTTCTGACACTTTTTACATGCTTTTTGATTTGTAACATTTAACGGCCAGATAAATATTGTGTTTCTTTTTCTGTTCATATGGGTTACTCTAAAGGGACTTAGTCTCAGAATAAAGTTACTTTTCTATTCTATTCCTATAAATAACCTCCTAAATCCTGCAGTAAAAATTATGTGTTTAGGCGCTTATTCTATTTTTATTACATACCTGTTTATTGAATGCATCACAAAATAATATTAGATCCCCCATCCAGACCCTATTCAGTCTTATTAATATATTGTCTGGCTTGAGAGTTTTGGTACTTTTATTATTAATTGATTGGAATGCCCTTTCAACTAATAGTGAAGTTTGTAGCCTTATATGATTACTGTTTTACCAGTGGCTTTTCTGTGTACAGGCGTTTCTGTGTTTCAAATCTTTTTATTACACTAGCATGGCACTAACGTAATGCTCTATATTATCTTTAAATGAAAAAAAAAAATCAGTCGCTTTCTAGGTGTATCTTTAGTAGTAATAGTAGTTCTATATATAAGCAATAAACAAGCAACTAAACAGTACATATACGATATTTTTCAAAATAGCGAGTGTAATCATTTTATTCTTACATATTAAGTATATCTAAATATAAACTGATATTATTCTTCATGTTTTCAAATTTGGTGTCGCTTGATGTGAGTGATTTATATTTGGTTCGTCATATCTGCTCTGGAAAATTACTAATAATATTGTTTTTTTGTACACTCTCGGGTGAAATTGCGGAACTCATATACTTGTGTAATGCCACTTGAAGATCAGTGATTATGTTGTGAAGTAAACATTTTTCTAAAAACTGTGACAATTTTGTTTTGTTTATTTTCGGTCATGTAATGACTTACATAAGTAGATTACTTTTTAGAACACTGTCGATAATAAAAAATGATTTAACACCGAGGGAAAAAAATGAGAAGATAAAATAATCACATTTATTATAAACCTCCCACAATTGCTCCCCTCAATGTTCTTGACAATTTAAATTGGCAACAATATAAATTTATGTCAAAGAGGCATAACATTCTTTTATTATACTCTTTTGCGATACAAACATTTCAACGCTAACAGAAGGGTTTCCTTTAACCCTTATTAATTTATTCTATAAACTAATACATCATATAATTTTGTGCCATTAAATTGAGGATAGGAAACACATAACATACATTAAATCAATTTAGAGCAATTTAAAACGTTCTAAAGGTATACAAAGTTCTAACAAGAGTTATCTCCCTATAGTGCATTTTCGCATCGGTTTAAAAACCGCAAACCTTTATCAGAGTATCTATGACTGCTAAGTGATTGTTGATGTATGTACAATCTAGACAGCATATAAAGGCTATATACAATTGTTAATATATACATGTAATAATTATTCTCGACTATAGGTATATGTACAGTATCATTGAAAAAATACATTTTGCAGTAACGGTTCGGGAATATGGCTTTAAAAATAAACACATCTATTAGGATAGGTCGGTCCGTAGATGCCTCCTAAATGATCCTGAAGTTAGCTTTAAGTCTCAACCTTCCTGAAAGGAGTTTGATCCTGCTCACACCAGGGTTTGGTTCATCCTTGTAGCACGTCGGCCTTTTATCATGTCACCAAGAAGGAAATCGCCAGGAGCCATAGACTGCAACCTGCAACATAAATTGTATTTCGCATGATAATATAATCAACTACCTTCATCAATACATAGTATCATAAAATATATTAGTACATGATCGGACTTCTTATAAGTAAAAGACAACGTTCTACACTAACGGCGGAGTGAGAGCGTACAGAGGAGCAAACGTATACAGTGCTCATTACCTGGTAATAGCACGCATACATGCCAAAATAAGTAATGTTCAAAAGACCAGAGGGACCCGCTCACAGAAAGTAAATACCAAGAACCAATACTTGTAGAGGTGAGTCTAGAAAGGTGGTCTGAACGCTTCGGAAGTTTGCTGGAAAATGTTCAATACCCTTCCCTGGAGGATGACTCAGATTCAGATTCAAACACTCATTTTAAAGAGTGTGAGCTTCTTGACCAACCGGATGATGAGGAAGTCGAGGATGCGATTCGGAAGCCTTAGGAACAATCGAGGGCCAGTGGGATGTGATGGCATACCAGCTGAACTTCTGAAATCAGGTGGAAATGAAATGATTAATATGATCCGAGATCTTCTACATGCTGTTTGGTTAAACAAAACTCTCCCGCGTGACTGGTGCTGGCCTTATCCTCCCTCTTTATAAGAAAGGAGACCACATGCATTGTTATAACTATCGTGGCATAACACTCCTTAGCTCTGCGAACGATATTTGAACATTTAATATCATGGAGCTGCAGGATAAGTCAACCGAGATGGCGGCTTTGCAGAAGTTAACGAATAATAATTACAATCTATAATAAATAATATCACCTAGGTACTTCAATCATTCTCTGACAAGTAGCCGTTTTTGTTTCCTGGATCCCAACACCCCCGCCTATTGTCACCAAATGGAAAGCCTTGGATTTGATAGAATTTTAATTTTATATATTTATTTTATATTCAAATATCCCACACCTTTTTAGTTTATTTAATCTAATTAAATAAATATTACCATAACATGTTATATCGGCTCAGTTGTGTGTCAATATTTGTGTGGCAAACCTTAATCATGGAACAGTTATTCAATCCTTGTGTACTCGTGGATTTCCCACACGTTGTTAATCGCTCTCGCGTTAGGCAATTCACTCTTTTTTTTATTTCCTTCTAAGAAGAAGAATTAAGATTAATTATTTTCTAGATATCTAACAAGGTTGAATATGTAGCTGGAATGTTTTTTCTAAATCCTGAAAACAATGTTTTTATATTTAATAAGTTGAAATCCGTACGTAATTGATGATTGAATGGTACTTATTGGAAAGTTATTATAAAACAAAAATGAATACCACAAAAATGAACTAGGTTTCGCACTCTCCCCCTCTGCCTCGCACTCTCACTCTCTCTCTCTCTCTCTCTCTCTCTCTCTCTCTCTCTCTCTCTCTCTCTCTCTCTCTCTCTCTCTCTCTCTCTCTCTCTCTCTCTCTCTCTCTCTCCCCTCTCTCTTTCTCTCTCTCTCTCTCTCTCTCTCTCTCTCTCTCTCTCTATATATATATATATTATATATATATATATATATATATATATATATATATATATTATATTTATTTATTTGAACCAGTAAGAATATTACATACGTAATATATTTAACGTATTTTTAATATACAGCAGTAATTCCTACAGACGTATGAAAATACCTGTGTGTAGGAAACTGGCATCTTACATGCTAATTAGACTATAAACTAAAAATATAAAAATTTAAAACATATAAAATACACAAGCATCCAAAACATAGTAGAGAACGATGTAAATATTTTTGTTAATATAACTAGAAATCTTAAATCAGTTTCCAATAATAATAATAATAATAGATTCCAATAATAATAATACTATTTATCCAACTTAAATAAGAACCTTAAATTTAATATTAAAATTATACATTTTCTCGTATCCATTTTTTTAACTTATTCTTCACAAGTTTATTATTTCTATTCAATGTTATTGTCTTAGATTCATTGGGTTATTTATTAAACAATTTAACAGCAACAATATAACTATTTTTATTACTAACTGTTTTACAATTTTTGAAAAGATAATACTTTTATTTCTAGTTCTACTAGTTGAAATTTCATATTTACATTTAAGTTCATTATAATGATATACGATTGATTCTAAACAAAATAATTGTTCTATGTTTAAAGGATAATTGTTTATTTCCAAAAAATTCCTCTTTATGATTTTTAAAATTTTATTATGTAGTTGTTGGAAGAAATTTAAATTACTAGAATAGGCTCCACCCCAAGCAATTATCCCATAACTTATAACACTCTGAAAAAGAGCATAGTAAATTACCATAAGAGTATTGACTTCCAAAAACTGTGATAATTTACAAAATACATAAGCGAGATATTTGGTTTTACTTATTATATATTTAATATGCTTATTCCATTTCATATTATAGTCAATTATTACTCCCAAGTATTTGCAACTTTCAACTCTATTTAACATTTTATTTCTAATTCTTATTTTCCATATCGACAGGAACGCTGTTGCAGTAGTTTCCAAAAGTGATATAAACTTTTATCAAGTCATTTTGTTGGGCTCTAACCATAGATCTATATTTTTCAATATTTCATTCATACTGTTTTTAGTGTCAAGTCATGTTTTTCCTTCAGTTATAACAGCTGTATCATCAGAAATAGATACATCACCATTATTAACTTCATCAAGAAGGTCATCCACTTATAGAATAAAAAGCAGTGGTCCTAAAATTGTACCTTGCGCTACAACAGTTTTAATGGCTTTATAATCACATACAACATTGTTGCTTAACTTAGTTCTTTGTTTTCAGTTTGATAAATAACTCAATAACAATTTCAGTGCACTACCTCTTATCCCACAACAGTAAAGTTTATCTAACAAAATTTCATGATTCACTGTATCAAATGCCTTCCCTAAATCTAGAAATGTTACAATAACTGGTTTACTTTTATCTAAACATTGATATATCTCATTGGTGATATAATTCAAAGCATCTTTTGTTCCAAATCCTTTTATAAAACCAAATTGTTTTTTAGACAGCATTTTGTGGGGTTTTTTTAATTCAAAGATTCTTTCATAAATTAATTTCTCATTTTTTTTTGCAATATTCGAAATAAGAGATATAGGCCTATAATTTTTGGCCTTACTTTTATCATTTGCTTTAAAAATTTGAACAATATTAGCTTTTTTAAGTGCATCAGGCTATACTGACAATTCAACACATAAATTACAGACATGTGCTAAAGGTTCTTCTATATTTTCAGAAATATTTTTAAGTACTCTCGCGTGTATCTCATCAACAACCCCCCCCCCCCCCAGCTTCTTTTAGATTATCAATTATGATCCTTACTTCATCTTTTGTGGCTGGGTATAAAAAAATGCTATTTTCATTTATCAATGGCATTTTTAACTTATTATTAGGAGTTGCACATATTTTATTACTTAGGTTTATTCCAAGCTCACAAAAATATTGATTTAAATATCCAGCAATACTATCAGGTTTATCTATCCTAATATTTGTATCATAAATTAATATTCAATACGATCACTTTTTTTCCGGTTTTTGCCCAGTTTATGATTTATAATACTCCATAGCTTTTTATTATTTGAGCTATTTTTTTCAATTAAATTTTAATCATATTTTATCTTGCCTTTAGCTATCACCTTATCTAAAATTTTTACATATTCTTTACATCCAGCTTTTAATTGTCTATTGGTAGGATTCATCTTCCAAATTTTATAGAGCTTTTCTATAGTTAAACTGGAGGTAATAGTGCCTTTGGTTATCCACAAATTAAGAATATATATGTGTAAATTCACATATATTTTACAAAGGCGAACATAAAATAATCGATGTGATACCTTAAAGTAGGGAGTAACTGCTACGTTACCGTTCACTGCGCCGAAATAGATCTATCTTGGAGATTTTGTGGTAACTAATATTCGCTTTATTAAACTTATAAGTAATAATATCCATAGACCATCGTAATGAACTAGGATCAACACTGAATCATTACGATTGTCCAAGAAATATTATTAATAAATATCTAATTATAGCAATCATAATTTAAAAAGTTGTAATGAATTCGAATTTCTATGTTAAATGGAAAGCAGCTAGTTACCGAAAAATCCGCAAGATACCACCAGGTTACGTGGTAGCATTAGAGACTTGATTCTGATTAGTTTTCGCTAGATTTAGGCTCATCTTATATTCCGCTTAACAGTAAATATCATCAATATCATCTTGGAGCTATCAGGGCATCCTGTACATTCCGGAAGGACGAAAGGACATTTTATATGTTAAATATTTCGAAGTCAACTGCATAGATAGATATGATGTTGGTAGTGGCGGATGTTGGTTTAGGTATGTGGGTCATTTATATAGATGCAAAGTAAGTTTAGGAAGTAAGGTTACGTCCATACTTTTACATCTTACGAAATATTTATAATGCATTTTATACATATTATACTGTCGCCATAGATATACAACTGATCATTTCAACATTTACTATTTTGAAAATACTTATTAATCGCATCTCCAACTAGTTCATATTTGTAGTTATTTAGAGCTGAATGTTTTACAAGTATAAATATGACTAGCTTAGTACGTAACTCTGTTATTATTGGGTCGTCCTAACGGATGAAATGTCAGTTTCGTTTATTTACAGTTTTCTTTTCACTTGGAACTGTACACTAATAATTATCTTATGTATATCATTTGAAAGATCATTTAATCCTTTTTCATAATCAGTCTTACTTTTCTTTTTGAAAGTGAAGCAAAGTTTTAAAACTAAATAAGAATAAAATTATTTCTTCCGCGGAAATTCGTATAATTTTTCTCTACGAATTTAAACTTGGCAATAGCGTCAAGGAGGCGTTCCGAAATATTAATATTGTTTACAAAATACAATGAGTGAAAGAACAATCTTCCGTTGGTTTGAAACATTTCGTTCTGCGGATTATGACCTTACCAACAAATAACGTGTAGGCCGAAGACTTAAGTTGGACAACGAAAAGTTGAAAGAGATGGTCGAAGCGGGCCCTTCCCATACCACTTATGAATTAGGCTCACAACTTGGAGAAAGTGCCATGACTGTTTCCAGGTACCTTAAGGAGGTTGGTAAGACAAAAAAGCTGGAAATATGGGTACCGCATGAATTAACCGAGGCCCAGCAGCCTACCCGATTTTTTTTTCTGAACCTGAATATAGAGGTCCTTCCTCACCCACCTTATTCTCCAGACCTTTCTCCAACTGATTTTTACTTTTTCCGTTGTTTGGATTATTTTTTAAGAAATAAAAAATTTGACTACGAAAATGCCCTGAAATCGGCCTTCCATGAATTCGCTTCTTTCTTGACACCTAATTTCTAAAGATAGGGGATAGAAATACTTGTTTCACGTTGGGAGAAGTGTATTAAAAGTGAAGGTTCCTATTTTTATTTATAAAAGTATTGTTTAATATTTTTTTTTGCTAATAATTTAAATTTACACCTTCACTGACATTTGATATGTTACAACCCCATATTATTTCTATATAGCTATATGTGGTGACGTTTAGCAGTTACTTTTTGCACCGAGTAGCCACTCCTATTGGCCCTGAAGATGACCTACAAAGTAGGTCGAAACGTCGGCACACATAAAATATAATAAGTTTCCACTTATTTATTGTGCAAATTTTTGACTGCACCCCCAACTATTTCCATCCTACATATATAGCTTTATGATTATCAATAAAACATTTTAACTAATGCCTAGTCCAGCATCGATTGCATTCAGTTGCGTAAAACTTTGGTTTGTCATAATTATAATATGGCATTTACGCTATAATTATAGCATGACAAGTATTTTACATATGATGTCAGGACATAAAACATTCTATAGCTTACAGCGATTCCAGTAAAATGCGCTTCAATGGTAGATTTGTTTGTATGAAAGTGTGTTTTCTGGTCCAGTTGACTTTGTGAAGCCCGTGGTTAGTCAACAATGCGGTTGACGCGGTTTATTTTACTTGGCCAACGTAAAAGGACCTGTTGACCTGATATTCCTATTCTCATTTGCTCTGTCGAGCTGTGAATAAATACATAAATGTATACGTATATTGTTAGAAAAAAAAAATCAATATTAGGTGTTATACTGGAAAATGACCCTAAGTCGAGCCATGAAATAATAAAAGTATAGAGAAATGTTATGATTAGCAGTTTTATTTATTTATTTTTTGTTTCTAATATGGAGGCTTCCAACCCTCCTAAATACCTCTAATGCCCACGTCTATATCTTTGAGGATTGTGCCTCAAAAGAACGATATTTAAAATAAGACTATTTATTAATGTATCTGTGTTTTGGGAAATGAGACAAAATACATTAATGAGGTTATTATATTTTCTTAAATATCTAATAGCTGTCTCCGCTTTTTTTCTCTTATTTTTCTTTATATATATATATATATATATATATATATATATATATATATATATATATATATATATATATATATATATATATAAAACGATATATATATATATATATATATATATATATATATATTATATATATATATAAAAATATATGTATATAATATTTTATATTTTTTTCTTAATTTTTTATTTCCCCCTCGGTATCGTAAAGATTATTACTAAAAAAAAAGGAATAAAAATTATTTATATATATATATATATCCCAAATTAAACTTAGGCTTGGATGGGCAATATGTTTCAGGCTTCAAAATTTAAAACAACCACCCCCTAAACCACTACATACGACATATTAGATAATTTACAAATACCTGTATCTGATTACACTTAAAACCTTTAACACTTGTTCGATTTCTTGATGCATTGAAGCCTAAAGTAAATGCCTTCATAATTATATAATTTTAATATTACATGCTACAGAACAATATTTATTAAAGAGTTGTTTAATGTAAAACCACTAATATCGCCCGCCTTTCTCCCACGAGCACCTAAAAATATATAGTCGTCTATAGTCGTCCGTTAGGACTAGATTCATATTTTATTTTCGAGAGATAAATAGATATTATTAAATTTAACTAAGCCTTATCGATATTAATATGTAAGTGAAACCAAATAACTACATAGTTTGAAGATTTTTTTTTTAAATAATAAGACAACTGTATTATTAATTAGGAGCTAAAACGATAACACCTGGATCACATTGAAATGGATTTTTACTTTGGACCATTTATCTTACCACGAATTCTTTAAATTTGTATTAGTTCCTTTTTCAGAGGTTTTCACTGAAATAACCTAGTAAACCGCTCATCGTGTTTTATTAAAAACCCAATATGCCTCAGGCGGTATTTTTTATTTAATTGAATGACAAGCATGGAATGCGAGTAATCTGGCTTTATTTATAAAATATTAGACATGAAAAATTTCAAAATCAAAATAACAAATTCAAAATAAAAAATTAGTTTGTATAAAAATCCAGTGCCCGGAAAATCAAGAAATGTTTTGCAAATCCTTGAGTTATTCATTACGTTTTTGCTGATAAAATAATTTTAAGGACTCAATTCTCGGTAATTATTAAAAGTAAGTAAAATTATAAATCTTCTATATTCTTTAATGTTTACGTTTCATGGTTGAAGAAAAAACGAAAAAAAAATCTAAAAACTATATATATAAAATAAGATGGTCAGCAACATAAAAATTGGTGATATGGAGAATATGTCAGAAAAATTCTGAATGGAAACAACAGTTGGAACATAAAGCGAGCTGAGTGAGAACAAATGCTTTAACAAAGAAAGTTACAGAGGAAATTTTGTTACTGGACAGTCAATACAGTTGAAACTTAGTTGTATAAAAATGTAAGGTTGGAAAACTTTCTCCTCATTTCCCATGAGATAATTCTTATACCTGATGATTTCTCAACTGTGGTATATATATATATATATATATATATATATATATATATATATATATATATATATATATATATATATATATATATATATACCTATATACATAAAGTTTCTAAAAAAAGATAGCAAAATGCAGACCATTTTTTTTCTTAAGTAATCTTGCCCAAAGGTATTGGGTTACATTATTTAAAGACATACACACTTCCGCACATATACGTTTTGCACAATTGTGGTGAAGCTGGTTATGATTTCTACCGACTTGGTTCAAATTTCGTCTGCGATTCCAGTCCACACACAAAACAACAACCCGACCAGTTTAAGCATGTTGTAAAACTGATTTTAGCGTTTACGCCACCATTATAACCGTTGATGCTAGTTTTGTATAGTGTTACATTTTGACATCTTATCTCTTCTTGAGCTTAGACTACGAAACTATTGCAAGCAGAGAAACTTAGTTTAGTTAATGCTTATAAACAAAAATGAGTTTTTCTTTCCATGTTGGCTTCAGTTATCCTAGATCGTCCATCATCACTAAGCTTGCCAATACGATACATATATTATCCTAGACACGGCTGTTATATATTAGGAAGTGCCGAAGAGATATCTCTACTACATGACGTTTTTATCGGGAATATTTATTGCAGTTTATCTACTCTACGAAGTAAGGGGGGGAGAGAGGGTGATTCTTGGTTGTTGTTCAGAGATAAGGGAAGGATTTGTTCCTATCGGGTTTAACTATCGGGTTCAACCATTTTCGTGAAAGTTTTTCAATTTCCAACTATTCCAGTCCATTCTGCTTAGGGCTATACTCGGAAACCCAAATACAACAGGTGGAGTCCAATTTTTCACTTTTATTGATAGGATTTATTTCTATGTTTTGTTATTTGCTCCTTTAATATTTTAAAATACAAAACTCGTTATCTTTACTAAACTGTATCTATCCATTCTGTACAAAAATAACTATCAATTGGTATGGAAAATTAAACTATTATATTGTTATAATATAATTCTGATTATTCAGAAGTTCACTTTATTTAAGAAAAGACTATCGTTAAAACGGAAACAATACGGAAACAAAATGTTTACACAACGTAAGGAGCACTAATATGGTGAGACTAAGATCCTGGTGGTTCAATAATAATAATAATAATATAAAATCACATATTATTATTATAATAATGGCACTGCTTTAAACTCACGAAGTGAGAAGTTTTCCTCACCTGTAAATCAGGAAGGCCTTCTTAATGAGTGGAAATCTAAAGAGCTCCATGAAAGGTTATATCATAGTCTGGCGGCAGAAGGGGTTGACATGGAAGCTTCATTAATGTAGCAACACAGAGGGACATTATTTTCTCAATCCGAAGGTCTACCCATTCAGGACCAAGTGATTGCTACGAAGACCTATAGTCGCCAAATATGTGAAGAGGCAATTTTTGATATGTGTCGACTGTGTAAAGCAACCACAGAATCAATCCAGCATATTACATCCGCTCTTGCTGGCAAGGAGTATTAGCTGAGGCATAACAATGTGGCAAAAATTGTTCAAAAAGTACAGCCCTCTATCAATACTTGATAAAAGGCACTTCAAGCTTTATTGGGACCAGGCCATCATAACTGGTCAAACAATTCCTCACAACATGATATTTTACTAATTCTAAAAGGAGAAAAATGTCTGAAGATAGTTGAAATAGGAGTACCGGCAGATAATAACCTCCACAAGGTGGTCGCCAAAAAAATGAGTAAATATCAGGACTTGGCAGAGGAATGGAAGCAATTATATAAGCTTTGTGTAAAGCAAATGTTTTGCCATTGGTCATATCCACGAATGTACTGATTCCGGAAATGATGTTGAACAGCATGAAAGAATTTAACATTAATTATAATTATAATATCATAATTAATTATTCTGGATGAACTGCAGAAAAGAGTATTCCTCGGAACTGCGAGTATTGTTAGAAAAGTTATGAATATTACTAATTAATTTTTATTGCCTCACCTTTGATTTATGTCCGAGTAGGAGCATTATCCGATAGAAACCGAGAAAATGAACGAATAATAATAGTAAGGAAACCCTAACAAAAATATTAATTATTCATGTTAATTAACGACAAAACATGGCATAGTATTGAAAAATAAATATTTTGAATATAAAATATTTTAAATAATGTATCGTAACATCAGTACGTAATATCAAAAAGAAAGGTACAGAACTATCACATTTTATGTTCATTTTCCTTTTGGAACTGAGAATTACATTTAATTAAAACAAATGTCAAAAAAGATCAAATTTCTACAAGCTACAAGTATGTGATGTTACCCTACTTCAAACATTACCTCTCTCTCTTTCTCTCTCCCTCTCTCTCTCACTCTCTCTCTCTCTCTCTCTCTCTCTCTCTCTCTCTCTCTCTATCTATCTCTCTCTCTCTTTCTCTCTCTCTCTCTCCCACACACACACACACAATCACACTCGCTTACTGACTGATCTTTTCAATAAACAACTAGTTTAATAAACTCTCCGGCTAGCAATAGTTCGCCTAACAAAAGCTTCTTATTGCAAACGTGTTTTCCTCATACATCCAATCTATCTCATTAATTGCGGAAGTCAAGTCTTTCCTGGTTCCAATTAAATATAAGAGAGTGGAAAATAAAAGTTGATCTAGATATACTCGTATATCATACATAAATCGTAACTTTTTAAGTGGTACTAAGAAATGAAAGAAATGATTTATTTTTTAATCGAATTAAATCGCTGTTTAATTATAAAAAGTCAGATTAAAAATACAACTATACACTGTTTCATTCGATTAAGTCATTTGTATATGATAATAAATGAGTTATCCAAATAATAATTAATTTTTAATATACGTTTGAAATTATCATTTTAATTTTGCTGTAATTTGAGACTGTTTGATGATGTAAATTACTTTAAGGTCATTTTATAGAGATTCTGTTATAGTGATATAATTATGTTAGAGTTTATTCATCGGACGATGCTATAGTGGGAGCCTGACATTTTGCTTATCCACGTACAAATAGGATGGGGAATTTTACGATTTTTAACCATTTTATTTCCCCTCTGATAGACAGAATAACCAAGGTTGTTTTACTCCCTTTGAACAGCTCTGGCTACCTACCGGGCTGAGTACCTGCGACTGCGGGCATAGGTTCGTATGCTAAACGATGCCCCTGAGTCAAATTTATATTTTCCTAATAACAGTTCCAGCCATAATTGAAATCGTTTCGATGGTTTCAGAATTATAGTTGATTGTTTTTTTAAGTTCGTAAAAATTAACAGTAGCAGTGTTAACTACTTTAGAAAATCTAATTAAAACAAAGAATTCGAAAAACTTAGTGAGTTTCATATCTTAAACCCTATTCACCATAAAATACATAATATACCGTCGCATACCAACTCAAACAACTTTGTGGCTTGTTAGTGAAGTGGCATTCATGAAACTTGATATTGTTTGTATTGTCATGTATCTTCCTTACACTAACAGAAACCAAGACGATCTGTTATATGATACTTATATCAACTTTCTGTTAACTTCATACGCTTAACAGAAGCGTTGTGTTTTTTGCATTTTGGCTTGTAAAAAGGCTTGGAAAAATGTGAACCTTAAAATAATAAATTTACCTGATAAGAATTGTTGATTAAAGGATGTTGATCCACATTTTTCAATTCATTGGTATGTACAGTTTGTACCATACATATCCGTTATTAGAAATATTAAGGAAAATAAAAATTAAATTTTATTATTTGAGAGGATAAGGGAAACGACGGTCACTTAACGGTCCGAAGTTAAGTAGAAGGCAGGTAATATCTTGTTAGTGAATACGAATATATTTCATTTATTTGATTTATATTATTATTTATAATATTGAATATACATCTTTCATGAAAGGTGCCACAAAGAACTAAGGAAAATTGGAAGGAAGGAAAGAAATAGAGGTAACTGGTTGAGGACCTAGAGGGGAGGACTTCGGAGGAGGCACCGAGGGAGAAAACCGAAACTCTGCCTTGGGCACACATCAAATATGACGAGATCTGGGGGGAGGGGGGGGGGGCTAGCAACAGACCTACTTGACGAAGCATCCCATATGTATTTCTTTCACAGATACATTATGATTTATATGTATCACAGATACAGTATTGACTAGTATCACTTATCAGATACATAATACATAATACAGTATAATTATGTATCACTTTTTTATGGCAATGATATTAATCTGAGTCCAGAATGGTCATGTCTCAATGCATGTATTAATATTATTCAAAATAAGTATATACATATCTATAAAATGAGAAGAACAACTTTATTAATAAATTATATTTGTTTTATTGATCTATCTGTGTATTTAATACATATTTACCATAATCATTATTACAAGATTATTGATTTAACTAAGGTATTGATTTTGACGTAGACTGGTAAACCCACAAACCATTTTTGGAAAACTCCCGATCAAGAACATTTGAGGGCATAAACAAATTCATAAATTAATTAATATAAAAAAAGTTTAGGTAATAATCTTTAATAATTACTCAATGAAATCCCAATATAAAAAAGATGATATAGTCCCCCCGAAGAGCCATAGCAACATATATTTATAATAGTTGTCCATATTAATGTAAAACGGAAATCTTTTTAGTCTTAAGTTCACCTAAATCAATTCCAAAAAGCCCCATCAAATTACCTTTACGCTTCGCCAAAAACCCATGACTTCCTGTTCTACTGTATCCTTTTATAGTACTCCTCTTTTCCCTGTTGAACAGATTCGCTACCTAGGACTCAACTTAGACAAACGTCTTACTTAGAACCCTCACACAAGACTGAAAAGACAAGAAACAGCTAGACGCTTCCGACTACTTCAACACATACTAGACAAACGCTCAAAGCTTCAGATCAATTACAAAAGACTTATTTATGTGACTGTTATAAGACCTATATGGACTTCCGGAATTGAACTACGGGGCTCCAAACCATCAAATTCCTCTCGTATTCAATCCTTGCAATCCAAAATCCTTCGCAAAATCCTAAACGCTCCTTATTTTGTCACAAATAAAACCATCTGTAATGACCTTAACGTTCCATATGTTACCGATTTAGCCTATTCCAGATACCTATCATTCCATAATAAACTCCAAACCCACTAGTTTCCATCCTTGCATCCAATTCCATCCCAGACAATCCTCTTAGGCGTCTGAAGGGAAGATGGCCTCGGGACCTTTTATAATAGAAATGTAATTAGAGTGCTGCCAATGGGTAGTGCCTCTACATGTCCTTTCATGTATTTATTTATTCATATAGCCCTTGTACTAGATGTATATATTACAGTTGTACAATTCAATGAAATAATAAAAAAAAAAAAATAGTTCACCTAGTCTGGTTTAATGTTAGATTTTGACCGATAGGACTAGATTTTTACCTTGATTCATAATCATTCTAGTAGCTTAAGACGGCCATTGCTCCGATACTTTTTGTTAATATCTTCATGGAGTACTGTCCAGATTCTTCTTTTAGCATTCTCTCCACTCGCTTTTAATACCAGATTTTTTAAAATCAGACCTAATTGTATTCTCACATCTCTTACACTTTAATAAAAATAAATATTTAATCCATATGTGAGGCATTCGGGATCAGAAGCGGATAAGGACAAATTTCAAAACTGGACTGTTTCGCTCGTATATTCAAGAAATGGTTTATGCTCCCGAACTTCGCTAAATTGTCGAGTTAGACAAACTTGCTAGACTAAAATGTAAAAAAGTTTACCAATATATAAAGTATTCAATAACACTACTGGTAGTTGTTTGGTAAAAATAAATGAATGATAATGTGGACAAAGAAGAACTCAAACAAATGGTCAAAGGCTTATTAAGTATGAATACTTGATTGCATATACCATGTATATGTAAATAATTAATACCTATGTAAAGGTGAACAAGGTAGGGACGGTGGGCGTACCCTATTCAGAGGAAACTTTTCCAATTGCAGGCAGTAATTCCTCTAAGGGTTAAGGGCTTTATTTTAAAAAAAACTTCAAGTAAAAATAGGATACAAAAATACCAGTGAATATTTCGAATATTCAGGCATCATCAGAACAGATAAAGAATAATAGGGAAAGGAAACAAAAAACCAGAGAAGGACATCCTAGCTCAAAATGTAGAAGATTCTAAACAGAGGAAATATCCCATCAGCTCCAAGTCCTAACGCAACTACATCATAAAGAATCAAAAGGAAGGTTACCAGACACTATCTAGAAAATTTTATGTAACGACCTGATCAAAAACTATATAGTAAGTGCAAAATACACTCACCAAACTTCAAAAAGCACTAAATAGAACAATAAACAACACAACACAGAAGAGACCATATAAAAAAGGAAAGTAAAAGTGCAATAGAAAATGGATATTATGAAGAAACCATATGAACACACGGATATTACACAAAATAGATAAACATAGAAGAGATGTTTATGTACAGACATTATTTTAGTTTCCTGTTTTAAGTTTAGATACTTTGCGTTTTTAATATATTTTTTTTTTTGGTTGGAATTTTTCGGCAAATGTCTTAATAAGTTATTTATGGCTCTTTTGAGCTTTTGCTCCTATTGTGTTTTCTGAAAACAACATTAAGTTATTTTGCCAATATTGGATCACATAACTCTTTTTTATAAGTACAGTTTGGTTATGTGCAGATACTTGACTTCCGAAACTATACTTATAATTCATGCTTTCCAGATTGTTTCTTTAGTATGAAAGACGTGTTTAAAAAATAAGATTTCCGGCAATGTTAAAGAAATCTTTCATGATGGATAAAACAAATAAACAAATTGAGGACACAAAGGATGGCAGCGAAAAAGTGACAATCGTCGAAACTGTAACGTCAAGAAAGGACTGTCATCTTTCTTATTTGAGACTGACGGAATAAGGTAAAGAATATATAAATAATGTTTGTAGCCTATTTTTTTTGTTAATAATACAATATTTTATTAACTCATATTTATAGAAACATACAATGTCAAAGTAATTAGCACAATTATTTTAAATAATTTGTCCATTCTCACCATTTCGATATTTTTTCGACCACTACATTTTTTTTTGTTCTATTAAAGTTAGTAGGTTTTTATTAGGTGTAGTTATTCATTGTATAATAATGAAATATCCATAAAAAATGCTCCACTCCCAATAATCCTTCCTCCCAAAGCATTCCATCCCTCAGAAATATCTAATATAATTCACATCTTACCTTCTCGAAATGCTCCTGAACACGACCTCATCACGATCCACATCTTAAAGCATCTACCCGGAAAAGCTATTCTATTCCTCACACACAAATAATGCTATACTCCGTACTACATATTTTCCTAACCTTTGGAAATTATCCGTTGTAAAAATGACAACTAAAAACAAATCGCTATACCCTTCCTCTTACCATCATATCTCGCTTTTACCATCTATAGGTAAAATCTTAGCAAAACTCATCCTGAAACGACTATACCCCATCCTGGATGCAAACCACATGATACCAGATCACCATTTTGGATTCCGAACATCCCACTCCACTATCCAGCAATGTCAACGTGTGGTGGACGTCGTTTCTTCTGCATTGGAACATAGATTATATTGTTCGGCGGTATTTTCGACGTGGAACAGGCTTTTGACCGAGTCCGGCACCCAGGATTGCTTTACAAACTCAGCCAATTCCTACCTCCTATATATTTTCCCATTATTCAATCCTACCTCACCAGCAGGTCCTTCAAAGTAAATCACAATAATATATTTTCATCCCACATTTCTCAATCTGCTCGTGTTCCTCAAGTATCCTCGGCCCAATCCTCTACACAGTTTATACAGCTGACATCCCAACTCATCCTAATACTATCCTTATCACGTATGCGGATGACACATGTCTATTATCAGTCAACTCTGATCCAGTTATAGCATCCCATACTCTTCAATCCCTTATCACTGACCTTGAAAAATGGTGTTAAAATTAATTCTCACAAATCCCATCAAATCACCTTTACCCTCCGTCAAAAACCAGTGACTTCTTGTACTTATCATTTAATAGCATCACACTTATTCCTGTAGAACAGATCCGGTACTTAGGGCTTTACCTTGAGAAAATATTAACTTGGAATCCTCATACTAGACTGAAACGACAAGAAACAGCTCGCCGTTTCAGACTACTGAGACAAACGCTATAAGCTCACAATAACAAAAGGCTCATGTACATGACAATCATTAGACCCATCTGGACTTACGGAATAGAGCTATTGGGTTCCACTAAACCATCGAATTCCTCTCGTATCCAATCCTTACAAACCTAATTTCTCCGTAAAATCCTCACTGCTCCTTACTTTGTAACGAACAAAATAATCTATAATGACATTTAATGCCCCTTTTGTTGCTGATTTGGCCCGAACCCGATATCAATCTTTTCATGATAAACTTTATTCCCACTCAAACCCACTAGTTTCAAACCTAGGAACCTCTTCAATTCCTGATAATCCTTCAAGGCGTCTGAAAATACAATGGCTTCGTGATCTTATAAGTTGGACTTTTATTTGAGTACTACCACTGGGTAGTTTCTCTACTTGTACTTTCATGTCAATGTATACATTCATTATATTTCCTTGATGTATTCTGTTATACAGGTGTAAATTTCATTAAACAATAAAAAAAAAAAAATATCCATAAAAAGTGTAAGTGATGATATTTTCCAAAATCATCAAACAACTAAACAAACATCAAAAACAAACAACTAAAAAAAGGGGAAATATAACGATTGGTGTGTTACAATTTTCTTACTATCCTGAATAAGAAAAGAAAACTCGAGACACCTAAGTAAAATAACTGTATATAAGGCAGATTTTGTCAACGGAATTATTTACATATTTTAATTTTGTAAAGTGAATTGCTCCAAAATAAGTTAAAAATAACAAGCAATAACCAAAACCGTTTTTTAAATTGTTTAATTGATATCCATTAAAATGAGTATAGAAACTATGTGATGTTTCCTGTTAAGATTGTTAAATGTTAATTTATTTCTTAGCTTTAAAATGTTAATACATTCTGACCTCCAAACTGTTAATGGGATTTGCAGTAAATTAGCCGGGAGGTTGGAGAGATTGATTAACGTTGGGAGGAGACACTGGGGAATGCAAATCTCCTGGATTAAGGGAAGGTCCTCAAGTATAGCGCTTCCACGTCGGATTGGAGTCTGTGCCATCTCTCTTCCGATTGGCTAATATAGCGACAGCTCCGCCCACCGGCCATTCACCTCAATCGTAACTTATATTTTCTTTTGATACTCATTGGAGTCGAAACGTTTTACAGGAATTGGTATTAAGATTAATATCGGATGTCTGTGGCTTTGGCCAATCACTTGTGAAGATTTATTAGAAATGTATTAAAGGGTAATTTCGTAAAAAGCTTGGTTGACAATTTTTAACTTTTCATCTAAAATTTAATCATCGTGTTAAAAAAAAGTTGAATAAAGGCGATACAATGATTCAATACACCGTTATGTGTTTAGGATCATTTTTAGTCCTTTTAATGTAGTGCTAATACATTTCAAATATTAATATATTTGATTGATTAATATATTTCAAATATTAATTTATTTGATTCATTAATATATTTGATTCAAATATTAGTATATTATATAAAATTTCAAATATCAATATATTTCCTATCGTGTGTAAATTAACTAATACACCAATTGCCAATTAAATATATTGCTGTACCACTACAATCCATTAAGTATTTTGGGTTTAGTACACAGTAGAGACTATGTGTCTGAGACCACAGTTGTAGATGTTGGAGATAACAAGTGGGTGACCCCCAGGAGGATATACAGATCTACAGGGTCAATATAATAACTTTTAACAGATTAAATATTTTATCTGTTGCAACCGAATTTGAACCCACAGTCATTTCCCTTGTATATAATCCTGTATATATTAAAAACCCTCAGTTACTATATATAAATCTATGGGCTAGAAAATGAATGATCTTTCAGTATAGAAAAAATTAAGAAAGCTTACAAAATAAGTTTTACATCAATGGATCAATCGTCTTTACTTTGTTGAGGTTCAAACGGAAGTCTGCAGATCTATCCTGAATTTGCGGGCGACAATTATTTTTTGAGGCAGGATATAATGAATATTCACAACTTCATATTTCGAGTAGCGGACCGTGATATATATTTTTTTCTTTTTTTTTCTTGAGCTAAGGAGGCAAACCCGATAGTGATATAGACACAATAGATTAAAAAATATTACTAGCAGTAGTTAAATAAAAAAGCCTAAATTAGATGGAACCAATGTAAATATGAAGTTATTCACGAAGCCTTCCTCATCCAAAGAAGAGCTACAGCTAACACTGTCGGCAGAGCCAAGAGAGATTACCTCAGGAACCTAATGCAACAGGCTGAAAATAATTTTCAGAGAAATAACTCAAGTGACCTGTGCAAAGGACTTAAGAAGGAAACGATCCAGTACACTGCTCCTACCTCCGCGGGCCAGATAGAAAACTTCAATTGACGCACTACTAAACCCAGAGGAACCTACAGAAAAACTTAGCTTCCATGAGTCTTCTCACAGGAACCCTGATTCTTAACCACCTACGAGAGAAGAAATAATGGACATCATTAGTGGTCTCAAGAACAACAAATCTTCAGGTGAATACGGCACAGTAGCCGAAATGTGGAAACACGCAGAAGAACAGTCCTTGCAGATTATTTATCAAATCATAAAGTCTACATATGAACAACAGAATCTCTACTCGAAGGATGGACGTCTGCTGTAATTCATCCCCTCCACAAGAAAGGAACTAAGACAGACCTCAACAATATCAGAGGTATTTCCTTATTACAAATTACTCAATAGAGTCACCACTCAGTTAGACTCACAATTAGGAGAATACTAGGCTGGTTTCCGTATGGCTAGATCTTGTCCATAACAGATAACCAATCTTAAGACAATCCTCGCTTCCAAAAGCCGAGGTGGACAACATTAGATGGTTCTCCTAGTAGATTTTCAGAAAACATATGATTCTGTGGATAGAGACACCCTTTTCTCCATACTATGGGAACTCGGTCTGGATGAGAAGACTCTACGACTGGTTCAAGCCACCCTGAGAAACACGACATCCAAGGACAGGTTCAGAGGTGAACTATCTGAAAGTTTTCCAATCACGACAGAAGTTAGACAGGGTGACGGTCTCTCCTGCATTCTCTTCAACTGTGTCCTGGAAAAAATCATTAGGGAATGGCGAACAATGCTACCACCAGAAGCTGGACTTGAGCTTGGGTACATGAAAGACAACCTCATTGTCCCATGCCTAGCCTTTGCCGATGACCTCATTCTGCTGGTGAACAATATAGAGGAGGCTACCTACAACTTACAGAGTCTTTATAGTGTAGATAAGTAGTTAAGACCGGTCGGAAATCAGCATACAGAAGACAGAATTTACGACCAATATCAAGGAGGCCCCTTATACAATTCCTTTCACACATGCTACCATACGAAAAGTACTTCCAGTTAAGTACTTGGGAGAATGGATCTCTTTGAATCAGAGTGAGAGCCTAACCATGGAGACCAGATGCACCAAGTTGGAAAGGGCTTACCGCTCCTGTCGTAGTATCTATTCATCTAACTGCCTCTCCAAAAACCTCAAACTTAGACACTACAGCGCGGTCATCAAACCATCTGTTCTGTATGCTTCCAAGTCCATTGTAATGACTAGGAAGGGCCCACTCAGAAATCTGGAGTCAAAAGAGAGAATGATCCTGAGGAGGATATTGGGACCGATCATAGAGGAGGGAGGCATTTACAGGATTCGTCATAATGATGAAGTATATGAACACCAGGAGGACATCATCACATCTATGAGGAAAAGGTCCCTGACCTTTTATGGACACTTGGCCCGCATGGATCCTGAAAGACTCACCAAGATGATATTCACAGTGGCAAGTAGAGGAAAGGGTTCTAAGAACAAATGGAATGACGTCAGTTAAGTCAGATATGGAACAACTTAATATCCCACTGGAGCAAGTTCACAACCGACGGTTGTTCCGACAAGCCATCCAACAAGGAGTTTTCCCATTGTCCCTCACCAATAGGAAGACCAAAGGAACGAAGTGGGCAGACGAGAGAAAACTGGCTCATACCCAGAAAATGAAGGAGTATTGGAAAAAGAAGAACGCTACAACTTTACCAAAGAGTAGATACGAGCCCCGTGGTCCTCAGTAGGCCCACACGACAAAGAAAGAAAAAAACGTGAGTAAGTCCCAATTATGCTGCTAATTAGAAAGGATATCCTAAACTTTACTGGGAATTCATACATCATACATAAAGGCGTAGTCATAAAAGTTAGTGGTGTTTTCATTATTAGGGTTTCCGATGAACCAATAATGAACGATACTGGATAAAAAGCATAATACGTAATTCACAGAATCATATTAATATAATGTGTGTTAATTTATTGATAGCAATTAATTAAGGCATTGGTGAATTGAATAAAATAATGATATATATATATATATATATATATTTGATATACATTATATAATATAATATGTGTAAAAAAGTATATTACATAATATTATGACAGCTAATGGAGCTGACGCCTTCGGGAACGGGATTGAAGATAATGGCAATACTTACAAGTTATGCAGGTAATGTATTCCTTAATCCTGAAGGCGCTCACTATTCCGGATAATATTAAACCTTTTTGAGGACAAAAACAAAACCTTTCGATTTTGGTGTAAAACAAAATTTCGAAGAATTTTCCAATAAACTAGCTATTAAGTAGCTAATAAAAAAAAAAACTTGAAGTTTAACTAATTATTAACTTGGTTTAATCATAATAACCGTAGCAATTAGAGAAGTTAATCTTGCATCCTGCTCTTTTATAATTTTGATTAGGCGTCAATTGTAACACATACAAATATTTGTTATGTAAAAAATTAATAAAAATTATTATATTTTATAATAATTATATAGTTATAATATTATTATGTAAAATAAAATAATATAATTATATTATTGCAATAAAAGTTACAAATATTAGTTCTATTATTAATAATTAAAATTAAACTACCGTAAGAAATATGGGTTTATGAAAAAAAATAATTTTTAAATATAACTTTGATAGCTCTTCATATGATAAAGGTAGTATTTATCAAAATAATTTTTCACAAAGTTTTGATAAAACGTCATTTGAATCTTTTATTACATTAAAGAAATTATTTTCATGCTTTAATTATTATTGAACTTCTTAGTCTTGGCAGTTTTTGTTTTTTTTTCGTTGTCTATACCATTCATCAGGAAAATGTTTTTCTCATTTGCTTTTCGTTGTCATAATTTTTAGTTACCAAGTCGTACTAAATTATTAAATATTTGAACTATTTTGGTCTATTGTTTTATTTAGAAGTTGTGAATCTCTAACACCTCTTTCTTGTCACAATTATTTATTTATTTTTAACTTCATGTATTCGCAGCTGTGGTTACAATTGAAATTGAAAAAAAAGTGATTTAAAACAAATATAATATAAGTCGGTAAGAATTACCTCCTTAACTGTTCGAATATCTAGAAACAATAAAATATGATGGACATTCGAATAGACTTATATATATGAATTGACTTTTTTTTTTCGCTTTGACGTGGCCCGGTTTTTTTTTATCTCTACCGTTTTGATATTTCCTGAATGATATTACCGAGACGATATTGCTCGGAGAAAAATAAAATCTGCGCTCGGATACAGCCTGGGAAGATGGGCTCGCTAGGGTTCCCCGCTCGCAATATTTTTGTATTATATCGTATGCTCAATGGGACACAGCCCTATTGTTTCAGTAATTTTTCAAAATAAGGCTTATTAGATAACTTAGGTAAAGCCCTGCATGTTTATTATTATCATTTTTAATATCTCGAGACAAAAGTCCATCATTTGTGACGTTTTAAGTATTTCAAATAATCATTGCCAACACTGTAAGAAATGCAAATTATAATATAGGGTGTTTTTTTAAGCTAGATAGAACTTTAAATTGTAAAAAGTAACACAAAAAATTAAATTGTAATCAAAATTTTTTTTTTATTTGTTTCAGTATAATCTGACATTTCGTATACTTCTTTCGCCGATTGGGCTCTAGAGCAGTTGGCAACTGACCCGTTGTTTTATCGCAAAATTGTGTTCAGCGATGAGGCGCATTTTTGGTTGATTTCGATAAATGGACCTGTCAATTGGCCTCCAAGGTCGTGCGATTTGACACCTCTCGATTATTTCCTGTGGGGCTACGTGAAGTCACTGGTTTATGCTGATAAACCAGCAACAATTGACGCCTTGGAAGCCAGCATTGTTCGTGTTATTCGTGACATACGGCCAGCAGTGCTCGAAAAAGTGGCCCAAAATTGGACGTCCAGAATGCGCTTCGTCAAGAACAGCCGCGGTGCCCATATGCCCGAAATCATTTTCAAATGTTAATGTCACGTATTGATCTTTCGAATAAAAAAAAAATTTTGATTACAATTTAATTTTTTGTGTTACTTTTTACAATTTAAAGTTCTATCTAGCTTAAAAAAACACCCTATAGAAGCTTACTTAAGACAGACAGAAGGAATTTTCGTAGTCCATATTTAATTCTACTTTTCATGAAACCTCAAATGTAGATGAATTATTAAAATTTTCTTTTCTTGGTTCATCAGAATGTTCCACCATGAAATAAATAGACCAGAAAAATATCTCATACCTACCTACCTTTGTTTTGAATACAAATTTCTATCATTTTAACTTTAATATTTTTATTACTAGTATGATACTTCATTAGATTGTTATTTAAATTAATTCTATACCGTTATCTGTTATTTACTTTCGGTTTATTTTCATATTCTTCTAACTTTTAATCAGAATGATCCTGAGTAATATTAGATAAAATATTGGTCGTCATTTTATAAATAACAAGTTTACCCAAGTCACTGCATCAGGATTATAACCAGATGGATACTATTCAGTTAAATTAGATGACTGAGTAGTATCCATAAGAAATGTTTTGTTTTTTTACGTGTTTGGTAACACTACGCAAAATAATTAAACAATATTGGTAATATTTTTTTCGTAATTAAAATTAAGTATATAACGCTACTTTTAAGTACATATATATTTTTGAAATAGTTTAATAATTTGTCACTACCAATATTTTATTTATTTATTATTATTTACAATAACGATAGAGGGATAATATACTGAATAATATTTTTGATAACTCTGGGTTCTTACTATTTGTAAGAAAAATTGAATGGTTTAAAGATATATTTTCCCTTGCCATTCATCCATTAAATTGTTCTTCCAAATATTTTTATTGGATATTCACTTGATAAAAAAATACAGATTCATCAAAAGTTTGAATTAATTTAAACAATCAATCTGAAGAACATAATACCAGATATCAAAATATAAAAAAAAAAAATTTACAATATAGTAGTTATTACAATAAAGTTACAAGATAGTTAAGAGATTTTTAGCTATTATTCTATAAAGTGGACCATTGTAGTCTACAAAGAAAAGCAATTCAAACCCCTCAACTAAATTTGTGGTTTTAGGTTTCATGGAAAGTAGAATCTAAGTATTGGATACAAAAAGTACTTTTGTCGATCTTAAGTAGGCTTTTCTCCGAAACTCCTGAACCGATTTTCTTAAGATTTTGTACTTTAGTCAAGAATTGCCCCCGGAACTTAAAAATTTTACCATTTATAAATATGAAGAAAGAACTTAAACTATATTAGAATTAGTATTCTAAATATCCACAAATTGATCCTAAATTTTATTTCTTATTATAATATTAACCCTAAATTTTATAATATTAACCAAAAAAAAAAATAATCCTCTCCTCAAAATTTGTATTTTTATGTTTCGAAATACAGACTAATAATAGCTGAGATATAATATTTTAAACTTTTCGACTCTTTTATCGTCTTTTTGGGTTTTGAGCTACCATTTGGGGACAATGAGATTACTAACACCTTTCCACAGTTTAGGTACAGTTTGATATCTCAATTCCATGTGCTTCTTGTCGTTCTTAACTTTATTTCTAACAGTCAAATCTCTGCTCAGGAAAATTTCTACCACTTAACCTTCTATTTGATTTGGCGCAATTTGACTAGAAATTAATGTTTACTTGGGTAATTTTGGATTATCTTGGACGACTGTTAGTTTTATAAGATAATTGCCTAGTCTTTATTTTTTCATTTATTTGAGAAGTGTAAATATTTCGTTATTGTTATGTAAATATTCGTTGGCTATACTGCATGTAATTATTTCCTTGCTGAACTTGATCTATTTCATAAACTATTGCGTAATCAGGTTTAATTATTTAGTAATGTGGAAAAGTTGCGTTTTCCTTAAGATCTTTTACGTTCATTTGAAAGATAATCTAATCTAATCGCCCGTGGTGTAAATCAGAGAGATAAGAAGAGTCGTGCGAAGGGACACACCAGATGTTTTTGAATTATAGTTATTTGGAAATACTGAATCTTCATGGAATATTTTGCAGGGTTTTCTGTTTATGTGGAGCATATATTATTTTTATATTGCTTAACGTAGATACACAATGAACTTTCATCTTTCAGGATGCTCATATATTTTAAACATTAACACAAACAATGTGAGAAATTTACAGTTCATATTTCATTTCGAAAAAAACAGATGTCATAAGGAAAAAGTAATGGCAAACGTAGAGTTTTTCTTTTTTCTTTTGAAGATCGCAAAGTTCTTATTAGAAGTTAATGTCTTCAAAAATTCCTATGTTCTATCGATCTTGATGATTAGGTTCTAATATGATATAGATTTCTCTAATATTGATTTCGGAGGATTTTATGGTATCTTAAACTTGATTTACAGTTTAGATTGACTGCATTAAAATGAAAAGTAATCTCAGATGAGTCACTATTAAATAAGAGATGATAGGATTGTAGGTTTAAATGATAGTTCTTATTAGAATATGGTAGATAATTGAGTTGGTTTTATTATATTCTATATATTCTAGTCCAATAAGCCTCACATGGCATGAGATATTCGTTCCCATACTACATGTAGACAGTGCTACGATTGAATGGGAGTTTTTTTTTTACATACAAGAAAACAACTCTCGCCTAAATCATGATCTATCGGATAACGATTCTAGAACCAATATCAGATATATAATATCCAAACAATTATCTTGGCACAGCCATTCTAGAGAGTATTGTGAAGACACTACATGCTTATTGATTCTTTGTATTTTTTTTAAATACCCTGTTCTCAACTCTTTGGATAAAATATAGGTTTCTGATATTAAAATTTTAACAGGGATGTTACGACATATCGTCGAAAAAGTATCATCATGTATTATATAAACATTAATATTTCGTCATTATTAAGTGAATTGGTTATTTCGAAATCGTTCGCCGCACAATTGTGTTAAAACATTCGAGTTTATTCTTGACATTTTAGTTAGAATTGTTGTCAAAATGTATATTTTTCGACACCTCAAAAGTAAAAAGTAATACCAGTCCATTCCAGGGAAAATAGTATTCCGTTTTTTTAGTGATGTATACGAGAGCTTAAAGAACCATTAATTTAAAAATATAGATCCCTGGTTCAGCTGAGGCAATTTTCAAATTAGTGTTCGTGGTATTATCTGATACATATTAAAATTGTTCCAGTTCGGCGGTAGATTCGTATAGGGTGGTACCGTTGAGATAGACAATGGTTATACTTTGTTTTCAATCAGAGTTGATTTTTTTTCTTCCTGTTCTTAGTATCGAATACTTATAGATGTAAGTCGTGAAAACCAAGTATTGTTCTCTGAAACTCAGCGTATTTGGGTCCTCTATTCCTGTGCAGAGTATAGAAACAATAAATGATCTTCAAACATCTTTTTAAAAATATGTAGGTAACATAACCTTAATTTCGTTAATTTTTATTTTAACCTGCAGTATCCTTGAGAAAAAAAAATCATATAATGATTCGAATAGCGATCAAAACCTTTCGTCGAAATCGCTTTAGTTTTTCTCTGCCATTTAGTTTTAGATTAAAAAAAACATGTCTTGTAATTAACTATTTTAGTTTATTGAGAAGCGAGGGGATGGTTGACTGGAAGATAGACGTAAGGAAGAAAATAGTTGGGGGTGCAGTCAAATAAAAACACTAAATAAGTAACCACTTATTTAGTGTTTTTATTTGGCTGCACCCCCAACTATTTTCTTCCTTAGTTTAGTTTTTATTTAATAGGTATAATTTTAGATTTAATATATGTAGTAAGAATGTAGAATTTATCTGAGCTCTGACTTGAAAAGTCTTTTATACATGAATTAAATAAATTAAAATATAACTCTACTTGTAATGTAAAATAGTCAATAAACTTTTATCTTAATTCGCGGCATTTAAATGTGCGTCACGTAAGTCATTGGGCCACAGCTGCTAAGAATTATTTTCATGAAACAAAGTTGAAATTAAAAACAATGACATATATTATTTTTTTGTTTGATCGTGATGTTTAGAAGGAAAAATATTCCGTCCTACCCATGGTCACGGATTTAATATTATTTTTTGTTGTGAAATTAAGGACGGATATCATTTATTTATTTATTTTTTCATTGGTTGTGTGACAGTTTTCCAAAATATCATCAATCACTATTTTTATGTATATGCGTTTCAGTATTTTGTGAGATTCAATCATATCATTTTAACACTAAGCCTCATCAAGCTATGTGTATCAAAATGAAACAAACCCTATTTGTAAAACCATAATTACTAAATGGTTTTAATCAACAAACAATATCCGGGAAAGATTCTACGTAGGGAAAGATCATCACTTATAAAAAGAAAAAAAACTGTATCGCTACAACCCATAAGAAGTCTCAGGTTCAATACATTGTAGAAACTGTACTGTTTCTAGGTCAAGGGTTATGCAGGGAGGTTCTTTGTCCACGATCTTGCTCAACAGATTATCCCCTAATAATTTTATAGAGGCTGGATAAGCCCTAAGAGGATGTAAAGATCTGACAGAGTCCATATATGACCTTTATTAGTATGAATAATTTATCTGTTACAGTCGGATTTGAGCCCGGAACATACAGCAGAACAACTCAACACTCTACACTCTAAAGTACTTCGCTCCCTACAATATATTTTTACAGAGATAATTTTGCTGTATAGTTGTATCAAGTGTATGTATGAGTATATCGAGTATTTACAATTGAATACAGTTCTTACTTTTCATAAAAAAATAATGACAATTTATTCCTTGAAATATGTATGGCGTCATTTGTAACAAAACGCTTAAGAACTTAACCAAATATACTATATTATATTCTTTAGAAAGTCCAAGGAAAATACTTTGTGTGAAATGTATTTAGAATTCTAAACTGGTGATAGTTTCATAACTTCTTTTAGCCTCATCTCCAGCATCCAATTGAGGCCTCTTAGTTCAGACATTATATAATTCCTATAATTATATATATAATGCAGTTAGTTATCGTTCGTAGTTTAACAGGTCGAATTCCAGAAATGCAAGACATTAATGACATTGTAGCAAAGTTGCTGTAGCAATAACCAGCTTTGAAATTTTACCCCAACCCTAACAACGAAATTGAGTTTGTATTTAGACTGGGTTATCTCAGTTAATCCTTATCGTATGACTCTGTATACTGATATATTTTTGAGAAAACTTAATTAACTAAAACGTTCAATGGTATGTACCACTAATAACCAGGAAAGGTGCAATGCAAGGAGTTCCGGGTGAGCCTCAAAGTTGTCTTCAGCCTTATTCAATTATATCTGGCCCAAACGTTAACAAAAATGACACAAATCAATAAAGTATTTCATCAATTTATGTAATGTCTTTTTTGTAAAGAAATAAATTTTTCTTTTCTTTTATAACTTTAAATTTTACATTGATAGCTGTCAGAACAGTGACTATAAGGAAATAAACGTCTGGTCAAATATATATTATCTTATGGCGAAGGACACAGCAGGACCTCTTCCCCAACTGGATCTCTCATACTTCATTTTAGTTTTCTGTTAGGGCATTCATTATCAGCCTTAGGCTTACTGTCTTTCTGTTTACGTTTTTGATAAATAAGGGGAACGTATATATTCTCCAATAGTTGGGTGTTGGAGGTTTGTATTTAGAGTTATTTTTCTTGGGCAACAAAGAAATTCTCTATGCGTCATTATTTACTGAACCATAAATCTGTGAGGCGTAGGTCCTGAAACTACAATTTCTGTCGTTTGATTGAAATCTTTCTTTTTATGTGGGCTCCTCTCTCTTTACCTGTGGGCTCCAGGCCATTCTTCCGTTGAATATTAACCTTCTAACAAACTATGTCTGAGGAATTTGATTGTTAATATAGGCTATCTTAACTAAAGGATATTCCAAAATGAGTACCTGATATGTAAATTTATTTAGTGATTTTTGTGAAGTCATTAAAAATGAGTATTTACGCTAATGTATTCTGTCACCGTAAAAAAAGGAATACAAATTAAAATAAATTATTTTATTTCTAGCTAATGAATTTTAATGGCATGATAAAAAAATGAGCAATAAAACAAAAAGTAAATTCATCTGCTGAGGTAAAACCATATTATACGAATTGCCTCCCGCTGTTAATATCGGCGAACCTTTGCCAGCTGACGTTGGGCAAAAAGCGATTGTTCCCGGAAGCTATAACTCCCCCGCGATGGACGTTGGTGATTTCGCCAGTGACCAAGTCACCACACAAATCACTCCTCTGCTTTACATTGAATTATCAATTGCGATACTCCTAATGTTTTTTTTTTATTAATATTTGTACATGCTGTATTTATATTCATACGTAAGGATTGATTTATTATTATTCCTATTTGTTTTGCCTCTTGTTGTCATTCGTATACTCGAGAACTGATTGAATTACTAAAACAAACATTTCTTCGTATTGCTGTATTATTTAACGGACAAATATGTACAATTGATGGAGTCTTTTGAAATTAGTTTTTATGTTTGGACAGATATCGCATCCGTACAAATAAAATACACCCAGCATATTTAAATATTTACTTATATAGATATTTATCTTTGGAGAGCATTATTAAAATTCAATTTACATTTTCTTTCTGATTATAGTTGAAGTTAATTTGAATTAAATTAAACTTACCGACATTGTATTAAACATTGCAGCGTACCGTAAGTATTAAGAGGAAAGACAAAAAAAATAAAAATCAGAATCTATCGATCTGTCGTATATTTGTCTTATCTGCTAGACTACAGATCTTCACTTGACTTACAAACAAACGATTAAAATCTACAACTAAGAACTATACCAAGAACTATCTGGACATATCGAGCAGAACTTTCCAAAATTTCGAGCAGAAAACACAATCCAAAATTTTAGAAAAATTTTAAAAGCTCCTTTGTTTATTTCGAATCACACTAAATGCAACGCAAGAACATTTCAACAGTAAAATCAAATATACTCCGCAAGAACACATCATTATACTCGCCACCGCATTGTTTAAAGAACTTTCTATATGAAGATTAAAAAGAAAAAAACTGTTCAGAAAATATTAATCAACCCAAAAAAAATATTTTTTTAAAAATCGATGAGAAGGAAAATAATTTAGATAACATATCCGGAGCGATACAGCATACGTGTCAATGTAATTTAAACGAATAATAAATAAATAGTATATAGTTACATTATTGTTAGCCCAATCAAAGACCAAGGTCTTACAGGGAGCGGTACAACAGCTGTACAGCCTTGTTCAAAAAACATCACACATTATAAGAAAAATGGAGCATTGCATTTTATGGCTTCTTGTGAAAAATGGAACTCCTAATATGGACGAACCGGATTTTTACACATTTTAAAGAAAAGAAGACGAAACCTGCCTGGTTTAAAGAGGTACAAATAGATTTACATGAGATGGAGATTACTTGCGAGGATACTCTGTAAAGAAAATGTCCATGGATGAAACTAAATACACACAAGAATATTTATAACAACGAAGCTATAGGCGGGAAAGAAACGGAATGGATAAAGAATGTAAAAATACAAGCGAAGAATGAGGGAATATATATATATATATATAGATGAATTCGAAATTCAGATTTTAAGCCTGTATTAATATTTTACTTTTATATCGAAAGATATAAAAGTAAAATATTTTTAATGGACAAAGCCAGGAAAAAAATGTATCTCTATATCGAAGAATGTATCGATGGAGGTAGATAATCGACTGGAAACGGGGCAGTGATTTGTGACCGCTTTCGGTCACGGCTGCAATCGTGACGGTCGAATGGTCAGAGTTATGAGCTAGGAGGGCCATTCCTTCTGTCAGCTGTCACCCGGGGAAGGGGTACGGGAGGGGACGAGAAGGGGAAGAGAGGAGGGGGATATTGGGGCTTAGGGAAAGGGTTAATTTGATCGAGTGTGACACCTTTACAAATGGCCTTCCCTTCCTATCAGTTCCCATTACTCCATCTAGAGTTACTGCAAAGCCCTGGATCAGGTCTCGTTCCCCTTCTTGATGAGATTTTGATCCTCCCAACAGCTGTATTGTTTCCGATATTGAATTTGGGATTTCTATTGAGGATATGCACATGCCTTCAGAATGCTAATATGTTTAATTTTTTTCGTTGATGAAAAATTTTAATTAAAAAAATGTTGACTAATCACGATGAGGACGTAAGACTTAAAATGAAGTTGAATAAGACGAACTTTGTAGTAATTAGCAGGAACGTTACCTATTTTAGTGATAACATATAAGGGGAGGTTAGTATGAACAGATAGAGTTCTTTTTGTCCTCTTTAAGAAATTCTTATCATTTATTTTAGTATTACCTGGCTCTTAATAATCTATAAGACAATCGCCTACTGCAGCTGATAATGCAAGGACAAATTGATTGTAGAAAGGGAGTAGGAATAAGGAGGTTTTCATGGCTGTATAAGTTAAGGCAATGGTTTGGCCTCACACCTGTCCCATTATTTAGGAGTGCCACAAAAAAAAATTAGGATCGCAATGATAATAGCCAACATCTGAAACATATTAGGCATATGAAGAAGAATCCAATTGTTATATGTTAATCTGATACGTGGATCCTGACGTTGAAAGAAGTACAGAATACTAAGGAAGCATTCGGTCCGAAAAAGAATGAGCCCAGAGGAGAATTTTGAAGGATGCACAACGCAGGATTGCCGACCATGCTTCCGTTTGATATTGTTAAAGACATATCATCACTTCGGTCGAAAGGCCTTGCAAAGTTGTTTGTCTTCATAACGAACGAATTCTTAAAAATTAATAAGCTCCAATGGGAGTAGTAAACTTTCAAGTGGTACGCCGCAGAGACTGGTATTTTGACCTAAAACCTGGCCAAAAATCAGATTTGTCAATTTTCACTCCCAGGCCTAGAATTGTGCCCTAAATCAGATAGATAACATTCCCATCTTTTGACGAACCCGTTACCTAGATTAACCACCCTATTCTGCCACAGCACCATTCGGAACCTAACACTCGCAGTTTACGCACGTCTTTGTTCCTGACATTACACAAAAAACCGTATTTTCGCTTTGTTTTCTTATGTTAAAAGTCAATTTTGCAAAAAAAATTTATATGGATATCATCAATGAAGGTATGTACAATATTTTGCGTATCAATTTATTTGTATTTATATAAATATAAACATGTTATATCGATAAACGAAGTTTCAAAATATATTTTATTTATAATTTATTTTATTTTATTTGTTACTAATTTTTAATATTTTTATTTGAAAAGAAAGGATATGACCATGGCCGGGGAGCGAGCCTGATACATCCAGGATGGCTCAGTTGGTAGAGCCCCAGACTAGCGATCTGGAAGACCCGGGTTCGAGTCCCAGTCCTTGACATATCTTTTCTTTTCAAATGAAAATATATTTTATTTATTGTTAACATTTTATTTTAAGCGGCATAACCCTTTTTTTTTAAATATTGTTTACACGCTCGATGAACCCTTCTTGCTTCATGCTTCCGAGAGTACTTACTGAACTTCGAAAACTTGGAAAACTCAACTTCGATTAAGTGAGCACCCTTTTCACCTCATTAAGTGAAATTTTACTCCGTATTTTAGCTTGAAAGGATTTCTTTTCTGAGTCCCCATATAAATAAATCGGCATTAAACAAGTACATGCAGGCTAGCATTAAATAGGAAAAAACTAAGAATGATTTTTATAATTATTTATTGTTAATGAAACATTTTATAGGTTATACTAGAGCGTGAATGTAAAATTAAAAGCTTCATAGATTAATTGGAACATCTTTAGGACAATCATCTCCGACTAAATTTCACTTATAACATGCAAATATGCAACAATAATATTCAAGTAACATGACAGTCTTATTTTAAATGCCCTAAATGAAACCCCTACTACGTTTTTATGATGTATAAATTGATTTATTGAGTAGCGATAAAATATAAAACGATTTAACAATAATCTTCAGTATTAGTGTACTGATTGACTTAAAGGTTTTGTGTTTCATTGCTTAACTACATTTTGTTTCTACATGTTGAATGACAGATAAAGTATTTTATGTTTTGCCGAATTGAAATTTAAAGAAATAAACGCAACTAATTATATCAAACGTTTTATCTGTATTTTTCCATTTAATCTAAAATGTGTTAGACCATGTATATTAAATATTTTTCATTTTAATATAATATATATTTAAATGGTTCTAATAGCTGTAAATTTGCGTATTACAAAGTAAACAGTAAAGTTTAGATACATTAGGAGTAACAACGGTCACCTGTAGTCTAGTGGTTAGCGTAGCAAACTACTAAACCCAAGATCGCGGGTTCGTAGCCCGGCAGGTGACCATAGGATTTTTTTAAGGGAGTAAAAAATCCTTAGTTACGCCGTCCTTCGGAAGGGATGTTAAACGGGGGTCCCGAGCCTGTACGGTGTCAGGTACTTGTTAAAAATCCCTATCCAAATTAAACCTGGGTAGGCATAATTTAAAGCTCCCACTGTAGCATCGTCCGATGTGACGTTAAATGAACAAACAAACATTAGGAGTAACCAATATTTTAATAATAGTAAACGTTAAAGTATAATAAATAATGTTGTACCATAGCCTAAAAAAGTAGGGGACGGAAGGACAAGGGTAGAGATGTTTCCCTATTTTTGTTTGTTTATAAGCTTGAAAAGTTGCTGTTAAGAGCACTGTAAGTTAGGCATATTTTTTCCTGACAAATAAATATAGCTTTTTATGCTACTATCTATTTTTTTTCTGAGTTGGAGGCTGGAGTAGTCAATTCGTTATTCTATATACGATGGTATTTAGATAGATAGATATTTAGTTGGTGAAACATGATTTTTACTAGCCACGGTAAAATACAAATATACTAAATTGGCCTTATCTATGTTCAAAACCGTCAAATAGATTTATATAACTTTAGAAATGAACTTACCATCAGTATCGTAAGCAAGCCACGAAAATATTTATCATCGATTCCATAAAAACATAGAGATGCTTAACAAGAGACAAATGACAAAATCTGGAATGTCCAAAACTAAAATGACGAATGTAAAATGCGATTTATGTGGTCGTTCTGAACTAAGATAATAAATAAATACTACTGTATTCTGAGTTTTGTACTTCACGTTTTTGGAAAGTAGGTGGCTCATATATTTTTGAGGAAAGAAGATGAAAACGCCGAGGCCTTGTTAAAAATGCTCTTTTTCAGCCCTTTTTATGTAAAAAGGACTTAAATAGTTATCCTTGAAAGTATCTCATACATTAAAAGATTAAATAAAGTCGGAACTGTGTATATGATTTTTTTAAAAGGGAAATAACCATTACCAATGAGGTAACTCAGTTCTCATATGGTGATTTTACTGATTTATCTGTTCGTATGTGTGTTTTTTTCATTAGGATTTTTTTTCGGATCTCTAAGAGTTAAAAAAAATATTAAAATCTCTACCTTGATAAAATCAAATGATCTGTGCCCCACTTTAAACCTCATTTTAGTGCCTTTAATGCCCCCTCACATGTAAGGAAATCCCGACCTGGGCCAGTTGTGCCGTGCCAATAGTCGGGAATTACTAGGGAGGATCGATGTAGAAGCATGGTAAGTAGCCCGCTTCTTTCTGGATAGCAGTTTGGCCTCGCTCCAGCTCCAGGAGGGGTAAGGGGGGCAGGCATTTGGCTCCTAACAGTTCCTCCGTCTTCCGGAAAATAACTTTTTTTTCTTCTGTTTTTCTAACGTGTTTTGAGGGGGACCGGATCGTTTGTTAAACAGGGAAACATCTTGGAATATATAGCCCTTGTAACGAAGATTTTTCTGGCCCATGTTAATACCATGCGGTTCGGATAAGGGAAGCGTGTTCTGAAGAAAAGATAATTTTTTCTGAAATCTAGCTTTTTTCTCATTAAACATAGCTTACTTATATACTGAATAATGCAATAATGAAATTTAAAAATATCACTGAATAAGTAGGTAAGGCATCTCCCGTCGCTTAGTGGTAATGAGACGTGAAAAAATATAAACTATGAAACAACTATATTTATTTGAAACTCCGTATTGACCACTTAGAATCACGCTGCAACTTTATTTTTCTTCCTCTCTCTTGTCTCTAGGTATAACTTCTTGCGTACAACTTCCTCCATCCAACTTCGTCTAACATTCTTTGGTGTTTCTCCATTCTGAATCCCTTCCATATTCTTCATTTTGCTCCCATACGCACTTTCTTCTCACATGTCAGACTCTGTGATGTTCAACTTTTCCAAATCTTTATCTTAGGACACTTCTAAGATCATCTTCTTCCAGAAAAAGTCTATCTAAGCTTGCTCATTCTGTATAGATGTCCAAGGATGAATTTGATAAATTACTAACTGAGGAACAACAAGAGATATTTCCCGGTTGAAAATGAGTTTCAGCAGCCAGAACATAATGATTGACTTATAACATATTGTAAAAGACCTTTCTATGTATGGAATATATAGAGGTCCTTCTACCTTTAAAAATCAGTTCTTTGTGACATTGTCTATTAATAATATATAATATACAGTTAGAAAGATACGGATTTTAGAAAAGATTTTATCCATAAAACGTAAAAGTTGTATAAGGTAAAGCCTGATTTACACGATCAGGTTGTGCAATCTCATTTATAATTAAAAGATCCGCGTTATTCTAACAAACGAATATATTTTACTGTCAGTCTCATGTAATAGAGCATAACTTACCAATGGTGTGTGATATCTATACAAGTTTCTATCTAGTACTATTTCAAACTCCTTCCTCTACCATTATATGCTACAATTAGTTATTCGAAATATTTGCTGGATCCAAATAGACTTCGCTGCTCGAATTCTATTTACACTATTCTCATTAATCCGCGTGAATGCGATCAAAATTTCGACTGTAATGTTCACTCATGTCAACAAGGATTATTTTAGTGAGAGTAGAGAAGAGTTGAAAATGAAGATAAGCCGGTGGAACATGGTTGTTCTTCCAGGCTGCGAGTCTTGAATCGTAAACCAAAGAACAAAAACACCTCTGTACAAAAGAACAAAAAATGACCTCTGTAGCTTTCATGGAAAGATATGTGCTAAGCATCGCTTTGATCTCACATGAAGAGAATTGAGCAAAAAAATGGATAAGAGGGAAGACCGATTTCCCTGACATCATTCAGTAAATCTGTAACAGCGAATGGAACGGGCAGAACTTATAATAAAAAAAAAACAACTATGTAGATAATCGAACTTCCAAGAGAATGGAAACGAAGAAGAGGCCGTCCTAAACAAACATTGGATAAAGAAATGAGAAAGACCCGAGGAAAAGCGATATGGGTTAGTGTACCGCCAGTAGGGAAGGTGCAGAAAAGAATGGGGTTTTTGAATTGTGATATTTTTTTTTGTTAAATTTTTATTCTTAATTGTGTTATTTAAAAAATAACAGTTCATATCTGGTTTTGTGCTAGGAAAAGTTTTCAGAGGATTTGGTATCATTGAGCGCTAGTTAATTCTTATGTGCAGAAATAAAAATTTATTATTATTATGCTGATACGTTAATGATCGGATGATTTTATTCGCAACTACTGATTATCAAAATGCCTTATTGGCGAATCAGGTTTTGACAGTGATCATATTTCATATATAAAGTATTTTTCATGTTGCTCATAATTAATAATATTATAATATAATGTTCTAACATGAAAGATATTTTGCAGTGGACAAGTTAGTTCTCATTAGCTATTCCAATATAACATCATTGGAGTTGAACAACGCCCGCTATAGTGGATAGGATAAATAGAAGAGCGCGGACAGGAACGGCTGCGGTGGGGCTGAAATATCTGATAGCGGCAACACTTCTATTGAAAGGAAGCTTTCAGTCCTTTCTATTCATCAGGCTGTTAGTGTTGTGCATCCGTCCGTATCGATCACCTATCTCTCTGTTTAATGAAATGTGGATTTTGTTTCTAATTAAGAAGGTATACTGTATCCATTATAGAGCTAAACTGGTAAATTAAACAAAAGTACATTAAACATTGACAGCGATAGGGTGCAGCGTTATTGATCTGAAAGTCCTATGTTTGATACCGGCTATGCTATATTTCTAAAGAGTTGGGAATCGACTATGTGGGACCTGGAGACCCCATGCAGCTCGCACAGCCTCTGTCAAGTGGGTTCCCTTAAACAGGGGAAAATATAGCCAAATCATCCCCTTGCATAGATGTTAGCTTCGAATTAGGATTGTGTAGAGTACCATCGAAATGGAAACAGTTCCACTGTAGACTTACTGCGAAATGGAAAGAGGGTCTCATTCAGCAAATATGGTAGAAAGGTTTTGAAAATTGTAAGGGAATAACTAGATAATTCGATTTTTCCTCAAAATTTGTTATTAGCTGTTTCAGACAGATCTTTTTATGACGAACACGATGGTGCGGTCAAAACAGCACAAATAGGGCGTAAAACGGCTGAAAAAGTGTCCTTAAATGAGAAAAACTATTTCACACTGCATAGGGAAACAGAGGTAAGGACTAGATAATGGAATTTAATAAAAAATAATGGTACCTATTTCGCTATCAATTTAAGATGAAGTCAGTTACCTTGTTTTCCTCTAGTAGTCTTCACACGAAACCAACCAATTTTCTATTTCTAGTCTTTTTATGTTCAATACTATCATTATTATAGAATCCAAAATTTTACATGAATTAGGCGTATTAGATAATGTAAATGTACTGACCTAGTGCGCGAACGACCGCGGACGAGGTGGGCTGAGGAGTTGGACTCGGGGTAGGATCCTCGATGAAGAGGAAGCTGGCGTTGAAGCCCGTACCGTCGAGCCTGTCGTTGGAACGGAAGGTCACCCTGAAGAACTTCCGCTCTGACTCCACCTCGAACGGCGTCAGCTGACCGCACTGCCTCGTGTACTTACGGTCAAGGCCCATGAAGTTGGAAAATTCGACGTAGTCACTGGCGGAGCCCGCGTCACATCTGAAACAGGAATTATGCTTTAACTACTTTAAGCTGTTTACTGTAAGAAATTCACTTAGATATCATCTATAGTTGTTTGTTTCTTTTTAAACCTTATTTATCGGAGTAGAGCTTTGGGGCTACTGAGCCATGGAACTGTATCGTATCCAATCCTTACAATAAAAAATCTTTCGTAAAATCCTACTCCTTATTTTGTTACAAATAAAGTTATCAATAATGTGCCATTTGTCCCGAACATGACATCAGTCCTTTTATGACAAACTTCAAACCACTAGTTTATAATCTAGTCACAATTTCAATTCAAGATAATCCTCTAAGGAGTCAGAAAAGAAAAACCTCGAGACCTTCTAAGATGAATTCTTATTTTAGTATTATCAGTGGGTAGTTTATCTACTTTTCTTTATCGACCTCGTTATTTATCATTCTTTAACTTGTATTACTATAATGTAATTGTAAATTCCAATAAATGTTTTTTTTTAAATTTATTAAATTAATGTATTATATGTAAGTTTGAATATTCACGCCAAACTTGACAGACGTGAAGATAACCTTCCGGGACAGATGCGAGGAAGGGTATAATAGATATTGCATACTGAGAGACTCGCTCGAGTGAATGTGTGTTATTATGGAATATTGACTATTGTGTTGATTCAGGTTTGTTATTAAAGATACATGGAGTTATTTAGTTATTTATAAGTTTGTGAATATTTTTTTAAATTACAGTTCTTCACTGTGTTTTATTCCATTCACCTTCTTGGTTAAGTTGTTGAATTCACGACTTACATATATAACTAAACCTATTATTATTTATAATATATATATATATATATATATATATATATATATATATATATATATATATATATATATATATATATATATATATACCAGAGAGTGATTCGAAGATACTTCTCGATGCTTTTACCTTCTTCACCGAGTGAGTCATCACTTTCTTAATTGTTTTTAATGTTATGTATTTAATAAATTCATGCATAATTGAAATTTTTTACATTAAATAGGAATAAAGGATGACTCGAATTGGTTCTACTTTTACTAAATGAATCCTCTAATTTTTATTTTTCTAGTGTCAAAATAGTTCTTACTTAAAACTTAATTCTATTTCTAATTGTTTAATTGTGTTAACATGAAAAGGAAGAAAAAAGTAAGTTAGTTAATCAGAAGTAATGAATTTATAATTTATTAAAGTATGTTTTGTTTTTCAGGCCTGCGAGTGGGCTTGGGAAGCTATGAAACACATGAGTCTAATCAAAGAAGAAGACTCCTCGTCTTCTGAACAAAACTTGAAACAACTCGAACAGTACCTAATGTCACACTCCCCACCATCATCGGATCATTTTAATGAGATGATGCCTTAGCAACTAAACTTGATAATGATAAGTTGCTCAATTAATCCAATATATATATATTCAAAAAAACACCAAAGAAATTATGGATAACATTTATAATGCTTTGTCGATTTTTTAAACATAACCTGAATACGGAGCATAAAATTTGTATGAAGAAATTAACTTTGAATGTGAAATATAAAAAGTTTTAGTGATTACCAAAGTATTCTTTGGTATAGTATTAGATCATATTTAATTAAATTATGTTGTATGATTTATATTATGCTTAAAATAAAAACATATTAAAGTTATCAAAACTTTATATTAGAAGAATATAATGAGAATGTTAAGTAATAAAATAAATTTATATTTCAAGTTTTTTGTTACTTAAAACATAGTAGTACAGAGCTTAATTAATTTAATAATTGCAGTATAGTGTTTTAATAATAATTTAATTTTTATTACTTAAGCGATTTATTCGTACGACGCTAAAATGGCACTCTTGCCTAGTAAAATTGATATTTTGCATTAACAAAAAAGGTTAATAATTATTTATTTCAACACGGCATATTTATATATTATTCAATAGATAATTTGACGAAAATGCGTTAGTGGAATTAGTAGATAAACTTTTAAATAAAACGAGTAACTATTGCCCCAGGGGTCAGTGTTAGTAATCTAGGAGTTAATGTATTCCGCAGGGATGGGGCAGTTTGCTAGGAACAGCCTGAGCTGAAAGGATACGGAGAAACATTCCTCGAGAGAACAATAGGACTCTCTAAGCCAGGAGGAAGGACAGGGCAGGGCATTTCAGTACATATCCTCCAGGATCTATTCAGCAAGGACCTTTTTATTGCCAGGCTGGGATTACAGGATAGTTCAATCAGCATTGCCATCTTCTCTCTTATATATCCTTCTTCCAACTCTATTAATATCCTTCAAGAACTTAGATCAAAGATATTTTAACTACATCCAAATCCTATAGTCTTGGTATAAAAATAACATTAAAACAAAAAAATTAAAGTTCACACACTAAATTGATAACTAACTAACAACCTCGGGAAAGCTGGAAGGATCAATAAGTAGAATAGAGAGCGCCTAGTTCATTCCATTCTCTGTTTAAATATGAGACAGCAGCCTTCTTACTTCTCCTATATTAAAATTTAACAAGACTTTTCTGGTCTCGTGTGCAGCAAAACTAGACAGGATGTACACGTACATGCTCCGCATGTAGAGGGAGATGAAAATACATCTGCATTTGCATGGTCGAGAGGAAGCATTCCTAAAAACATGCTCTCTGCTAACCATTCCTGGCAGGATATATTATCGACCTCGCCTTAACTTAACCATATTCAATCCAAAACGTTACTTGTATAGTACACGTAATAGCGAACTGATAATCCTGAACGGTACGTGAATGGGTTGAGAATATATTTACTTCGAAATACCATTATTTATAATACTTCTGGATATCATTTGAGAAGTGCGACAAGAAAAAAGAAGTGACTGCAAAACATTCGAAAAAAATCCTAGTTTGGTTAGGAAATACAACACCAAAAGATTATCGACATAGTTATATGTGACACTGTTTACAATTTTATGTATATGAAAATAATCCTGTGATGAGCTACTGAACAAGTAGAGTAAACCGTTATCAACCACATAACCATGATCACCTTATAATGAAAGTAAAGTTATTTTGTCCGTTGTTTCTTTGTTTATTTAACGTCACTTTATGCTGCTATGGCTAATCGGACGTTGCTACATTGGGAGCTCAAAATTTTGCCTATCCAGGTTTAATTGGGATATGGGTTTATTTACGAGTACCTCACATCGTTTAGGCTCGAGACCTCCGTTTAACGTCCCTTCCGAAGGATGGCATAACCAAGGATTTTTTTTTTTAATTTTAGGGCCACCTGCCGGTGTACGAACCCGCGATCTTTGGCATAGTAATTCGTTATGCTAACCACTAGAACTCAGTTCGACCCGTTTTGTAAAGTTGATTTTGCCCGTTGTAAAAGGATGCTTATTTATTTAAAGAACTCTCAGTCAATCACTCAAGTATTACTTTCGAGAAAAAAGGATAATTTTTTTAATTGATAATTATATAGCATTTCTTTACTTCAGTTGCCATAATCTCAGGGTTGTATAACACTAAAATGTAACAGGGAATTTCGTAAAAGTAGACACGTGCACTAGGTAACTTTGATCACCACATTTTTAAACCGTTTCAACTCCTCAAAAAAGCAAACAAATAAACTATTTTTGGAGCCCAACTGTAATCGGTGACGCCTACTTTGCCTCCCCTAACTAGGCCTCTGTGAATCGGTGATTCAAGCTTTATTATACATTTTCATCCGAGCTTTGTGCTTTCAGCTTGATATTATAGAATTCTTTTCATCTTTCAATATTAATAAACTAAACTACGACAGTTTAACACGCAGATGTATAGTCTATGTACCAGTATGAACAAATGTTTGAGTGGTATGATGTACAAAAATGAAGGTTTAACCAATAACCTCAAACAGTTGATAAAACTGATTAGTATACAATCAGTTTGTATACTACCTAAACAATTTCATTGCTTTCATATTTAGGTAACTTGTGATTCACAAGTTACCTAAACATGAAAGCAATGAAATTGTTTGAAAAAAAATCAATATTTACTAGTAAAGCTTGTGAAACTAAGTCAGAAAAGAAAAATGAACGTTGTATCAAAGTTGAACCGATTCTTACGATGTTGGTTCGTGGAAGAGAAGAGACCGACACAACAAGTGGTCCTTTGAGCTAATTCCTGAGGGTTACCTTTAGTTTGCCTTTACTAACCAGACTGGGAGCGTCAATATTTATTCCTTGGGCCCTGTTAAATAAATATGATCTGACCCAAGTGGAGCTACAAAGCACAAGCGGGCATTCTGGGCCACTCTCTCCAACATCCTTGGCTTTGATCATTTAAGCTTTATATACAATTTAAGTATCCCTCCAATTAATAATCGGAACGTTTAGGTAAAATATGTATTACAAAAAAATCAATAAAGCTAGAAAAAACTGAGCTTCCATTGTGCTACTAAATACACAGTTTAAAATATGAAAAGAAATCTCCAGCCCCGGTGATTAAATGATTAAGTCGAATTTTGTCTAAAGAGGGAAAAGATATCGTGCCATTCTTGTATTTTCGGCTTGAAATTGAGTTATCATAAACAATAACTATATTTCAAGCCATTGCCTTACCTAGCCCCTAATTCACTACGGAAATAACACGATACCACTCCCCATTTTGGAAAAACTTCGACTTACTCACTTCTTTACCGGAGTGGTAGATTTATTTTAAGAGGATTTAATTTATGCGTTTACATATAGTTTTTTATGCTGTTCTGAAAAAAAAGAACTTTTCACCAGAATTTGTTTCATGCTTTTCCTCGTCGATACACCAAGAGTATAAAAATGGAATTCCAGGTATGCTGCACGAATTCGTCGTTTTTACATAAAAACAAAAAACATGCTTTATTTCAGGAAAAGTATTCACTTGTTCACTCTGATTATTAATATTCTCTTAAATATAATTTACAGATTTATTATTGCTATTACTGTATTGGCTTCAATGCAATGATCTCAAGGAAAAGTCAGATCCTTTGATCTTGATAATATTTAAATAATAACATCGGATAATACCTTGAGACGTTATATTTGAGATATAGTGATGCTATATCATTAATGAATAAGAAATATACGCTTTCTTCTCCGAAGATTGACTTACTAGGAGTTGTTTATTAAATAATAATAATAATAATTATTGAATAACATTATATTTAATGGATGCTGATCATATCAACAGGTTAACTTATAAATCTACTTACAAAGAAAGAAAAGGGAGCCCTTTCGCTATATGTGACACTCTACATGTTGAGTTGTCCGTTTCTTGCCTATAACTGCCGTCTTGTCTCTTAAGAGTAAATGTACCTAAGGAACATTTAAACTACTTGATTGTTGCCTCTACTCCTAATTTTCCATATAGTGTCAGAAATAGAAATATTAAAAATAAGTAGTCCATAATAATGTCTGGGATCCATAATTAGTTTTATTTGTCTTCTCCACTATACTATCATCTTGCATAGTGTAATATGGTAAAAATAATCTACAGTTTTAAACTAGACTTTCAAATTACCGGTTTTATATATCCGCAAATATAATTTAAAGTTTCATCTTTAGTTTTTATAAATAGTTTATCATAAATTCTAATCGAAGTATGAATTACCAATGACAGTATATTGGACCAATGAATAACCAAGATTGAAGATCGAAACGAAATCTAAATCAACTTGAAAACTTCGTTGCTCATTCTGGGCTGGGGGACCTCGCTTAGCCACTTAGCGAGCTCATTTTTCTACAGGGACTTATCTTAGCAATATATTTGAAGAGGGTACCTCAGCGCCCGCCCTTACGAGCCCATCTACATGTGAACTGATAACGTGGCAATTTTATGGGCTCACTTTCGCAGATGAAATTACCAACACCTTTTATTTCTAATGTTTTTCAATATAAATGTCACCTTATTATTCTTAAATATTTCACCTCCAACATAAAAAATGAAGGATTAACCTAAGTTGTTTTTAGAGAATTGAAAACCAAACTGTATGTAGGAGTAAATGAATAAACTAAATCATGTATTGTATTTTTAAAACATTTAGTATCGATGATGACGATAACCAAGAAGCATAATTAATGAAATTCTATAAAGTATTTTTTCGTCTGGGGAGCGGTGTGGCTTAATGGCAGAACGCTAAGCTGCTACAATGAATGTCCTGGGTTCAAAACCCCTTCGCCGGCAGAGTTTTATTTAATCTTTTAACAGGCCGGAGATGGATCCTGTGAGATCTAGGACCCTCCTGAGACTCACCCAAACTCCATAAAGAGGGTACCTACAAAAAGGGGGAAATTTGTGTAGAGCGTGGTCTAGGATAAATCACCTCACAGCACAAACGTTGTACAAAAACTGGCACAGATGCTAACACGTACTGAATCCCTGGCCATTCATCAGTTGTAGTGGTACAGGTTTTTATAAATGTATTTATTCTTTTGTAACTGTAACAATATAAATTAGTTTTATAAAGAAAAATGGGGTTCGAGCCCAGCTATTATTATTTATTAGATAGCTTTTTTTTCGAAATAAGCAGTAAATCGACCCAAGAATAAAACTACCCTCATGGGGTTTCCCTGACCTTTACGAAGGAAGCACTTCCAATTATAGACGGCTTCGTATATGATCGTACAACCTGCGTAGGTTTTTTATTTTAATATGTACACTTTTTATTAGTGTCTCCATCGTTTTTCCCCTATGGGTTAATCCTCAACGTGATCGATTTATCCGAACCGAATTGGTTCGATTCAAGGCGCTTTAGCCTTTTGATAGTCTTCTTAGTTACTTCACCTCTCGATTTTCGACCAATACGTTCTTCTTGACATTTGTTTTTCCCAAAATAATATTAACAACTTACTTTCCACTATATCTTATGAGTGTTATCTCCAATCTCGTAAACTAGGTCTGCCAGCAGTAGTTATTAACGCCGAAGCAGTGGAGCCATCCCTAAATTCAAAATCTCGTTTAGTCTGTCAAACTCTGAACCAACTCGTATGTAACTTCGCAGAACGGAACCGTCGCTGCTTGTCCTCCTGGAACTTGAGGAGCCTACAAGTTTGAAGTTGAGCTTATCTTGGTGAATCCTCGCCACAGGCCGACCCGATCTAATTTCGATATGCCTTCGGACTCTTCCGTCTATCGAAGATATTTTCATTACTTTATCTCCTCTATAGAACATTATATAATTATTTCATTTTAACAATGTAGCTTTTTTGTTTCAAATCTCCGTTTATTGAAATAAAAAGATTTACAATACAATATTTAAAGAATACATAATTATATACATAGCATATATATATATATATATATATATATACAGCTAAATAATTACAATACTATTATAACATTATATATATATATATATGTAGCATCATTATTAACACAAGTTATATCCAAAATAATAATGCTGACGATGGTGCCTTGAAATGAATCGAAACTTTCTCGGAGTCACTTTAAATTTCTGGTCCAGTTTCCAGATCAACACATATCATGCACATGGACTAGTTGATTTCATTGATTTTACGTTCTCAAGTTATGTATTTAAGTCTGATATTTTCCCTTCATTGCATTGTGTTTAACATTCTGCTAGTATATTTAATCTGTTTGTGTAAAAAAAAAAATAATTGCCATCAATATGTGATTGTCCAAATCCATCACTGAATATAGTGATATAGCGTGAAGGAATTTCTGACAAGTAATGACTTACCTATTCTGAAATAAGAGAAAAGCGAAATAGTACGTATTCCCTTTACTGCTGACGGACGCAGAAGCGTGGATAATGTCGGAAATGCTCTTGAAGAAAGCAGGAGCATAAGAGGTGTGTGCCTAAACATCTTGAGGAAATTAGACACCTTAATTCCTGCAGCCGATAACGGAGGCAAAGATTGGTAGTAAGAGGGGGCCAGGAAGGAGGAGGTACTCTAGGCTGCAGAATGTAAGGCGGTCTCATGACTGTCCGATCATTTAGAAGAGTCGCCACCAAAATTAAGGTCTAGTAATTGCTAATAATGTCGGTTAAACGAGAATAAATCGATATCACCCTAGGTAATAACCAAGCTAACTAACTTATAACTAATAAACTAATTAAGTGTTTAATAACACGAAAATAGCATAATTTTTGAATAACAAATGAATACATTTTGATATTTTAAAAAAAAATGAAACCAGAGAGTGTAAAGATAATTATAAATCTTCCTACAATATTAATATTAATAGTATATCATATATGACTGGTGTATGATTTGAGGTGTATTAATTATTAGTGTAATTACACAAATATTAAAAATAAAAGAATGATTATTAATATTGTTACGGTCAGAGAGAGAGAGAGAGTGAGAGAGAGAGAGAGAGGGGGAGAAAGACTGGCTGAAGGGATTAAGACGAGCTGGAAGGATTAAGACGGCTTACAACGGCCCTGGACGAGGCGAGACAATTCCTGGAACCTTCTAGGGCTCCCCACCCCCTGCAGCCTAGAACATTCGATGGACCTTTATATGCCCCCCGCTTCTGCAGTTAGGACGATTAGTATCAGTCAGTGTCAGTGTGACGAACTAATCAGTGATAACTCAGTGTATAGTGATGGATAGTGAGTCTTGCTAACTCAGTGTATCAGTAAACTGTGGCAGTACGAGAGTGTAATAAACTGTTTCTGTTTATATGTAACAATATCATTTTCATATTAGATCGTATAATTCTGCTGTTTTCCATGCTCTAGAATGTCTTTATAAACAATAACAGTTCTATTAATTCCTTCTATTCCTTTTCTCCCATTCCCCAGATGAGGTCGTTAAGGTTACTTATATTGCAGAAATAATGGCAAGTCGTTAACTCGAATAAAATAAGAAGGTAGAGCATCCCTCCAAATCAGAGCGGAATTTGCATAACAAGCGGAACAAAACTGGAAGAAGTCTCATTAAAAGTCAAGTTAAATCGCAATGTGTCCGAAGATAATAAGGTTTTACTATTTAACAGCCCCAAGTCCGTCGGTGAAATTACTTTTCGACTTTTAGGAAAGTTGTGAATGCTGATGAGAATGCATTTATTTACAAATAGACGCAAATTAAAAGACCACAATTAATGTTTATTTTAGCGTTTCTGAAAACTATTTAACAAGTATACCTTCAGTTAGATAGCGACGATAATTTTGCAAATAGTTGTAAAGGTTTTGTTACATCCTATTTGTATGTGAATTATTCTTAACAATTTTTATAATTTATCTGAGAATCTCAAAATAGCATTGTTTTAATAGATTGTTAATTCTAAAATGGAAATAATTTTGTCACCTTAATGTTTTTTAGAACACGGTATTTTTTTATGTGCAAGTGCATGGACGAGTTTCAAAATTAAATTAACAGATTTTCAGAGAGGCCTTTGACGATCTTTCGACTTAGGTGGCCTGTGTTTCTATTTACTACACTATCAACAAGAATCATTATTTATGAGATATACGCTACTTTTTCTTTTAGCAAAACAAGTTTTGGTGGATTAACCATTTGAGGAGGCATATAAAAACCTTTCTTCTGAAGCACATTGATTTTTATCGTGGTTTTAGATACTTTTTCTCGAAAATGATAAGATTGTTGTTGATGTTATTACTAAAATTCTGTTTGTTTGTATTGAACACATTAAAGCTTTGTTTTCTTTTCTTCCAATGGAATTTTCATTCACCAATATTCCTTCATGCGTTCACTGGCATATTTCTTTCGATCCTCTTTTCAGTTTCGTCAAACCTTCTTTGGTCTTCATCCTGAAACCCTTCCAGATTTTTCACCCTTCTTCCTTTTAGCTTGTGAGACTGTTTTGTCCTACTTCACTTAATCTTTCTTTATTTGTTGTAGTGGTGTATTTATCCAAAAGGAGTAAAATATGAATAATAAATTAATAATTAGAATATCGGTCAATTACTAATTACAGTACTTACCCATATAATTACACATAATATTATACTAGACATTTACATCTAAAGCATGTTACAAGTTTTTTTCACAAATATAATGGTTTGATATTTGTTTTAATTTATTTCTAGGTTCCTTTAGTAGAGCCTTATTATCCATTATCTACAATAGAACATCAATTTTAACTAAAACTAACATACCAGCTCAGATAGCTTCTTTTCACTGGTGTCTAGTTTGTTTTATATTAAACTTAGCATGTAAAATTGAAAGCTGGCCAACTAGGCCCTACATTTGCCGCAACATCTTCTTCATCGTGCTAACATTCAGCATAAAGTTATCAGAGGAACAACGATAAAAAGATAATAAAATCCGAAAAGCGAGTTACATGCCAGCTGTTCCCTCATGAGCGAGGCCTAGTTAATCACTTCCTTATCAGGGCGTCGCGCAACGCCAAACCCCTCCATGATCCCCACAAAGTGAGGTTTATTGCCTATTATCTCTCCCCCGCCCCTCTGCCGCACTCGAGCTTCGTTGCGTCATAAACCTCGACGTCCGGAAAGGACTATCTGTTTATAGCTGACAATATTCTTTTGTCCCTCTTCTTCTCTTCTCTTTAGGGCGGCATAAAACTTCTGAAGGAAAAGTTTGTAAGAGGAAAGGCTTGAATTACATCCGGCTAGTTTAAGAGGAATAGAAACTGACGAGATGAAAATAAATTAGCTGTTTAGATTAAATTAAAATAACAATACCTATAAAATTAAAAGTTTAATATTAAGCTGCATTATAATAAATAAATAGGTAGTGTAACTAATCTAGTTATGAATCAGACTATACAAACCAATCAAGCTCAATTTCTGTAGACGTTGCAGGCAGGGGTATAAGATACCAACCTACTTTGTCATTATTTGAAAAAAAAATTTAACTCGACTTAAACAGGTTAGTAGAATGGCTCCGATAGCGTGCAGCAGCGCACAGAGATTAAGTAAATCCTGAAGTCAAAAGACAGAACTTGTATGGTTTAATAACGGTTCGATCACTAACCAGGTGGATTTTGAATCTTGTTTATTGAATAGTGGATTGTTCCTATTATTTTTATTACTATTATTGGCTGTTGTTATGTGTAGTTTCGTGAATATGGTTGAGTTTTTTAAAGATTTGATGATGGTTGCGGTTTATTCCCTTCAAAAGCATTGCGTCTAACCGTGCATTGTTTACCACCCTTAAAGTTCTTTGGTAGGATTTAATGAATTAGCTAGAGATCATTTTATATTTTGTTTTGCAGTGAATTCCTTCATTGAAGAGAAATGGCTCTTTCGAAAATTGTGTACACACTATACTATCTTTATGGGGTCTTCCTTTTCTTTAAAGTAGTTTTAAACAAAAATTAATATTGGCATAGCTTCTTTATCATTGCTCTGCAGCTTCGAATGGTCTTGGTTTCTCCATTTGACATATTCCATATTACATGAATAAACCAGGTATTTTCAAGCATCCTTGGACCACAAGACTGATCTTTTAATAGCGGGCACTTAACCACTACCACTTAAGCTGCATTTTTGTAGGACACTTCAGCCATACTCCTATAAAAAGGAATGAACGAGTGAAAAATTAAATGAAAGGAAAAGAAAAAGTCCATTATTCTGGAACTAAATCAATTAAAAAAAGAAAGATATTAAGTGAGTAGCAATAGCAGGATTTAGCAAATAATTGAGGGTAAATCGTCTAACTTATATTAAATGTTGGGTTTAATGTTTTTCTTAACTTAGTTCTTAATTCCACATTTGTTAGGATTGATATTTTTTGCGGAGTTGGAATGGTACATTCTTGATGGAAGGATGAAGAAAGTCGAGGAACGAACTGAAAGGATTTGTCTAAGTAGCTTCTCCATAAAATGTGTTATAAATATTAATATCAAGTTGCAGTGTTTATATAGTAGATGGAGTGGCATTAGTTTATGTGTTATGATCTATAAGAAGGTTCGTCTTTTCTAAGCAATTGTTATATAGACTAAAACAAACCAGGGAATATTTGGAAGTTGAGAGGAATAAATTAATTTAACTCGATGTGAATAATAACCAACGAAATGTTTTTTTATTTTTCAGTAAATCGCAAATAACTACAAAAAAGAAGAATAAATTATTAAAATAAAGTAGTTAAAGAAAAGCAATATAAATCAATGTAAATAAAATGATGTTTTATTCAATTTTCTGATCCCTTTTATCGACATACTCTAGAGAAGAAGTTGTCATTCACCTATTTTACAGCTTTCCCGGTTACTGTTATTACATCTTCTTATCGCTAAATCAGCTAAGAACGATTTTAACGGATTAATCATAATTTAGTAATGGTTATTCCGATGAATTAATCATAATTTGGTCAAAATACGATTCACTAATTTTGACAGAAAGCGATTATAAAAAAGAAATATACCCTTTTATTTAATAGATTTAAGAATTAACGTTGCTAAAACGTACTATTCGCTTAGAAAACATAGAAATGCTCGAAATCCCGTCTTATTGGTAAACATCTAGGAAAACTCTCTCTCTCTCTCTCACTCTCTCTCTCTCTCTCTCTCTCACTCTCTCTCTCTCTCTCTCTCTCTCTCTCTCTCTCTCTCTCTCTCTCTCTCTCTCTCTCTCTGAGCGAAAATAGCGAGGAATTATGCGAAGATGTGGATGGTTGCCAGGTGATATGTCTCAATTGCGATATTATAATACGGAAAGGGAGAATAGGGCATGAGGTTTTTTTAGTCAGGACTGCCGGCGGAAATAAAACCACAATGTTTAGGTGCCTCCCTCTATTGAGTAAGTCATGGCGTTCGTACTCTATCTAAAAGAAGTTTATGAGAGTGGATATTCTTTGTAGTCACAATTTGAGTAGTTTTGTGTTTTAATTAGAAAAAATTGAATATAATTGAATAGACTTCAAAATATGTCCCGTTTTTGGTGATCATCTAGTGACAAAAATTAAAGGTGCACACCTAGATAATGTTATACAGTATACCAACAAACATGAGTACAGATGTCACGACGAGCATTTCATATTCCTAAATATACGAACAGACATTGCCATACACACAGATAACATAATCATTATTATGTTATCTGTGTGGATGACAATGTTCTTAACCTAGGCATTTATGACAAGCTTACAGAAAATATCAGAATGACCTTATAGACATTTAGGTTTCAAGATTTTCTGTAAAAATAAACTGGGTAAAAGGTCACTTTGGTATTGAAGGCAATGAGACAGCTGATGAATTAGCAAAAGAGGCGGCACACAGTGATTTATCTCCATATTTTCACAAAACACCCATATCATTCATCAAATTCAATATTAGAGAAGAATCAATTTGGAGATGGAACAAACGGTGTTTTTTTCAAATGAATCTCCTAGTTTTCACAATAATGAAATTCACAAATTAAAAGCTAACTTAGGTTTTTAGCTGACCATGGACATACAAGATTAAACTTACACAGATTTCCCATAATCAATACTTTGTTGAATAAATAAGTATTGATTTCGAAAAGTTTACATCAATTTAAGAATATGCATCCGATGTAAACATAGATAATTATTTTATAATTTTAAATTGTAATTGTAATTTCATAAAATAAAGGAGGTTCTAAAAAAAAAAAATATACATAGGCTATAGTGTTTTTGTATATACTTTAATTTTCGCATATATTATTAATCAATACTGTTAAATTGTAATTAATAGGCACATAGTATACTGTATTAAGGAATGTGGCAATTAATAAACGTTTTTTTTTCAAAGGGTTATTTTGAAAGCGAAAAAAATATATGAACAAATAGGGGAATACAAAATACCAACGAACGTAAATAGATAGACTATATAAATATATATAATTGACATATTAATTAATTAATTAATTAATTAATCCTTTAATTAATAAATTTATTAAATGATATATAATAGACAAAATCGATATTCACTGATGGTCAAAATGTGTACATTCATTGAAATATAAAAATCGAAAATTTTCCAAATTATAGTACATCCATTACTGCTTGCACGGTCCAAATGGAAATTCCGACAAAAAAATGTAAAAACATTGAACCCCTGTAAAAAGAACCTTTTATTTGGATTAATACTAAAATAATGAAAAAAAAGTTTCGAACTTTACATTTAACAACAGTTTTTTTCTTTCAGCTACCCAAAGAGAAAATATTATGTGAGTAAATGCTATCTTAATGGATTAAAAAATTCCAGTTAACATTGTAAAATTAACACAGCTGGAATTAATTAATCCTATTGCTGTTCAAACATTTTACTCATTATTTCTAGTTATGATATTAATATTCAGAAAAATGAAATATTTTAATATTAATATTAAAACTTTTGGAATGTTACGTTCCTGAATTTACGAGATATAAAAACGTGGATTTTTACATAAAAAAAATAGACAAATCAGTATAACTCACGCAAGGTTAAAAAGGAAATTTGTTGACAGTCCTTCAAAATAATCCTTGGCAGAAATAGTCCTGAGTTACAGTTGTCAGAACACACTTTATTGTGGATGAATGTCAGATATAAATAAATAGAATATTGACAATCCATGGTGGCAATGATGAATTTCAATAAGTTGTTTTTAACATCCATTACCACTATCGTTTATTTGGTACAGTATGTTCCACCAAATATCCACAACCCACGTCACCAAAAAAGGTACTAGAGATATTCAAGAAAGTGATCTACGGATCTTCAAACCTATTTGCCTTTGATACGGTGGAACGGTTCAGCGATCTAATCTGGTAGACAAACACATATTCTTTGTGTATATGTATAATCTTAATAAGACATTTTTTTTTAATTTCTTACAAGAAAAATCAGTTATATCGGACCATTAACCAGGAAAATATAGCACTTACTGCATTTTTAAGCATGATTTTAGTATTCACGAACTACATGATGGGTTGAATAGAAAGCAAGAATTTAATACGATCGTGGGTTAGAGAAGTATTCTAATGTAATCAAATTACGAATGTACATTAAAGAAAATGAAAGCGTTTCAGAACTCAAAAAAAAAAGTAATCTACTTTTTCCCTATTGATCTACCTCAGTTTCCTTTTTTATTTTTTTTTGTAGTGATTGCATTTTGGACTGGTGAAACAATTCTATTACGGACTTCATACTAATTCGATTTTTTTACATGATTTGCATTTTAAAATATAATAATTTAAATCGAATATTGACATTATTCATATAAAATAGAATTAAAAAAAAGCAAAGCAATGGTGGGTCTACCCCATCATTAATGATGTAAGTATATTATATTTATGTAACATTGACAACCAATTATAAAACCGGGAATATTCATGTTTTTTCTACCCATCGATTTTGTCATTACGATGTCCCCCAACAACCACCCTTAATATTTAAACGTTGCTGGAACTTTAGATGTCACTAATTATACTCATAGCCTTTTTTAACTTGTAAAAAAAGGAAGAGTTTTTGAGAAAAAAAAATCCCTACGGAAACGTTAAAAATATTTGTAGTGGTAAACACATTTATTTCATCTGGGGCTGTCTTTAATAAAATTGACAATGATAAAGCGAATGTACTTCTAGGGAGCTAAAAAACATTCGGAAGGGTAGAGTAATAAATATAAAAAAGTTTTCTCGCTTTAATTCGAGTTACTCTATAAGTCTTAATGTATTTTTTTTCTGACTTGATTCAATACTTAAGTTTAAAATGCGCATATATTTATGCTTTCTGAAACAATAAAAATACACTTAAATTGTATGATGTTATTCTCACTTAATCGATTAAGAATGCACCCCATTTTAATAAACGAATCAAATAAATTACAATGAAATCACTGAATAATAGAAGGGGGAAGTATTCTGTATAATTCTGGGTTTAGCAAAACAACATTTAGAATTTATAAATAAGCGAAAAAATTTGGTAATATAGGATTTTGATGATTCTCATTATACAAGCAAGAGCTGACTCGACTATTTGCATTCGTAATTGGGAGAACGAATTCGACTGGAGTGTCTGACTTTGTAACTTCGTCACTCTATATGAATAAATTACGTCGTAAAGAACTGATTACTGATTCAGTGTATCCTTCCTAAAAATTAATGATGGAACTAAAAAAAATTACCGAAGTATGATGGTTAAGAATATATTCGTAGTATAAAGAAGATGACTATCATGTAGTAACTAGAATTTGACGATTTAAAGTGGTGTCTAAAAAACGATTCTATGGTACAATACGTAATCTTTACTCAACCTCACTTCTGCGAACCACAGAGCAGTTGAGTTATAACCCATAGCTTTATAACCAGCCGTTTTGGAACCGATTGAAACCGTGCAATAGTGTTCAAGGACAGCGAAAAATCGGCCTAAACTCACAAATGATGGCTTTTCTGGATAAGCTGCTGCATGAGGTCCTATATTTCTTGCCTCGAAATGTACCGCCCCTGGACTCCAGGCAGCTATTGACATTCTGCAAAACCAAAACGCTATTTTCGATTGAAGTACATCGGGTAGGGTCATCACTCCTACACTTGGTCATTGTGAGTTGCCTCTAGTAGGATGACTGGCCTTACTTATTCGGAGGGAGGACGCTTATGGAATTCCGAGAATGAGATTCGGATTCGCAACGGTTGGGTTTGTAAATAGGTCCACTTTAGCACACTTTTAGGAATTTAAATTATTTGTTATGAAGATACGCTGTTTATTTTTTTCCGGAAGTATCATTGAGGGATTTACAAAACGATGATTATTCATCCTTACTTATGAAATTTTCATTAGTATTACATACTTACTAAGTATCCTCTGAGCCCTACAAAAAAAAATTACCGTTATAATTATTTCCAAGATCAACAGAGATAAAAATTGTGGCACAAACGACTGTAGGCTGGAAGAGGGAGAGTAAAAGTGGATGGGGCAGTTTTTAAAATGTTTTACAGAGGAGAAGCCCTGACAAAGTTCAGAGATGGCAGGTCGGGTGTCGAAAACTTTTTTAATAAATAAAAAAAAGTTTAGCAAAGCAGAAAGTATTTTGGTAAGGGCGTATTTTGATATAATAAAGGTCCACCCTCTGCTGGAAAATATTTGATACCACAGACATATAACAATGTTTTATCACTATATTCATTTCAACATATCAAAGCACTTAATGATTCTATCTTCTTAGTTTTTTCATGGAATATGTTATAAAGTTATATTTGTGCTTTAGTACACTATATTATATTTAAGATTTGGACATCGCTTTTACAAATATACCACTCGAGTTATTTCGATATATACTTACGGATGAACTCCTTCGACGTCGAAGTCGTGGAACTGTATCCTGATCCTCTGGCCGTCGTGGCCGTGGAAGAAGTAGTGGCACTCAGTGTTCCTGGGGTAGAGGCCTGGGTAGTTGGGGCTCTGGAAGTGGCCGGAGGACCGCGAACCTGCCCTGTACCTGAACCCGCAGGGGTAGTCTTCTGCCTGCTCCCCGCTCTTGATACCGAAGTCTGCAACAAAAAGAGTATACTATAGTTATGTATAATAAAAAGTAATATGTATTGTAGCAAATAAGTATATATGGATGAAACCACAACAACAGTGTTTATGATTGCCGTGTACCGTTTCCTATACATTAACAATCCACTTAAAAAATCTTTGTATATGATCATATTTCATCACTTCTTTCGTATAATTAAGTTAACTTGGAGTCGGAAAAAATTATATTTAACCATCACAATTCATAATTTTATTGTCACAATAAATGATCTAAACTAAAAATCCATAATTTGTAAGGCTCAATTCATAAATAAATTTAATAATTTTACTGAAGAATATCTAAAAAATATATTTTATTTCAGTACCATGGATTTATTAGCCAGTAAAGTGAAATGGAAACTTGGAAATTTGATTATCATTCTCGATATTTTGAAGTTGTTGGGAAATCATCTAGGATTTTAATTTTTAATCAGAAATAGAGTAATAATATCCATTAAAAAACTAAATCTGTTTAATTATATAATTAAAACGTTTTAATAAAAGAGTAACAAAACAAGATCAGCCTTGTTGTGGATAGGGGTAGGTTGTCGCAATTTCTGATCTTGCATTACTAGAGCAAAAATGTTCACAATTTCAATTTTTTTCCTAGGAATCACGTACTTTGAAAAAATATCGAGTCAAATTGTTTTTCAGAAAAATAAAAAAAATGTCGGTATGAACATTTATTGGTGACAATCTACCCCAACAAGCTTCACAGGCACTGGAAGTCACGAACTTGCAAATGTTCTTATGTTCATTTAATAATTAAAACTTTTCGTTACGGCTGAGTAGCCAATTTAGGGGGCGAAAAAAGGAGGGGGTATAAAGAATTTCATAACTGTACACCTTCACTTTCCGAATTGAATAATAAAAAATTCAATAAATGTAGCCTCGGGTGGGAGGGTAGAAGACGGAATCGATAGCCAGTATTTATTAAAGGAACAGAAGGAGATGAGGGGGACTTTAATCATGTATAAATTATTTCATTTTTTATTTATGTTTAAATCCTATTTTCATCAGATCAAACTATTTTTTAGTTGATATTTATTGTATTTAGATACAATATTGAAATATTTCTGTTGATTGGTTATTGGCAATAATAGGTTTTATTAATCCGAAAAGAAATAAAATAGAACTTTTAACAGGATCAATTTACTGATATAAGATTTCTAATATAAATAGAAGAGTTTAATTTCAACAATCTATCATTTATTTTAGCATCTATCAAAAGGTTGATATAACGCATCATAAATGTGTCATGATTCAATGGAATATCAATTACAAAAATGTCGGTACTTCAAAATTTGGTCAGATTATTTATTAAAATTTTGATATTATATTTTATAATCTAATTGCACCTATTTATATGTATAGTACATATTAATAATAATAAATATGAACATTATTGTTTAATTATAACAATAATATTTAATGCAGATAATTTTAAATAATTTTATTTTATCTATCGGAAAAATGGAAGTTGTTAAGTAGAAGGGTTGGCAATAGACGTCTATTTTTTGTTAAGGACAATTTAAAAAAAAAATGCCGCATAGTTTCAGTTCGTAAGCCTTCACCAAACTTCTGATGATTAGGTTGATTGTTTAAAAAAATATTTATTTTAGGCAACCCCCTTCGGTTTCAATAAGAGCCTCAAAGTGTTCTTCATTTTAAAATAGAGTAAGAATCACTGTTAAAAAAAAAACCGAATTCTCAATTTATACTAACCACTTTATAATGTGTAAAAATTAAGATATGGTTTTAGTTTTTGATAAATTTATAATTGTTTCTATTAATGAATCTTGCTTTTTTTTTTTGGTATGAAGTATAAATATTATGTGGGTATTTTGGTAGACTGAAGCCCAAGATCGCGGGTTCGTAGTCCGGCAGGTTGCCCTAGGATTTTTTAAGGGAGAAAAATTCCTTAGTTACGCCGTCCTTCGGAAGGGACGTTAAACGGGGGTCCCGAGCCTGTACGATGTCAAGTACTCGTTAAAAATCCCTATCCTAATTAAACCTGGGTAGGCAAAAGCTAGAGCTCCCACTGTAGTATCCTCCGATTAGCCATAGCACCATAAAGTGACGTTAAATAAACAACTAGCTGACATGAATCAGGAGGTTACATTTTATTATTTTATACAGCATTTACCCATAAAATCTAAGTTTAGGTGAGGTTAGAATGCTCTCACGGATTCCTAATCATAATAATACTAACACCATGATTTGGAATTAAAAATTACGTGAATTTTTGATATAAATTAATGTTAAGAAATTCATTTTTGGACCATATATTGCTTTAACATTTAATATCCAACTATATTAATGTTAATACAATCATACATTAATTGCACTTCACCACCAACCTCAAAAGGTAAAATATCTAAATTATCAGTTTTTCAACTTTAAAAATAACCAATCATCGTTTAAACTAAAATAACAATAGAGTTTCTTCGATAATAGTTCAAACTTCGCTACGATCTGATATGTCGCTAAGTTTTTGTATTTCCGAATCAGACAGAACAATCATCCAAGTTGTAAGAACCGAAGGTACCAATGGTATTGAAGAGTTCGACCTGAAAAAGTTCCATTAACGACTTGGACGAAGAGCTGTAGTGAATACTAAGACCAGAAGAGACACCAAGAACTTAGTTCAACTTAGGAGAGGAGGGACGCAATCACTAGCCCGTTAGCAAACTACACTTGGGCATCGCGTTTCCTCTGTCAACAAATTTATTAGCAACGCTAAATTTAAAATGCACTTCATAGAAAAAGATATAGAAGTCATTCAACGTTATTTAAAAACAGCGAATAATTCAATAATCTTAACATAAAAATAGTAATAAATATATCAGAAACTGGAACACAATTTAAAAAACTGGGTTATTGTATTTGGACAAAAGCAGATTACAATCGCCGTTTTAATTATAATTGATAATCTTCTCATAAAAAATGGTTTAACATTTTTTTCTATAGGGTAGAAAGTTTAAGTTACTGAAATATTTATAGAATAGAGTGAAAAACAAAAATAATTTCATACAGGGATAAAGTTTCATAAAAATAACAAATGGATACAATAATAATAGAATAGTATTATTATAAGCTAAGAGGGTACATAATAAAAATAATATATTAATTACATAAATACTTAAAAGTTAATATGAATTAAAAGTAAGTTCTTGCCGTGAAAAAATAAATAAAATAACAAGAATAAAGAGAAAATAAATAAATAAACGCAAGTCATTACTTAATTCTGATATGGTATTGTATGATATGAGCCAATAATTAAAATTAATTATAGAGAATTCGATCGAGAGTTAAGGAGATGTTAGAAAAACATGGATTTAAATGAGGATAAGAAAGAAGCATGTCGGATGTTAGATGAGGCCAGTTCCGTGCTGTAGAGAAGCGGGCGGGAATAGAACGCTCAAATCTTTTGGTTCTGTTGGAATGAGTGTAAAGATCGAAAATGTGTTATGTAAAGTGGCTTTAAATCATTTTCCGGTAGATTTATATATATATATATATATATATATATATATTGTTTATGGTTCTCGAGTTTCAGTCAGTTATTTCAACTTCTTAGGCGACGTTTCGAGACTAGGTTAGTCTCATATTCATGCCCTGACAGTGAAAAAATGATCTTTTAGTGAAAACATTAAATAGCACACTAAAATTAATGTAAAATGTCACGTGTAAGTATAATAGGATAGGGTGTACTTACAAGTTCCAAAGAATTGATCAATTTATCATTAATCACTTACTTCGCAATATATCATAAAATGTTTATATTGCATTAGCTATGATCAACGAATAAGTAATCGATTTTTAGGAACAGCAGTTTTATTTAATTGTTGAATCATATTAGACTATATATTATTATATCACCACTATATATTATTATAATCCAAGACATTTCTGGCCTCCCATTTACAGTTTTTTTTAGCGGTACAAGGGGTCCGCATTTATTTTTAAATACTATTCTCACCAGGATATAATTAATATATTCGTACTTGCCTTAGGAACATTTTTCTTCATTGAGGGGTCAAGAGATTTTCAGTATAAATTACTCTGTACCACAACAACCCGTGAACGGTTCTAGGTACAGAATGTTTTATGGACAACACTTCTGCAAGGAGGTGACTTGTCCTAGGTCACGCTCAACCGCCAGATTGTTCCCCCTTATTTTGGGTACTCTATTTTTATAATATTTTATAGATCCTATATGATCCAACTCCGACTGCAAACAGACTAAATATAAGTCTTACCCTGAGTCTTGAAAGTATTGAGCCAGGATTTCTGGCATGGCAACTCAGAGCTTTACCCCAGTATAAATCCATGTATCGACCCCTCCTCTCCCCCAGTATAATTTACAATATCTAGTAATACACCGAAGATGAAGGTAGCTTTGACATGTAAATCGAGACGAACAATGAGTAGACAATAATGACCTCATTAACGGAATAGCCAAAGGTGGCGGCGGCTGGAGAACAATGGCTGGAACGAGGACATTAATGCAACACCCCCCTCTGCCCCCACCGGCCAAATACCAATGTCATCTGTTCATTGTGCCCCCGCTTTTGGGGTATTTACCTGCTTTATTATTCGCTACACCTCCCCTTCTCTCTCTGGCTTTGTGGTGTCCTCCTGTACTTTGTCAAACGGGGATAGGGAATTCAGGAGTTTTATGGCCTGGTCATCCCCTTAACGATGCTCATTTTTTAGCGAAGAATAAGTTATATACATACATTTCACCTCAAATATAAAAATGAAGAAATATTCGTTCTATATTTTTACAATAATTACAACATCTTTTGAAACACTAGGGGTTCGCGTCAGCAACATGAGCGACATGCTCTTGACGTATTGCGCGAGACTGCCGATACCCAGCGGCCTGTGTATGATATAAGAATGCTAATATCACTGTTCTGCACGAAAATCCTCCTTCAAACCAAAACATGCTTTCTTACTGTTATCATATGTGGTAAACACGAATTTGAAGTCAGATTTTGTCTATCACGCACAGTTTCCTGAGAAATTCTAGTTTTTTATCCAAAAAGGTGAGTTTTTTGTGGATTTGACGAATTTTTTTTCGGCATTAAAACATAGTGAAAAAAATTCAAAAGCCCGATGATTTTGAGCGCAATGAAGTATATTTGAACGAAAAAAATTTGATGGGAATATTACAAGTGGTTAAAGAAATATGGCTAAAAGTGTTTTTTCAGTTTTTCAAGGATCTCACTTTTGAAGCAAAGTTAAATACTACTGAGAAAAAGGCTTGGATTGCTTTTCGAGAGGTATGTGCTAAGTTTTTGGGAAACAAAAAATCTAGAGACTACCGAAAAATAGTCCAAGAACTGCTTACTTCATATAAAACATTGGGATGCAAATGTCCTTAAAAATACATTTCCTGCATAGTCACCTAGACTTTTTCGCCCCAAATTTGGGTGCAGTTTTGGACAAACATGGAGAACGATTCCACCAAGACATATCCAGAATGGAAAAAAGATTCTGACAAATGGAATGAGAAGATGCTGGCGGATTACTCCTGGACACTGCAGCGGGAGACAGAGGAGGAAGAGTACAAAAGAAAAAAAACTACTCATTGACGATGTGTGTATATTTTTTGAGTTGTGTCATATCTAGTATTATACCTGATAGCATGCAGGATATTTTATTGTTGAAAAAGAAAAAAAATCTGTTCTAATAAAGACAATAATTTTCAAATACAATTTTTCATTTTTTCCAAGTTTCACCTCTTTTCTCTCAAAATCAGAGGGTGATAGAATTTTTCTGAGTTCGGATTCGGACTCAGCACACCTGAAAACATGAGAAACAGGCAAAATTGTTCAAGGGAGGGGAGAAAAGTTTTTTTTTGCAGAACAGTGTATTTAACTCAAGTGCCGTTTAATAGTTTTGCAATTGATTCTAATAATAACTTATAACGACAATAACAAGTTGAACTTTTCGTTTCCTCTAAAATGATTTATTTTTCATAGTAAAATGTCTTGTTTTATGAAATGATTTAAAGTACAAATGATCTAAGCATTGCTGGACCTAAAATAATCCTAAAAATGAGAATAAAATTCATTAACATCTATGTAAATAGAAATGCATGATATAAATAATATAAATATATAGTAATTATTATTTCAATTAAATTATTGATATTTTGTATTAAGCTTGTGCCACCCATCACATCTTTTGATTAATAAACTATTTAATAATGCATACTATTACTAGCGACCCGCCCTTGCTTTGCACGGGTAGGATGACATATTATGCCTACATGTTTGTCTGCCTAATGTATTTTATTATGTAGCTATTATAAACAAAAAATATTACTGCGAACAGGCAGGCAGACAGTCCAAAGACTTTGTTTTGTAATATGTATAGATAGATAAGATATATTAGGCAGCGTCTTTGATGATACCTCCCAGGTGGATATACTTTTTCAAACATTTCCGACAATTATCGTTACATCCCAACCCATTTACACAAAACTCGACAAATTATATACCTAAACCTTTCTGGTGAATCACTCTATCTATTGGTGAAAACCGCATGAAAATCCGTGCAGTAGTTATTGAGAGCTCGGGTAATAAAGCGTATTATGCCTACATAATTTGTCTGTGTAATGTATTTATTTTTTTTATCACTTAACGGCCACTAAGGACCACAAGAATACCATTGGTTAGGCTTCTTAGGGAGTCTTTATTTTCTTTCTTCCCATCTCAGCTAATGTACTTTATTATATAGAAAATATAAAAAGAAAAAAGAAACCAAATATTTCTTTATATACGAATTTATTATCTTACAAGTTAGGTAATTGCACGGGGATTAGGCAGCGTCTTTGGCGAAACCCATCGATATTGCAACCCATTTATAAAAAACTCGACATATTATATACCTAAACCTTTCTGGTGGATCACTCTAACTATTGGTGAAAACGGTGTTGAGTTTACCGTGAACAGACAGACATACACGGCCAAGGACTTTGTTTTGTAATATGAATAGATACATCGATAAGAGATATTAGATAGCGTCTTCGGTGAAACCTCCCACGCGGCTATACTTTTTCCAACATTTCCGACAGTTATCGTTTTATTCCAACACATTTACACAAAACCTCGACAAATTATATACCTAAACCTTCCTGATGAATCACTCTATCTATTGGTGAACATCCTTGCAGTAGTTATTGAGTTTACCGCGAACAAACGCCACTGGGGACTTTGTTTTATAATATGTATAGATTGTAGGGAGTGGCAGTATATGAAAACCAGACTAATGTTAAAAATTTAAATTTACGAATTTGACATTTAAGTCATTCGGATTATAATTGATTTAGAAATTTAAAAAAAAAGAAACTTAATTCAAAGTTTTGAGTTTGCACTTCTGTCGGCAGTCCTCATGACTGCATATTTCATTTTTGTTTTTAATAGTTTCCTCATATTGAGGTTTCCTTCAACAAAACATCGTAGGGCAACCAAAAATTTATTTTAGTTCCTTTTTCTCTTTCCGGCATTCTTCTATCTCTTCCTTCAGGGCACGACCATACATGCTTTCCTCAACTCCTTATATCCACCTTTTCCGTAGTCTTCCTGGTCGTTTTCTTCCTCCGGCTTTCCTATTAAAAAATAAATTGGGCAATATTTCCTCTTTTGTTCTTCTGAGGTAACTATTTCTTTTTTCGATATTTTTCTGATTTCAACTTTCTAGCCTGGACACCCCGGCACCGCTCCTCCAATATTCCACTTCAGTGATTAGTAATTTTTTCCCCTAAATCAGCGCTTAACGCCCATGCCTCTGCTCTATAGAGCAATATACTTTCAATGATGGACTTGCATTTCAAAGAGCATCTTCGCACCTTTCATATCATTACTGCTCCAATGGACCGAGTTCAGCATTCGAATAGCTTTGGAGTTTGAATTTATCCTTCTTTTTGTCTGTTTTTCGCAGATTCCTTTTATAGAGCGCAAATATTTAAAACTCTACCCTTTTAGTTGTATTTAATTTAACAACGAGATCCTCATAATCATAAATGATCATATGATTGACTTAGCACCAATGACTCTAGATCATACAGTTTTCGTTGCATTTGTTCTACATCCTCGTCGTCTAGACGGACAATTACCTGGCCATCGGCTAACAGTAGATTATGAAGATGTTACATTCTTTTAAAACCGTTAGATATAGATTTTAAAAAGGGTCGGCTGACATAAGGAAATATCTGAATTAATAACAATTGATTAAAGGGATATTTCCAATATTCATAAAAAGTAAATAGAATTGGAGTAGAATTAAGAAATAGTTAGGATTAAATAGAGAAATACAAAAATAAGTTAATAAGAACAAAAATTACGGAATCTTAGAAAGTTCTTGCATCATGATGGTAATTGATTGAAAATTATATAATATATTTAAAATATTAATTAAAAGGAAAGAATTCCTCGATCAATTACTAAATACGGAAATAAAATTGAAGTTATGTTTTTAAAAAAAAGTTAGAAAAGGTGTGCTGATAGAAAACACGTAAATAAATACATTAATATAATGTATGTTTAATTTTATAGTTATAATTACTGTGGACTTTTAGACATGTTACCTGAGGAAGAGGAATATGATTTGATAAAAAATACTAAAACAAACTGAAATATGTTACGATATCGCTTTTGTTTATTTCCTGTTTCCTCTGAGTCGCAAGGGATTATTATAATAATGTTATATTAAATATCACAATATCTTTTGAATAAACAGAATTATTTGCGCGATTGATTTGGGATTCCTTATTATTTCTCGGAATAGGATTTATTTTCCTGCTATATTGGCAAATATTACCCTATAATCCCAAAGGATTTTTCTTTTAATCAAAACCGTTATTTTTAATAGTTGAAGGGTTAAAAGCCTCTCGTTTTTCACTCTACTTCCCCCGCTAAACAGTTAACAAAGCCCCTAATGAAACTTAAACAAGCTGATTTCGTCTCTTCTGGTTTCCTTGGTTCAATTTACAATCCTTGAACACGCCCAAGGGTATTTAAGTATAATTTAAAATAATTAGTTACTCAGGATTGTTAATTATATAAACCATTAAACTTGTAGAACGGTTGTGCAGGGAGCTGAATGGTCCTGTAACACACTATATCACCGCCAGATTTTTCAGATTTATGTACTCACTTATTTCAGATCCCAATCTGATCAGATCCCGGCTTAATTGATTATATAAAAATTATCCAGAGCCGGATTTGAACCCGAAACTTCGGCGCTGTAATTCAGTAATAATGAGTTAGGATTATTCATGTGTAAATCATACACTTTTGGCTAGACTCTCTATAATGAAGAAAATGGTCCGGGTGGGGACAAATTTTCTTTGTAGGGTGAATTGTTTATTGGAAAGCCAACCAAACCTCTATAGTTCTCTAGAATGTCTATAGATTACTATTTGTCCTTCAAGGAGAAGCCTTTATAACTTGTTGCTATCCTAACCACTACACCAAAGATGACCCCCTTCATGATTTCAAGCAAATCTAAATGACTTTCTACGGAGCGGAGTATCTAAAGGGGGAAAACTAGCGGATGAGCGTGATCTAGGACCAATCAACTCCCTGCACAACCTTTGTCCATGAAACAGTACAGTCTCTATCATGCACAGAACCCTAGACCCTTCACGGGTTGTGATGGTACAGGCTCTAAATAACTTTCCATTTCTAACTAGCTCAATCAAGTCACTATATCTAATGTTGCTTATCTATCCTTTGAATTAAAAAGAATACTGTTGACGAGGATATCATCAACATCTCTGACTTCAATCGTCCTTTTGGTAGGATGCTGTTAGCAATAATTGTGCAACTGAGGGGATGAGACCCAAAGGAACCATAGTACATTATGGTAATGGTTCCCTTTTTAAAAGAAATATATTTTTCCGACTGAGGAAATATTAATGGGCAGAAGTTTCCCTTTGTGGGTAGGGCTCGTTGGGTATTCCTAACCCAGTCAGGGAACCGGCATACCGTTCCCTTTATAGGTACTATCATTGGATTATTAAAGTAAACCCTCGTTTATTCGCCTCTTTTTAAATATTCTCTCTACAGTACGAATAAAGTCTATTGCCTATTGCATACCGAATAAAAAATCACTGGGTTTATCCATGCGGAATTTCAGAAGTTATTAAAAATCCACAATAACACCAAAGAATAAAAGAATAAAAATTATATGGATTTAAAAATTACCAGAAAAGCTGTCCCACTACAACCCATGAAGGGTAAATGGTAGAGACTCTACTGATTCATGAACAACAGTTGTGCAAGGAGGTGATTTGTCCTAGATCACGCTCAACCAACAGATTCTCTTCCCTTATTTTGTTTAGTTACTTTATAGAGGCTGGGCCAGCCCTGCTTAAAAAGTAGCGAACACGGAAAAATATGATAAAAAATCGTAGACATTTCAGAGACACATAGATCTATCATTTTTTAAAAACATAATCACCATAGCGTAATGTTCTATTAAGAGTATCATATTATTTTATCAGTATAGTATAGTTTTTATCTTTACTGCCAGTCAAAATATCACCAACCCCCAAATCGAGATTGGAGGAAAAGAAAGTACAACAAGAATTTGTTTTGTTAAACATTGAAAAACCTGTACCACTAAACCAAAACAACCCACGGAGGTCTTGGGTTTAAAACATGTTACAGACTACTCTGTTTCTTGAACAACGGCAGTGCAGGGAGGCGATTTGTCCTAGGACACGCTCAACCACTAGATTTTTTTCTTCTTGTTTTGGATGACCAATTTATAGAGGCTGGGTGAACCCCGGGGTAGGGGGTCTTAGATCATTTAGTATCCAACTCCAGCCTTTGGTTCCAGTTTTCGGAAGCATTGTTAAGTGATAATCAAAACTATTAGGAAACTAAAAATACAACGTTTATTTTTTTTAAATTAAAATTTACCCATAGATAAATTATACATAAATAATTTTAAAAAAATATAATTATCTATAAATTATGTTGGGAGACATTTATTAGTGCATTCAATACTCAATATTAATGTTCGGTTTTTTTAAAGATTAATAATAATTATAGTAAATAGTGTATGTTATATCAATTACTACTTCATTAATATTTATTCCCGTTTTTTCACTGATTAAATCATATGAACTGTATGAAAATGTGTTTGGTGATAACCTTCATCTTTTCAACATGATGTTATTGATAAAAAATTTTTATCCTAGCATTGTTATTATAAAAATTATAGCATGACCAAATTGACCACGCCTAAATCCGTTGACTCATTCAAAAGGAAAATAAAATCAATAAATACATTTCAATTGGATTTATAAATGGCTTATTCTAAAATAAATAACGAGAATGTTCCTGATTATTTTCTAATGAATCCGTTTGAAATTTTTAACAAGATATTCGTTTTTGTATAATTTCTATATTAACATAGCAAAAATGTAAGGAAAGTATTTCAAAACTAAGGTATTCGGTAATAACGAACTGCTTATCTATGACAAATACGATATTCTCATTAAAAGTAATTCCATCATTAATTTTTTCTTTTTAATAACATTAAAAAAAATTAAAAACTATCATAAAGTTGCGAATAGATTGACATACGATGAAGTCAATTAAGTAATCCGTAGTCATTAAACATGGACTCTCTTTAGTTCTATAAGGTGTTTGGCGTTTCCGTATAATCCTCCCTGGCGGACTCCAGAACATATTCCGAGCCTAATGTCAGACGGCTGGGATTCGTTGTCGAGGATTGATTGCGGTAAAGCGCGACGGAGGAAGTGGTGACACAGAAGAAGCGTGGCCCTGACGTCCCCGCGGACGAAGACAGATGGCCTCGCCCGAGGCTAGTCATCAAGTCAGAAGCCTGGCAATCCTCTGGATAAAATATATCAAATAAATTTCGGGGATAGCTATATATTCCGACTGAAATATACACCCGACATAATTTTTATGCTCATGTAATAATAAAATGTAGATTATAAAAAACCGTAGTGATGTTGTTTTTTGTTCACTCTGAAACAACATACACCTCTTTTCCGGCAACAGGTGCATTTTAAAAGGATTTCGAGGATCTAAAAAGGATTAAGGTTATGGGGTATAACAGGAATCGAAGTCCATCCCTAGTGGTGGGGCTAATTGGATTGAAAATATGTTATGTTGCTTTTTTTTTTTTTTTTAGTGAAGGGGAAAGATTTATTAGCTCTGAAGGGAGCCCTGAATAGTGATGTTGCAATATTTTCTTTAGTTGGAATATTCCAGACGGACCGTAACAGAGACACATGCTTCTGCTTTTCCATAGCAAATATTATAGTTAACAATTAAAGAAATCACGGCAACTTCATCTTCGGAAATGAAGTTAGATAATAATCCGCTTATTGTATAAATAATCTTTATTATACAAAAGAACAGTTACAACAGTTTGATGCTACAGGTCCGTCCGCAACACTACGTTCTCAGTGTTGGCCGAGCTGTGAACCGATTCATATCGAACTTAAGTTTTACAGATGTTGGTTTTTCAGTCAGTTAATTCCATATATGTTTCAATTTTAATAGTTGATCTTACAAGGAGGAATGAGATAATAATTAAACCAATAAATAATTATAAGTCATTATTGGTGATGACCTAAGATTATTGTATATACTTGTGAGCTCCTAACCCCTCAGAAGCTAAATATCTTCCGTGTTGTCAGCAATGTAACTTCCTTGAGTTCTCCTCTTCTTGTATATTTATACGTATATATACCAGCTCTAAGATTAAGAAGAGAGGTATGAGAGTAGAGAGTAGAGTTGAGAGAGAGAGTGTGAGAGTGTGTGTGTGAGAGAGAGAGAGAGAGAGAGAGAGAGAGAGAGAGAGAGAGAGAGAGAGATTAGAGAGATTAGAGAGGAGATAGTTACTTTATAAGTATGCAAGAGTTTAGTCTCTAAGTTAGGCGTAGGTAAATTAGTAAATAAGTTATAATTATACTCAATAGTCAGTAAGTTATAACCATAGCAGATAATCACCTAGTTAGTTAACAGTATAATGTTTCTTGTATATCCAAATTATATGTGTTTAATATCTCAATAAATCTATATCTTTCTTACAGAGCGTGTTTGTTAACTCAAGTCAGAGAAAAATTGTCCAAGAAGTATCTCTGGAGGTGCAAAATTCTTATATATTTGTATCAAACGACTAAATCGATTTCCAATAAAGAACAACTTTAAAAAGTTCAACAGTTAAACCTAATTATCCTCGGACAAGGAAATGAAGAAAAAGAGAAAACAATATAAAAAAAGAAAGAGAAAACTGGAGACTGAAAATGGAAAAAGGGTTCGTTTGGAGGGCGGGATGATCCCATTAACGGAATAACTCATTTACGGGAAGCTCTTAGCTCAAAGTCCAGCTCTAACGAGATCCAGCCTTTGTCCGCCCAGTTTTTCTTTCCCTGGGTTGAGGAGTGGGTGGGTTTAAAAAGTGGTAGGCGTCTTTTCGTTCTTAATCGAGATGTTTCCAATGCTTTAATCGAATCCAAACATGATTTAGCCGAAAAAAAGAAAAGGAGTCACGCGTCTAATTTGCTGTATTGGCTTCACTCCCCAATCAATGATCTCAAGGAAAACTCAGATCCTTTGATCTGAATTATATTTAAATAATAAAATGGGATGCCACCCTGAGATCGTTATTCTTAATATATAGTAATTCTATATCATTAATGAATAAGATACATTACATCCTTCTCTTCCCCAAGGGTTGACGTAGCTGACTGACAAGGAGATTTTTTATTACATAGTAATAATTATTTAATAACATTATATTTATCTGAGCAGTTCGTGGTTACAAGATAACTTATTTAACTACTTACTAAAGGGGGACGGAATATGTGACTATTTCTCGACAAAAGTTCCCTGCCCCTTGAGTTGTCCACTCCTTGCCAACAACTGCCCGTTCTGTATCTAAAGAATAAAGGTACCACCGACCCTAATGGACACTTAATTACCCGAAGGTACCTCAATGTCCCTTACTATATTTATTTAGGTACTCCTAATGTTCTAGATAGTGTAACATATGTAACATTATAGGCACACCAATAAAAATAATCAAATACAACTGAAATACCGTCTTCACTATTTGATAGATACCTATACACTAATATACCTCATAATCCTCGTCTACCGCCTAAGCAGTGTCAGGGGTTGTTTTACTTGTGATATTAAAAGTTTCGGAAAGGCAGGGTTCGACCTGTCTCATCCTAGTTCAATCGGGATTTGATCCTTAAGGAAAACTGAACATCACTCGGATAGTTCTTCAAGCAATAATGCTATTCTTACTTGAACTAGTGATTTGAGTACTACCAGTGGGTAGTTTCTCAACTAGTCATTAACTCGTGTCATTTTGTATCACATAGCCTATTTACTTGATGTATTTTTTAATACAGTTGTAAATATCAATAAATTAATTTTTTTTTAAATAAAAAAATATATATATCTTACAAACTGATCGATTTTCGTTGTTACATTATACTAAAGCTGTATGGTTAAGAACACAGTTCATATTTTTTTTCCGACAAAAACAAACTTAAAGCTCATTCGCCATCAGTCTTCAAGGGGTGGTAATTGCCTCATACGATAGTGATTTTATTTTTTCTAGTTAGTCAATTTAATATTATGTACCACGAGCATATATCTACATTATATAATGAAGGACTCAAAAATTATTTATTTTATTTATTAAGTCTCTTCCGAGCACGTGAACCTATCTCAATCGGACTCGGTAAACTTAACTTAGACAGGCGTCAAGATAAATTATTTGAGGTAACGTGGATAGATATTAGATTTTGTTTGCTCTTGAGTCAGTTTGAATTGATTCAATATCTAGAATGGATTCACGTATTTTTTCTCATTGTCTGAGAGTATAATGAAATAGATTTAATTAATAGCTAAAACCATTGATTAATCAAAACTACATTTCCACCTCTACCTTTTATAATCAGGGTAACTTCCATATATAATATATCTATAATTCAAATTAATTATTATTGTTTGGAACAATTATTCATAATTGGAATTAACTGACAAACTGAAGTTGTAATTTTATTTCCGGAACCCGGAATATCTTGAATTAGTAATGGCATACACTATGTTATCCTATACATCCCGTTCTATAAAAAGAAATAATTACACTTGATTCGAATTTATAAAACGAAACATTCCTTATTGCAACAGGATATCATTGGAAAATAGACTATAGGGATTTTTTGTGTTTCTTTTTTTTAAGTTGAAGAATAATATTCATTATAATTATTGTTGCAAGAAATAATTATATGCTTTATAAAAAATATTAATGTTAAAACCGATAATTATTTATTTTTTGAAATTCATTGTGATGTATGTAACTGCTGATTCGGTACCTGAATTTGTACATATTCTAAAACATAAAATAAAATTATGAAATATATAATCAGGTGTGTTGACAGTTAATATTAGTTTAAATATATTTGTATTAAGTTCTGACTGGTAGTACCTTTACCCCCCCCCCTTTGTTGAGAACCTTCGCTTTTAATATTTTTTAACAGTTTTTCAATTATTTATTAATAGAACTACTTCAACCACTTTTTTTTTTTACCAAACAAGATATTAAGTTGCTGATAAAATAAATTTTATCTAATAAATGAATCAGAATATCTCTATATTTTAAAGAACCCAATCCGTAAAGGAAGATTATACTGATAAATTGTCACTTATTATAAATATTTATGCCGTTGACAGATGGTTTGGGAGTCTATATTAACAACTGAATAGATTTTTATTGATTATTATTAAAAATAACAAAACAGTACGAACAGTGGCTGTTGGACTTTACGAAGCCTTCATTAAATATATTTATATATATATATTAAACCTTCATTAAATATATATATATATATATATATATATATATATATATATATATATATATATATATATATATATATAAAATAGTGGCTGTTATAAAGGAAAATTATTCTATATTATTGTCAAATAAATCAAATAAGATATTCACCTATTTCTCTATTAGGTACCTAAAGTGGTACATATATTAAAATAATAAGATGAAGTAAGTAATCAGGGTGGATGACTGAAATAAGTTTTAATTCTGAGTCTTGAATCTATTTAAATTACAGAAACGAAGAAAGCGGCAAAATATTACTCAGAAGTTTTTGTCGAAACTTTGGATATAATGATAAATTAAATTTTATACTGACTGCACCATTTCAGTCTATCCCATTATTTAGATAGCAGTGATCTACAAACACAAATAACGCGTTACATCTCGTTATAAACATATATGATATATGAGCAACGAAATCTCAGTCCCTACACTATATCCTATATATTGTTTAGGCAGTCTAAAGATATTTGCATTATTTTGAACTTTCTCTGTTATCCTAATATAATTTATCCTTTGTTTTGTTTTTTATAGAATAATAATACATCCTTCATTATTACTCTTAATATAAAATTGTCCAGAATTGTTTCCTTAAAAAAAAAAAAAGGAAAAAAAAAGGACAAGGGATGTACATAATGGACGAAGGGGCCCGGACCGGTAGCACTTAAGACTGACAAGTTTGCCGCTGTCCTTAGCCCTTCAAGCCTCCGCTGGCTCAGCCGTCACGTACCCAGCCAATTCGTAGCCGAGCAAGATCTAGGCCAAAGAGGACCTCCGCGTGCACGGAATCTCAACGCCCTTCTTCTCTTCAAAATCTTCTGAGCAATGGGGGTATAAATAATTCTTTATTACGCGATACAAACGAGAATCGTATGTGATCAGCACACGATAAGACGCCTAGATTAGGCTATAAAGTTGAGTCTCAAATAGTGAATCTAAATCAAGTTAAAATTAGAATACGTGTTTCTATAGGTGACAATATTTAGAGCGTTATGGGTATCTAGATAAATAGGGTAAGGGTCACTGAGCAGGTAGCTTAAGTGTCCCTTAGGATCGGTATCTGTACCCTTGAGATACAGGACTATAGAGAAAACAAAAGACTCAAGATGTAAGCAGTAAGATGTCATATAGCGAAAGAGTCCCCTTTTCTTTGTTACAAGTAGGTAAATAACTTAACTTGTTACTTTGATTAGCTCACAATAAATGCAATGTATTCAAATAGATGAAAAAGAATCTTTATTTAATAAACTATTCCTAGTCAGTCAACCTTCGGAGAAGAGAGGGATAAGTTGTCTATTCATTAATAGTCAATTATTGTTGTAGATGCCTCAGTGGTAACGATCTCAGGGTGACATCACATATCAATCAGATCAAAGGATCTTACATTTCTCTGATATCATTGTCTGGGCAGTGAAGCCAATATAGCAGTGTGTACTGCAGTCAGAATTACTATACCGTGTAATCAATCAAGTGACCATGCTAAGTACAATCAACTACCAACGTTTAATCAGTTAATTTCATTATGCTATAGGACATTTTGCTTTTATTTTTGATATGTTTCATCATCCTCATACGTAACTCATAAGCAAGACATGTCAACGGACCACAAACCTTAGGGGTATGATATTTTCAATTTTATTTTGATTTTGGCCTATTCTTATCCTGATTTAATTAAGATGGATTCCAATGATCCTTTTATATCCACCGGTTTTAAAGATTTAAGAAATGCCAACTTATTTTTTCATTTTTCCTTATTTTATTTTATTTCTAATGTTAATACTATGGTAAACCAACGACTTCCTGTCGTCTAGTACCTTTAAAAAATATCCCACTGATTCTTACAGAACAGATCCGATACTTAAGACTACTTCTTGACAAACGTTTAACTTGGAATCCTCATGCTAGTCTGAATTAACAGGAAACTGGTCGCCAGAGACGGCGACTACTACAACACTTACTAGACAAACGCTCTAAGCTCCCAATTAAAAGGCTCATATACATGACTATTATTAGTCTCATTTGCTTTGGGACTCTACTAAGCCATCTAATTTCTCTCTTATCCTATCCTTACTATACAAAATCCTACATAAATTCCTTAAAGCTCCTTACTCAGTTATGAATAAAATAATCCATAATGACCTTAATATCCCATCTCTAGGTGATATGGCCCGAATTTCATACCAGTCCTTTTATGAAGATCATTATTCCAATCCAAGCCCACTAGTTTCAAACCTCTTCAATTTCTGACAATCCTCTAAGCGTCTGAAAAGAGGATGGCCTCAAGACCACCTAAGCTGAATTTGATATTTGAGTGCCATTTGAGTGGGTAGTTTCTCTAAGTGCCTTTACCTCAAGTATAAATAAATATTTTAAAAATGATGACCATTCCTGCAAGCTGCCTACTAAGTTTTTTTTTTTTTTTTTGTTTTAATCCAGAAAGAGCTCATAAAAACAGGAGCACCTTTGTATGTTACTAACAGATAAATACTTGTCGCAAAAATTAATTTTTAATGTGAATATATGGGTTTAATATACATGTTAAGACGCTTTTTCAGGAAGTGTAAACCTTAACACATTATTTCAAGAAGAAGGGATTGTTGCTTTTGGAAGTTGAATAGCGTTTCCAATTAGAATTAATTGGACGGCCACAAATTCAACTTCCGATAAATTTCTTAAAATAAATAATTGTATCCTTCTCATTGATTATTAGGAATGATAGAACTTTTGTTTCTCCTATTTTATTTCTATATAAAAATTCTTCTGAGTTGAACAATTTTTTCAATTAATCAATTAATTAAGGAGGCAGCTAAGTCAATGCCTTAGGCAATTAGGAGGGAAATAAAGGAACCGCCAAGTTATATTTCGGCGGTAATTGGAACCCTATTAAGGCTTCGAGGAGGGTCGGTCGGGTCTGGGGTCTGCGATGTCGACGGGTTTCGGTAATCTGAGTCTATTCTTTCCGAAAAGAAGGTGGTAATTAGAGTTCGATGATGTTGGTAGAGCAGATATTGGGAGTTTAAGTTATGCTAATTTATGAAGGAATCTGAAGAATGCTTATTCAACTTTTATTACAGCTACTAGTATTTAATAGCATTTATGAACTTTTTTATACTTATGTACAGGAGATTATTGCACATTAATAGCTTACCTCGGACCACCCTTTAGTTCTTGAACAGCGGATAATATATATGACATAAAACTACATCTTATGGAGTGCAAGCAAGCGGGTGAGTGGCATGTTTAATGCTTAATTAGAGTTATATATTAATTAGTATTGATTTAACATAAAATTAACAATATAAAGTTGATACAATTGATGTCTGTATCAGAGAGGTAAAACATACCATGTCCACAAAAAGGTACTACTGTAGTTAAATTTTCATAAATAAATACTGTGATCAATACATCCTATTATTTTCAATGACTTATGCCTTACTATAAACAGTTTCTATAAGTACTGAAGACACAAATTTTAATAGTTCAAGGTTATGTAAAATTGACTATCCTGAACAAATAATGTGACATTATCATCTGTGTGTAGATTTCATTATTAAAATATGATATCGTCGCTGTCAAAACCATACTGCCTAAGTACACTTTGGGCGATTTTTCAGTAGAGAAAAAAACCACGCCGAATGTTGACTTGGCAATTTTTTTCAGAACTATTAAGGAGAAGTATCAATTAATCATACTCTTCCAAGTTGCTGAATTTAATACGTGCCTTCCTTAGTGTGTAATTCAACCTATAGAATGCGTTACTAACTCATTTTCATAAAAAGTTGTAGATAGGCGGTACTGTTTTGACAACGACGAAACGAAAGCGTTTCTGTTTATTTTTCTCTTAATCGGCAATGTTATATTGTCTGTTGATTTCGACGAAATATTTATAAAAACAATCGCTAATATTTTGTCTATCAACAGTGATTATTTTTCACTAAGTTGATATACAGATTGTATTTTCATTGCATTGTAAAATAGTTAAAATCGAAATTTGTTTTGATTAAACTTTTATTTTTTTAGTAGAAACTTGTTCATTGCTTTCAGGAAGCGAGAGACATCAATCAAACTTCATGCAAAGTGAGTTATAATGAATGATACTCTCAGCGTTTTTAAAAAAATATTTTCTTTAGACGATATGATCTTAGAAAATCTACACCACAGTCTGCCCACCGATCGAGGACAGACACCTGAAGGAAGTTGTCGAAAAAGAACCCCATAAAACAGTTTGGGGAAAATAAGACAAATTTTGGCACATATCCTAGTACTATAAAAACGACTTAAATAAACCAAATTACAGATGAGTACCTTCTTGTTTAAAAATTAGTAATAAACTCAGGAAAATTGTTAAAGTAATGATTAGAAAAGAAAGAAAATTAAGAATGAACAGTGTATAGTACATTATTTTATTTGACAAGGTAATGTATGTATGTTTAATTAAATAAAATAAACTTTCATATTCGAAAACTATGCATAAAATTTATTTATAAATTTATGCAAGTAAAAATATGTTTTGTAACTAGTGCTCGGAATTGGGTACGATTGTGCCACAGATTGCTTATTTATTACAGAATTTATTATTAAATGAATACATTTTATATTTAATTTTTTTTACATTGGAGTAAGAATTTTTTTCCTCCATCTCGTTTTTAGTAACCAACACTTTTGTTTTTTCAATAATGATATTTTGAAAACAGTCCACAAACATTTCGAAAAAAGTAACCAATTTGTCTTTAGTGAATTTTTGTTGAAATTAAGCTATTAATATCACCTTATCTAGAAAAGAGTTAGAGGTTATATTGTATAACCTTATATTAAATATTAGATTATATCTTATAAATTGAATTTATACTGCTGGAATTCACAGGGTGTGTTTAAAGTTTATAAAAGTTTGTAAAATTAAAAAAATCAAAGATATGAACAAAAAATAACATTTGATTTGTAGATGACAAATATTTGTAGAATTTCTTGTTGAGCATTGAGACTTGTTTTTTCCACAACCTTTCATTTTCTCTCTCTTTCTCTCTCTCTCTATCTAGCTATATAAATATATATTTATAATATAATAATATTCAATATATATATATATATATATATATATATATATATATATATATATATATACACGTATATACGGAAGTTAATTTTACGTGGTACATACTGATGTCATTAAAAATAACTTTTAGATTTTAAATTTAATAACTTTAGATTTAAAAAAAAAAAACTAGTGAGATGGTTATTTGAATTCTAAGGATTGAATACGATAGGAGTTCGATGGTTTAGTGGAGCCCCAAAGCCCTACTCAGTAAGTCCAGATGGATCTAATGATTGTCATGTATATCAGTATTCAAAACATTAAATTTAAAAACTAAAGGGAATTCAAAATAAAATATTTACTATAGTATTATACTATATTAGGGGAATAAAAACTTCCAACATCAGATTTTTATCTTAGACGGACTGAAATAAAATTACAGTGAATTTTTTTCTCACCATTTTTTAAGAGGGCGAAAGGGGGGGTTGGACTCTCTCATGGGCTATTATTCCAGTTGCTAGAGACCAAATTGCCTTTTTTCGGGAATTGTAATGTGGCGAACTAATTTGTAGTGAATCGATGAACGGAATCAGTTCAAGGTGTATCAGAAGCGAAGAAATTCTCTAAAACCGCCAAATCACAAAATACTTTATATTAATTTTTTGAGTCTAAATCTTGGCTGCTATGTTCGAAGATACATCTTATAGTTTTCGAAAATATTGTACTGTTTAGACTATTTGTACAGAAACAGGATGATTTTACAGAAGAATTTATGATGCTAGACAACACGGAATAGTCAAGCAAAGATTCTGTTATGATAATTGAAGTGATGGCATGGCAACAATAGAGGTTCAGAAATTTTTCGGGCCTAGAAATGTCGAATGAATGAATCGAATACACAAAAAGTTATCAATCGCGAAGTGACATTTTATGGCTCTAAATCGAGGTTTAGTTCAGTGGTAGAGTGCCTTGTCGAAGGCCTAGTGCTCAAATCCAGCTGATAATTATCAAAGATACTTTATTTAATCTGTTAACACCCGAAGATGGACCCTGTGGAATCCGGCTACTTAATTGGACGAATAACCTGGCAATTGAGCTTGATCTAGGACAAATCACCTCTCGCCACGATATTTGTCCTAGAAACAGTACAGTCTCTACCACGTACTCATGAGCCATAGTAGTACAGGTTTTTTTTGTTGTTTTTTTTGCTCATGAATCACAATTTCTTGCATCGGTGTCGAATCTGTAGGATCACTAAGCCTTTTTTTATTACGATGATTAATTTTTAAAAATATGGACTGAGAGGAACGGACCTATGCATAGCCTTCATTACCCGCACATTATTCAAATGTCATGCATTTTTCCATCTTCTCAACGATTGATCGATTCTTAACATTCAGAATGTATATAATTTATAGATTTTATATTTTCAATTAAAATATTGTTGGCGCGATGATTATCAGGCACGTACATGCGAATCGTGAGTAAGCGCCATGTTAACAGATACGAGAAGAAAGATACAGGGGAGAGATAAGGAAAGGCTGTAGGACACTAATGGCCCTCCTACGATCCGGATAGGACGTGAGCGGACCACAAACAGCGACGGTGGTCTTCAACTTCTTTAGCTCCGTCGTTCATCATCCTCTTGGTCATTACTCACACTCCCCGTTCTGTTGCCAGCTTCTTCTTCCGCATGGCTCTTTTTATTTATAGCTTTTTAAGCGTTTTTATCCATGCGTTCATTTGAGCTATGATTATATTAAATGGACACACAATAAGTGTTAAAGTTTTATGATCATAATACAACATTTTTTTAACAAGACAAAGGATAATATGCACATTTATGTACTTATTTATTTTATTCATAATATATAAATATAATGGTATATAATATAGTATACAAACTCTTCTGTATTTCCAACCTTATAATCACAAATACTACTACGGTGTGTATGCCACATGTGCATGATTATATACATGCGTATTATATACTCAAACTCCACACGAGCGATTATTATCCCATAATATTCACAAAAGGAGAAAATTGTGCTAATCAGGAATTGTTTTTTATTGCATTTTCAGGACTACTAATTGTAAAAACTATTAGATACATTGTAAAATAGTAGATACATTTTTTTTTTCATTTTTTCCTTTCAAAGTAACCCTTTGAAAGGACCGTGTATTTAATGTTAATAATTAATAGGATTTGTCATCGAAAAATTATACAAAACGTAAATTACAAAAGATACCGAAAGAAGAAATGTAAATTTTACTGTTAAAAAAATACTAAATATAATTCATTAAATAATTCAATAGAAAGGTTGAAATTTTTGGGATAGATAGTTTCTAGGATATTTTAGATTTCATTTTAATTTTAAAAAATAAAAAACTTTTTGCTAATGTCTCTACATCATGTGTAAATAAATAATGCATCATTTGCCATACTTAAAAAAAATGCAAACTTTAGTTTTGAAATTATTAATTCTCAATATTAGGATATAAAGGATTTTTATTAATATTTTGATTGATCTAATGAAATATAAGATGTTGGGTATAAATATATAGTAATATTAATATTCGTTTCTTCGCTCACAATGGAATAATGTAAATTACCAATAAATAATGTGCAAAATTATTGTTTTAAATAATCGCGTCGTAACGAATTCCCGTTACAAGGGGCCTGTTTGGTCAGCCTTCATTAACCTTATAATTAATCTTCGTTAATGTCATTTTGTTGTTTGCGTTCTTGATGAATGGATAAATCCACAAAACATTTATCAAACAATTTTAAAATGAGAATACTCTTTTATAAATTAATAATTTATTTCCTCTCATTTTGTATTGCGGGTACTGTAGAACACAGCGCTGATTTCCCCACTTGACCGATCTGGATCTAATGTTTAGAAATTTATTTTTGTAAAAGCACATTATAGTTATGTATCTTCAGGCCAATGCATGCGCACACTAATTTTAATTTTTTTTTGTTTCAATGAATAAGAATTAAGATGAGAACCTTTATTTATTATTTTTGTTTTATTTGTCGTAATCTCCAAAAATTCCTGACCTTTTTTATCAGATAACTAAGACAGATTAAATGTAATCATAGTAGATCAAAATGATTATAATGTACTCTCAGTAACATCGATAATTAAGGTATAATGATGTATACATTTTTTACAAAAAACATTATAATGCTATACTTATAGCATAGTTTTTCACTAGTTAATTGCGAAATGTTAATGTGATACTCATTAATTTTTAAGTGTGAAGGGTCTAAAATTAAGCCCAAGATCGCGGGTTCGTAGCCCGGCAGGTGACCCTAGGATTTTTTTAAGGGAGTAAAAAATCCTTAGTTACTCCGTCCTTCGGAAGGGACGTTAAACGGGCTCCCGAGCCTGTACGATGTCAGGTACTCGTTAAAAATCCTTATACTAATTAAACCTGGGTAGGCAAAATTTAGAGCTCCACTGTAGCATCGTCCGATTAGCCATAGCAGCATAAAGTGACGTTAAATGAACAAACAAACAAGGGTCTAAAATTGCTTTGGCTTGTATAGATGGTTAAAACAACGAAATTCTATTATCTATTAACTTTTGTTGTTTATTTCGAACAATACTGGGACAAACGACTATAATGGAACATACTTACAGAATTAAAAATACCAAAGCTGACAAGACACTACAAGCAATTATCTCATTGTCCGAACTTCATATCTTCACCAGATTTATCTATAATATAAATAACTAAGGACCGATACGGATATATAAAGATGAACTTCGGGGTTCAGCAAAACACGCCCGTATACACAAGAAACAAACAACTTATTAATTGATTAGGTTTATACCCAACGATATGAACATCACCATTGTAAAATAATATATTTACAGCAAATACACAACATTTCACCCAAATCCTCTTGTTCTTTCTTTTTCCTACTCTCTGATACATGAACTTCCTAAATGATTAAATTAAAAAGAAAATAATAATTAATTGATGATTAAAAAGAGTAGCCAAGTGACCTCCTCACAACCTGCTAATCGAGAGGGAAAAAAACTTTCTGGGTGCAATAATAATAAGGTTAAAATACCTCCCGTTCTCTGAGACTCACAAATATATATTTTATCGTATTCCTGAAAATGTAACAGGTCTATTACAAATACTATTAGTAAAGTTTTAACTAATGTAAATAAAACCAAATCTCAAAACAAGCATGTTTTTGTTTCAATTCGAGTGAAACTAATGACTAATTACAATTGTAAACTGTTAATAACTATGATCTTAGCAAAGTTACCACCAGCACAATCTACCTAAGGATAATATTTTTCTTTACGATTAAATTTTATGATATTTCTAATATGGAATTTGTCCCTCAAAAATCATCCAAGGATCCCTTATAGGTTAAACCATTAATGTTTCCTTAACTGAACGATCCCAGCCGTGAACTGTCTGCAATGAATACAAATGAATGGATAAAGGTCTTGAGTAGTTTGTCCCGATCTAATTCCAGTTTAATAATAAGACAAACCTTCGATTTCCAGCTAGATAAACAAAGCTTTATCTACTTTTACCCTGCCAATCTAAATTCGAAAGTAACTTTACTGTAATCTGTGAGAAGTTAAATGTTAATTTTGTAAATTGAAGTTTTCACAGCTTGGTTTATATTATCTACTTTTTACAACCATTATTCTTGTTTATGGCGTCCTACGTAAGAGACGTAAAATGTAGGTCCCGAGCCTGTGCGTTGTCATACTCGTCAAAGATCCTCATCGGATAGGCAAAACTTAGGACTCCCACTGAAGCATTATACGATTAGTCACAACAGCATAAAGTGACGTTAAATGAATATACAAACAACCATTATTAGAAAATGAGCTACAAAGTTCGAATGTTTTCTTGAACTGCAAAGTTTTAAAATTTTTATTTTTACAGAGTTTAGTGTGAGACAGGGCTTGTCTTACTTCTGTTACTTTTAGAGCTCACTTTTGCGTTATTGAGAAACAGTAAATGTGGTACGCTTAATTATATTGACATTTTAATCTAATGATTTCGTAAATATGTTTTGTTTGTTTCGTTTAACGCCACTTAATGCTACTATGGCTAATCGGACGATGCTACCTACAGTGGGAGTCATAAATTTCGCCTATCCAGGTTTAAATAGGATATGCATTTTTAAAAAGTACCTGGCATCGCTTAGGCTCGGGACTCCCGTTTTACGTTCTTTCCGAAGGAGGGGATAACTAAGAATGTTTTACTCATTTTAATGTTGGCCGAACCGAGTGCTGGATTGGGTTCCTCCAGAGAGGAGAGGACGCGGACGGTCCTGAAGCAGGTGGATGGAGGGAGTACAGGAAGAGATGGCCGGTAGGGGTCTCCAGGAAGATGATTGGGTGGATCGAGAGGTGTGGAGCTCTGCTCTGACAGGTTGAGGCAACCCATGTTGAAACGCCTATAATAATAATAAATAATTAAAAATCCTAGGCCCGCCTACCGAGCTGCAAACCCGCGATCTTGGGCATAGTAGAATGTTATGCTAACCACTTGACCACATGTGACCCCCTTCATAAATATGTTCTTTACAGCATAATGCCGAGAAGCCTCAACGCATAAGGGAAAAAAATCGCAACTGTAATAACTGGAAGAAACGCAATAATACAAATTTGACACTTAACAATGATTTGTTAGCTGACATATTTTTATTTTAAAATGGTCAAATTTTTTTATCCGGGGAAATTTGATATAGCTACAGTCCCGATGAATAAGTTAAATGCTCAAGTCGACATTTGTCCAAAATGAGTTTTTTGCACTTAGGTCTGTCACTTGATCCCGCTAAACGGTCCCTCACCGTTTTGTATTGTATAATGCCAGCGGCCTCGTGCCGGTTCGAGTAAAAACCGGCTTCAGCGGACTCAGCCCGATGTAACGCCTTAAAATACCGAAAGGTAACACAAGGCTTTTGTTTATATAGAAGCATTTGGAGGCATATATATTGTATATAGTACATATATTTTACATAAAATCTTAGAGGATGTGAAAAAAAAAAAAAAAAAAAGGCACTTAGGTAAGCGAGTTATTCTCTTAAAGCATAAGTGGCTAAGCCAGAAATCAGTTTGAAATATTTCAAACCAAAAACTACGACAATGGTACGATTCCGCTTCCCTCAATAGAACTCACTGGACAAAATTAGACTTATCCATTTGTTCACCGTGGTTGTAGACATAATCTTTATTATTAAAAAGTAAAATGAATGAGCCAAGTTTTATAAAAATACGGATTACAATATATAAAAAACGAATAATGTATACAAAAAATATTATCCTTTAGTTGAAGGAAGTCGTACTTTATATCCATTAGTAAGTTGGCAAGCCTGGGATCGGCTAAGTGATATAATCAACTGGAAGATGGACCGAGTTGGTAAAAGTTGGAGCCATATCTGGAGATTGATGTTCGGTGTCCTCAGCTATCTCGGCTTAGTAATCTTCCTGAGGTCCTACTTCATCAGACAGCTTAGGATGTGGTCAGGGGAAAAGGAGGGGAAATTGGGCAAATATCGAGGTAGCCGTGTCTGCGTTTATCGGAAGTTATTGGGTCACTACCGGATTCCAACATAAATTATAATATATTTTCTCAACCTGATGAGTTGAAATTTAAATTTAAAAAATTTATTACTGGTTTGAATATTTTATTTTTAATCAAAATTTATAATTACACAGTTGAAATTATATTTGTACTTTCATATGTTTTATTAGGTTTCCGTTTTAGTTCAAAACCAATTTGTATATTTTTAATTAACTAGAATTAATATATATATATATATATATATATATATATATATATATATATATATATATATATTTAAAAATAACTGCCATTACTTTAATACATGTTTCTTTTCTCTGGAATGATGCTGATTGTAATAAAATTAAAAAAACAAAACAACGGCAATACAACCACCCATGAAGGATCTAATGTTCGGTACATGGTAGAATTCATGGTATAATACATGGTATTATTTCAAGGTCAACGCTTAACCACCAGGTTTTCTTCTTATTAAGAGAACCCACTTTATAGAGGCCGGGCGAGCCCAAGAGGTGCCCGGGATCCCTCAGGGTACAACCGCAGCTGCTAACAGATTAAATAATTTTTCTTCCATAACCGGATTTAAACCCCGGGACCTTCAGCATTACAAATTTCATCTTGAGGGCTGAGCTACTCCGCTCCCGCTTCATTGTAATATTTTCATTCAAGAATCATTGGCTTGTCCGCAAAATAACGCAGAATTGTATGTTTTCTTTAAAATTCTCATCTAACTGGTAAACTGTTTTTGTGACCTTAGACGTTTATAAATGTAAACGATTAATAATTCTCTTTCAAACAAAAATTTTTGTTTACCTCTGTAACATTTTGCTAGTTTGAAATAATTCCATGTAACAAATTTATAATTTAATTAGGTTTGTAGTCTTAATATGTCTCTGTGACGTTAATATGTATCATTTATTACGTTTCGATTTTAAATTCTTCTCAATATTTTATTTCACTGTAAAACAAAACATATTTCAATATGTATTTTAAAATTGACATTTACATTGATTCATTTTTTTTTTGTTTTATGTTAATAGTAATTTACGAATACCAGCTGTGAAGAGCCATTATATAACTGTATTGATGTATTGCGGGTACTGTAGACCGCAGCGCCGGCATATCACCTCTGAATTTTAACTAGACACGATTATAAATTATATTACATGCGTTGATATAAGTTGTATATATTTATATATTATTTTAAATAATTGTTTTTCTAATGTTTCTTTGTACAGTTGAAAAAAATCTTCAGTGTTCTGAATTGATGTCAAATTATTTTTAAGCTGTATTGCAAGTTCTGTAGTCATATATAGCTATTTATTTTATCATTTTAAGTGATAAAATATTTTAGGAACACCTTATGAATATCGATTTTTATATACCATGGTGAGGACTGATGTTATTATTAATAAAACATGACATCCTATAAAGGAGTTACTGTCGTGTTACAATATGAGGCCAGAAACAGTAAAAAAGATTTACCGTGAGAAGTAAATGGAACAATATTTTATACAGGCAACATAACTTCCCTAGAATTTCGGCTTATCGCTAAAAACATTGACTTTGAATGGGTCTTATTACTGCGTCCGTTCCTTGTGTACACATAAATGTAACATAAATTGTAATTTATTTTCCATTTCATAATTTTATTCGCATCTGTCAGAAGGTGATAATAATGAAGTTTCTTTATATGAATAATTCTGAGCTTTTATGCATGGTGAAGAACATTATTCTGCAGCAGCTATCCCTGGTCTTGAGTTAGGGCTTTACGGCAAGAGGTCTCTCATCCAGTTTTTTTTAAGTCCTCTCCTAATGGTCGATCGTAACCAAGTTTCCAATATGTCTATTGAAATGTGCATGAAAGTGATTACAAAAAATAACTTTTGATTCTTCTCTCGAGGATTCCTTTCTTCTGGAAATAGATGCATACTGATAACTTCGATCCGATCTCTAGCTTCTCTTTAATATCTGAAGGGAAAATTTTATACCACTCGAGATGGTCTTAAGAATAACTGAGCTGGGGCAAGAACTGTTTGCAAATACGTTACTAAAATTTAATGTTCCGTATAAATATTGAACATGGAAGGAGGTTAGAAGATAGTTGTTGTATTGGTGAGCTGTCACTGACATGCTTGTGGTTGCTTAACTTCATAGATAAAAGTTACAGTTTTACAGCGTAGCGTGTACCTATAGGTAACATCTATCCTAGATTTTGCTTTATTAAAAATGGTATAAATTATTAATTAAACTATGGATTATAAAAATACGAATTCCTCCATAATGCAAACGATTTTTTTTCATCTATTTTACATTTACAGGTTATATAGGTACTTATGGTAATATAAAATATGTTACAATGTGTTATATAATGTGAATAATTGGTTTTGTTAAAATGTTGTCCAGTAATATGATCTATTTAGATTTCATATCAATATTAACTGTATTGAGGGAATCGGAATCGTGTCGTTCTCGTAATTTTTTTTTGGCTTGAAATGGATTAGTAATATAAGCAATAACTCAAATTTAAGGCAATGGCTGACATAACTCCTTATTAACCACGATAATTACACGATCCGCTTCCCTATGTACATAAAACTCATTGCGGAAAAATTTGTCTCAACCACTTAATTTGGGGATGTTGATATATCTCCGGTAAAATAAAATCCTAATGATTTTTATCTCAAATTTCAAGAGGACCTCAATAGATGAATTTTTGGAAATGATTGAAAGATCTTAGAAATAGTATTATTTTTGTAACAGTCTAACCTAGGCTCTCTAAAATATGTATATTATTTCTACTTGGCTTGGGATGTTTTGCTAAATGTCTTTGTAAATATATGATTGCTTTTATTTTATTTTTCATATATGCTCACAGAAAAAAAGTTTCTGTGTATTCCTCTATTTGGCTTTCAATTCTTTATTTGTATTTTTTTTTCTGTATCTACCAATATATATATTTATTTAATGGATCTTAAATTCATTAGTATTTATTTCTAAAAAATACACAATACATCCAATATATATCGAAATACTAATACCCAAATAGAAAAAGTCTTGGAAAAATATTGGAAATTAAACCACCTTAAAGGTAACATATACAAAACTAAATCCGTGATATTCAAGAGAACACCAGGTAGATTTGAAAAAGAAACCCTGTACTACAACAACAATAAAATTGAGATTGTAAGTTCTTTCCGCTTCCTCGGTATAGTTTTAAAGATCTAGGACCCTCCTGGGGCCCACCCAGCTTCTATAAAATATTATAAAAATAGGGTACCCAAAATAAGGGGGAAAATCTGGTGGTTGAGCGTGACCTAGGACAAGTCACCTCCTTGCAGAACCGTTGTCCCTAAAACAGCACAGTCTCTACCATGTACTGAACCCCAGACCCGATCACGGGTTGTAATGGTACAGACTTTTTTTTAGGATATGGCTGGCTGTGGGCCGAGCGAAACCCCCAATTAGTGCTGAAACATAAAAACGAAACGATGAACAAATACAAAGAAAGGTTATACGACTGTCCATTTTATACAGAACCTTGAAATAAATATATAAGTTCATACGATCACAATATTTATACAGTACTCAATCCTAAACACAACAATGGTATTATTAATCTTTGTTACTTCATATATAAAGCTCTATGTATTAGAATAGCTCTGACCCATTGAAACATTTATGGTTGGTTACCCATTGAATTATATTAGTTCTCCTTTACTTACATAAAAGGTTTATTACAAGAATTTTCCATAGTTTGATGAAGTGTCGACTCATGGCCATATTTTTGATTTTATCTTCATTACAATGTTTAGTATTATAATTATCTACTTTATGTTTTCTATTCTGTTATTTATGTGTAGTATTATTTTTGCAAAACTTCTAACCAAACTCTCTCTGTATTTTACTAATGTAAAAATCAGGAAAAAAAAAATAATACCCAAATAGTAATCCAAGGATTTTAGTTTCCCATATGCCCTTTCCCTGTGGATAGAAGCCTAACATCGATGCACAATAACCCCCCGCCCCCTCGAACATTCACAAAGAATTGACTTTCATGAATAAAAGGCAACACCAATCTTCCACTTCTTTTATGAAATTCATTTCATTTCAGCATTCAATAACTCAAAGGCATTTATATGCCTTCCTTAAAGAACCTATTGTTTTTAAAAATAACAATTTCCACATTAACCTACTGGAAATATTGATAATATGCATGCACACGGTCTGTATTAAAATTATAATTACAAAATGTAATTGTCATTTTTGAGATTTAGTTAGAATCCATCAGCACATCTTTCCAGTCTTGGATTATTTAATTAATTCATGAGTTATCTCATTCACCTTCTTTTCAGTCTTCTTCCAATACGTCCCAGTAGTCCAAAGTTATATTGGCAACACGGCATAATCATGAACACATGAATTCTATCATGAAAACGGGATAAATAGAACGCATATGTCGGTTGATATTTGGCTGTATGCATGTAAGATTTTTATAATTTACACACCATGGAGATCGTGTTATTAGGTTTGATGTTTCTGATTTAAAATATTGTTCTTAGGAAGTGCCTAAGAGTTCATTATCATTTTCCTATACCATAGATTAAAAAAATTAAATTATATCTCTTAATCGTTATGATAACTTACAAAAATTTGTAAATGTATTTTATGACTAAGTCAACAGGTAGAGTAAGCAGGTAAGTATAGATTTGATGTGTTTTACTTTTATAAATATTATTATATTTTGTTATTACTCATTTATTGAATTTGTTAATACTATTAATTGTCTATTGGTTATTTTTTTTTTATAAATTCTGATTGTTCTGTTATTTTCTTGCCTGCATTGTTTTGATTTTTTTTTTTTTGTATTTTTATCAGTCAATTTTCACATAAAAAACATAAGATTACTAGACAGGTCTATTCCTGGGTCTGTCAAATTGAAAAAATATTCGAATCTCACATGTGGTTAGTACGTAAGAGACAATAAGATTTATTTTTGATCTAAACTCAATACTCATTTTTTTTACATATTTAAACATCATCCGTTCTGTCAGCTTCGAAAATTTCGACTCAATTACCTGATTTTTCGATGATCATTTCGCTCGACTATTATGATTGGATAAATAGAAAATGTCCCAGATAATGTTAACGCTAACGAGAAAAGCTGAAAAAGCCATAGAGAGTTTAGTATGATCTACTAAGATTGGAGAATTCATATTTTTATCACGTGAGAGGGAGTAAAATATGCCCAGTTTTTGTCAATAGGAGAAGAAATGAGCTGAGAAGAAATGGGTTGTGAAAGGAATAAGCCAATTTTCTAAAATGAAATGAAGTTTTATCCATATGAAAAATGCTCATTTCAAGCATAGTTGAGTTGAACTTAATGAAAATTAAACATTCAGAGACCTATACTAAATAATAATATTATATATACTATGGACATGTAATAATTGCAAATAGATATATGTATGAACTACGTGCGCGGAAAACTGATTTTTTATAAGATGGAAAAATAAATTGTGCATATATGAGATAAGGGCTGAAGCCTTAAACATGAAGATGAGAAGGAAATTTTATAAGTGATGGATATTACAATTGAAACAATTCTATTAAAAAAAAAAAAAAAAACCTGTGCCACTACAACCCGTGAACGGGTCTGGGGTTCAGTATATGGTAGAGACTGCTGTTTCATGGATAACGGTCCTGCAAGGAGGTGACTTGTCCTAGGTCATGCTCAACCGCCAGATTTTCCCCCTTATTTTGGGTAGCCTATTTTTATAATATTTTATAGAGGCTGGGTGGGCCCCAGGAGGGTCCTAGATCCTTATGATCCATCTCCCGCTGCAGATGGATCCAGAACAGACTAAATAAAAGTCTTGCCCGCAGCGGGATTTGAACCAGGATTTCCGGCATGGCAACTCAGAAGCAATCCTATTTGAAGGAAAATATAAATCTTTACGTTGAGTTTTTCCAGTAGTGGTTTGAATGGAAAAGGAAGGTATTTGTGATCAATAACTATTACTTTTTAATTATATTATAGTTGAGATTGTATTTTATAAGAACTGAATTGTATAATAATCGAGCGGGGTGAGAGGAGTGGACTGGTTAAAAGCTGAGTTCCGGAAAGAGCGCTGAGCTGTTTTGCGCAAAGTCCTGGGGTTCAAATCCAGCTGTGGCAGATAATTTATTTAATCTGTTAGCAGCTCGGGATGGATTCTGATTGATCTGGAGGCCCGTCTGAGGTTTAACCATTCTCAATAAAGTGAATGTCCACAATTGGGAGAAAAACCTGGCAGGTGAGCGTGATCATTGACAAATTACCTCCCTGCACTACTGTTATACTAGAAACAGTACAGTCTCTTCCAAGGGTTGAAGCTAACACTCTTCATAGAATTGACCAATGTGTCATTTTTAATGAAATTTATCGTTGTTTCCTACAAAACTAGGTGGGGTGAATGTGCTTTGTTGCGTTTTGCAGTTATTCTCTCGTTGTAAACGCAAAAAAAAAAGGTGATAAGTAGTTTGAGCAGTATAGATTGGCTCTACCATGTGTTGTTAGTGCTAAATTTAAAATATAACCCATAGATTGTAGGAGTTCAAATTTAACTATCATAAAAAAATCAGTATGACATTATATACAAAGTTTCGCTTCCTGATTAGTAGTGACAGCTTTTTCTTGTTCTGTTTAAGCCTTAGTGGTAATGTACAATCCAATCATCGCCATGAATAGGATCCATTGTACTGTCTATTCAAAGGATAATGGGACAAGTAGGAATCGTTCGGAGGTAAAAGGAATTAAATATTAAATTCCTTAGCGAAGGACCGTGGGGTGGGGAGTGAATTTAATTCCCTTGAAGAGCATTGTCAGTCGTTTGTAGGGTCCATTACAGCGCTTGGGACTGTAAATAGTTGAAGGGCGCTATTAGTTCACTCAGGCCCTTTCGGTTCACTATCCTATTTCAATTACTTCTCCCATGATGGCCATTTTTGGTTTGGGAATTACACCTGTCCTTAGTATTCGGCAGTTTAAACCAACTTTTACTGTAATTGGAATCACAAAATATTCGTGTTTAGTACTATACAATTCGGACAAGTGATACCAATTTATTGAAAACTAATTTGCTAATATTAGGTAACATTCTAATTAATAATCGATAGTAAGTTAAAAATAATTAATAATGGTTATTCGAAGAATAAAATAATATTTATAATAAATACATTATAAATAAACGAAATAGTATGGAATGAACATAATATATAAAATTGAAAAATAAAATCCTCTGTTTTTTCATATTACTAGTTTTTCATTCCATTCCCTAACACAAATTCTTGATTATTTTATATTGTATTATCTCTTTTTTTTCAGGCATTCGACAGCAAAGATGACTTACCCTGACTTGGAACCATTCATATATTTTTTATATTAATAATATAATATTAAATATAAAAACCAGTAGTCAATACTATAAACAAAACCTCTAACCCTGTATCCCCTAAAGACTGCCCTTCATAACCTAATGTCTCTAAAAATAAAGAGATAATAATTATAATGTAATGTAATTTATTATAAAATTATAGTACTATAAACTTAAATAGCCTAGAGAATTTATGTAAGGGAATACTATGAAAAGAAAAAAGGATTATCTACTTGATACGGGATGTATCTCAGATTTTAAACTATCTTATGCAGCCTCTGCTAAGAAGATACAATTAAATAAAAGTAACTTGAGAATAGTAACCGATTCTTTAAGGAATGCGAGGAAAGCCGAGCTTGTGGAAAGAATGGTACGGGATCGGGCCAATAGCCGTCATCCCTTACCAGCTGTTGGCCTTATTGCTTCAGGCTATTCTATATACACTAACGGCACCTTCGTCATCTGATTCTAATACTTTTTATTTCGGCACATAATGTAATTTATCGTACTTATAAATTTTATGAGTGGGCCGTCAGCCTACTGGAAGCAACTCACAAGACCGGGAATAGTGTTGTGGTATTCAAGGATATAAATGAGCGCTGGTCTTCTTCGAAACGAAGTCGGTCGTACGCTTTCAGATACTGAACCCATAATCCATGGATCTAGGCCGATCTGTAACTGTCCTCATAAATTTCTCTAAACGCACTAATATAAGCAATTTCCATTGGAATTTTCTCATCCAAGTTGAAGTCTACAACAATCAGTTATGTTTATTCGTTTTGAATTATTATTTGCTGATAAACTTTAGAGGTGCATCAGTGAAATCTATGCACTGATAAATATATTTCATGAATCTATTAATATCATTAAAATTTCTGTATTTTTTTCTGCAATTTCACATTTTAGTGGTTATGTTAATCATATTTTAAATATCAAAATATTGTAATGAATCAGTCACCTTTTTTGATAACGGGTCCTGTTATACGAATTAATATAATTCTTCGTTTTCTTATTGGGTTGTTTGATATGAAATATCAGTTTAAATAGTTTTTAAAATTCAAAGACTTCCGCTGTGCAAGGGTAAAATTTTTGAAAGTTATTCTCAAGTTAAAAATCAATTTTCAGAATATTTTTCATCACAAAACCCTGAATGTTCAGTATTGGCATTGAAAATTTGAAAAATGTTATGAAAAATGTTTAGAAAACTAAGGTTTCATAAAGTTGTTTTACTAAACAACATTTCGAATATTATTACTTGACCATATATATATACGAATAAGAAAAATGGGCCGGTTGTAGGTAAAAAAAAAGGTTTCCTAAAAATAGAAACTGTTTTCTGGAAAGCCAGCATTTCGGCTCACATTGCAGGTCTTCTTCAGATATAAACAGTATATAAAAGAGAATTATCAAATAAGTATTAAAAAAGGTTACAAAGTATTAATGATATAGAAAAAATGTTGATAAAAGTTTGTAAAGGTTACATAAATGAAATAGATAATAGAAATGATGTTGGAAAATATATAATAACATGATGGATTCAAAACTTGTATTATCTATTTGTTATTCTATGTTTTCCAACAACATTTCTATTATTTTTTCATGTATGTACCATTGACAATATTTTATCATCTATTTTTCTATAACAATAATATTCCCATTTTTTTTTTTTTTTTTTGTGTATTTCACCATCTCTATTGGATAAATTTGTATTACCTTTTTTATTACCTATTTGATAATACTCTATAATTATTCCCTAACTTATAATATTTATTTCATACATTTCATATGAATCAACACAATAGTTCTTTTTCTTTTCCAAATTTATATTTTGATTTTTTTATGAGTATTTATGGAAAGTAGTGAAAAGATGCTTAGGCAGTCCATTAACTGTTCTAGGCAATAGTCGCTAAAACTAACAATAGTGAACTCTGCAATCGATTGAGGGAACAATAACCCTGGAAGTTAGGCGTCTACATCAGTCAGGCGCACTGTTTCTTTTGTAAAAGCGTATTATTCCTCTGAACAGATGGGCTGAGAGAGCAGTGAATAAAGACTATTCCACTATTCAGCCCTCTCCCCTGGAACAATAGCTACGATAACACTCTTTCTAAACCGGATCACAGCAGCTGAGTTGGGTTCCCTCAAGGAAGCAGGATAAAATCAAAAGAATATCTGAGAGGTTTTAAATACTGTTTTTGTATTTTTTCTAGATCTAATGTAGCAATCACATTATTACCATACTTTATAAGCATATTTTCTAATACCCCTATTAGAGTATTGAGTAACCTGGAGAGTTAACAGAGGTTGGTTAAGTATCAGGAGGTTGTTACGCGATGGATAACAGGAGGTAATCCACGACTATAACAGTAAGTATATACTAAGTTAGGATCAAAAATATCGGTATGGCCGCCACATCAATTTAGTATTACAAGGCCCCCTACATATATATAGATTACTATCTCCTTGTCGTTTGTTGCCTTAAAGCCTCCGAGGATATGGTTCTTTACCTATTAGATTACAATGGGCTAAAATAGGATTAACGTATTCGCTACGTCAAATCGATGTTTCTCCTCATCCTCCCAAGTAAATGACCACCATTCTAAGGTATGCAAGATGATATTGCGTGCTCTATTCGCCTGGGATCAAAATAAATAATTTATCTACCATATAAAGTTACAAGTTTGTGCCTTAGTGCCCTTGAATCCTGCTCTCTATGTAGTAAGTGGTGTGTTTAAATGTGACATCTAATTTAGATTTTACAAATCAGATGATATTTAAGAAATTGTAATTTGACATTGGATATATTTATGTTCCTTGGTATATTGTTTGTTATGAAAATATATTTTGCTTGTTCGATATTATTGTTGAATTTGTACTGTCCAAATAGAAGCTCTCTCTAAAGTAAACCCGACCCGAGAGAACATCCTACACCCTCCGACTGTAAGTGTCTGCCAGGCCCTAGTAAAAGCCATAACCCACTTGACTGCCCAACCAACGCTGGCTTACTTGTCCCTTCTACGCCCCTCTCTCTATCCGTCTCCCTTTCTCTCTCTATCACTCATTCCTTCTCAGAGGACATAAATAGAAGGCTGTTGTCCATGTCCGGGAAGGCAAGTAGGTCACAATTTCAACAAGCCAGCACTCTCTGATTTTCTAATAAAAACAAATTTGTATAAACACATATCCAAAAAAAAGTGTTCACACTAATAAAACGAAATTAAACTTCACTGAATATATTCCAAAAATTAATCTAGAAGTGACATAAAATTTAAACGGGATGGAATGAATTTGTATTGGGTTATACATATTTCATTCCTTTCCTGAGCTGCAGTTTTCTCTGTCTACAATATTCCTTCATGCGTTCAGTGGAACGTTTCCTTTGATCAGTTGTCTATCTTTGTTCAACCTTCTCTTGTTTTTCTTTGTTCTGAAACTGTTTCAGACTTTTCACTTTCCACTCAAATTTACTTGTTTTTAATAAATGAGATTCTATGATTTTGTTACAGAACACAAATTAAACCCTTATTTTACATAATGGAGGAGGAAAACCATTGTCCTGATATTGATACAATTAGTGAATAAATCTAAGTCTCGTAGATTAGTTAGTAAGTTGTTTATTTAACGTCACATTATGCTGCTATGGCCAATCGGACGATGCAACAGTGGGAGCTCTAAATTTTGCCTATCCAGGTTAAGTCTCGTAGAGAATAATTTTTTTGTGGAATACATACTACGAAAATAACTATTTTGAAATCACGAAAGAGATAATATAAAGAAAAAAGTTTTTTTGGAAACCAATATATAGTTAGCAATTATTGAAAATTCGAAGATATGTTAGTATATGGGCTCATTATGGTTATTATTATGATGGCGCTAAATTAAATGTCCATGCTCCCCTGTCGCTGGCTGTTGTCATCAAGCTGATTACTCCTGTTTTCTTGGCATCATCTCGAACGCAATCCGTCCATCTTAATTTTGGGGTACCGACCGTTCGGCGTCGCCTTTGTTATCAGCATCTCGGTAGTAATATTTATTTGCCATTTGATCAGTGTGGTATTATGATTAACTTACACTTTTTTATCAACTCAGGAGATTTATATTTATAGTTAGGCGATCTAGCTATCTATTTTAGATCCTAATCCTCAAGTTCACTTCCCTTATCCTATTACCCACTTGTCTAGTTCCTGACCATCGAGGTATCCTGTTATTCTCTTCCTCTGGTTATTGTAATTTATCCTGTATTGTATGTCCTATTTAGAAAATCTATTTTTCTTTCTCCTCTTCTAATTAAAGTCTATAGTGTTATACGTCTTTACTTACTCAAACTAAGTCACGGTTGGCGGTTCTATACTCCTGACGTCACAGAGTACACTAAATAAAAAAAACAATTTCATCATTTTTACTTTTCTTTTTTTAAGAGTTTTAAGTGATTTTAGAATTCCATGAAGGACATAACTTAAAATAATGATAAAATACAATATGTACAGAATTAGAATTTGTAAATGGTTCTTTCAGTTGCTCATGAAATTATATTTAAAATATACTTTAAAGAGAAGGAGACTGGATGGAACGACATATATGGCGCGACCTTTTAGATACAAAAAACAACTATGTTGTACGAAATTGTTTAATAAAAAAACTTAATATTCTGTATACATATTAAATAAATAAGTGTTTATATTAACCAGCAAGACAAGGATATTTAGGGAACGGTTAATACATTTTGCCTACAGATTTTTTTTTTTACAGAAGTAAACAGATAACAGATGTATGCAAGTAGAAAGTTCCATGTATTAAGCAAAAATGTTACTTATTAGTTAGTTAATTCAAATTTTATTCATTATTTTTAGGTATTTATTTAAATATTACTATTTAAAACCTTACTATTTTACTACCTAGCCACCTACTACCTCGTACAAATGAATGGAAATATATCTTTGTAGTTTGTTGCAATATAATTTTGGAATGAAGTTTATTAACTGACAGTGAGGGACATTCAGAATATGACCTGTAAATTTTTGCTAGCTCCTGGAAACTTCTGATATATGTGTGTCCTTTAAGCCTGATTTTGAATATATATGTGTTATATATACTTTCAAATTATATAAGTGATTATATACAATATATACATGTTTTTGTTTGTGTGTGGAGTTGAATTTCACAATAAAAGGTGAATTTAAATTTAATTGAAGTCAACCCAGGCTAGTTGGCCATATTAACTATTAACAATCGTTATTGTTATCAGGAAAGTTGATTCGGCGAACTGGATATAAAAATACAATTATCTGCATATTGAAGCTCTTTGATTTAAACGAAATATCTTATAAAATTAGAAAACAATCCACTTTTCCAATCTAAAGGAAAAAATTGAAAATTGCCAATGTAATTTTCTGGACCATTTATGATCCATTAGATTACATTATTAATGATGTTACATTATTTTATAAATAGCCCTAGCTAAATTCGATTTGTAGACTGGCAACAAATTATTTTCTCTCTTCAACTGTAGGGTTGTTGAGAAAAACCTGAGTCGCCTGAAAAAACACACGTAGTTAAAGACATCACAGAGCGGTGAGGCATGATTAGATTAATTAATTGATTCATCAAAGTTTTTACAAGACCAATGTTTCTATTATTTTTTAAATTGTATTATTACTATATACATTTTTATAATCTTTTAAATTGAATTCCTCAATAGAAATGCACCAAGATCATTGATAACAGGTTTCAAATGATAGCGCCTTTCCAAAGTTAGTCCTGATGTCTCCTAAACTTGGGCCGAAACGCCTTTCACTATAAATCTTCACCATTTATTTGATCATGTATATAGTTCTTGAATTGACAATTTATTTTATATATTGTAGTTGTAATTACCGATGAAGGAAAGTTATAATTAAAAAAGTATTAAATAAAACGTTTTTCAACATTTAAATAATATTCAATAGATACCCTATAAACCCTAATAAAACAAAAGTGATGAGGGTAGGAAAGAAGCCAATGAGAATAATGAGGGTCATTTGAGTTGAAGATAAAGTCATGGAACAAGTGGAGAACTTCAAATACCTGGGAACGCATCTAAATGAAAACGGATATATCGATTTGGAAGTGACCGAGAGAATTGGTATGGCGGGCAGGATGCGTGAAGCGGTTAAGAGAGGATTTCTTAACCGAAGAGAAATAGAAAAGGAAACGAAAGTGGCTGTATTTAAATCAACATTTCTCCATATCCTCACGTACTCTCCAGAATCATGGATGGTGACAAAGAAACACCAATCCAGAACACAAGCAGCAGAAATAGATAAAGATAGAGAGCAAAACAAAAAGAGACCGAGTCCGGAACACCACTATAAGGTCGAACCTGAATGTTCAACCAGCCAACGAGCTAATAAAGGAAAACAGACTGAGATGGGTTGGACACCTCCTGAGGATGGATCCTAGCAGAATTGCTAGTGAAACCTATCGAGCCAAAGTGGAGGGAAAACGAGGAAGAGGATGACCTAGGAGGAAGTGGGAAGAAGAGCTGAGAAGACTCTATTAGAACAGAATAGCACAGTTGGTGGAAGACCGGCAGAGCTGGAGAGGGGTGTGCAGAATACCTACTTACACTGCCTAAGGGGTAAAGAGGATTGATTATGATGAGATACCTGGTCAAAAATTGCTTTATATCAATAGATAACTATTTAACCTAGTTCTCATAACTTTATGTATTTATTTTTTATTTTAATAGCTTTTTGTTTTAAACAATGGGAGGTTTATTCAAAGAATCTGCCACCTAAAAAGATATAAAATGTATTATTATATTCTGAATTGAATAAAACAATATTATCTGTTCGTTCGTCGCAGTTACAATACCCTATATTACTATTTGCAATAGCCACTGTGTATATTTGTTTTATGAAATGAGATCTGGCGCTCTTCATTCCAATTTCTCATCATATTTATTTGTATTATATTTGTTTATTTATATTTTCTATCTTTATTAAGCGCTTTAATAAAATATGTACAGGATTCTCTTATCAGAGCCAGGGATGATTAATTTATAATAATAGTCTTTATTTATATATATATATACAGATTTCACTTCCTCATTTAAAACATTATGTATTTACATATAGACCTTCCCTTTAGGGATTATTAGAGCCTTTAGACGGAGACTAGCCGAACCTAAACAGGTGAAGTAGCTGGCATATACTCTTCCATAGGTCCCTGTCGCGCATCCAGAGAGAGCTACTGCACATCTTCTTGAATTCGTCGGCCCATCGCTTTCGTTGCCGGCCTCTGCGCCTCTTCCTATCGCCCGGGATCCACTCGTCGGCTCGCCTATCCCAGCTGCCTTCGCCTTGTCTCATCACATGGCCTGCCCAGTTCCATTTCATTCTTCTGGCGTAGGTGACGGCGTCGGTGACCATGGTATGCTTTCTTATTCGCCGTGAATTTATTTTTTCCTTTAATGAAATTCCCAACATTATTCTTTCCATCTTGCGTTGGCAGGAATGATTAATATTCAGTATTATATACATGACTGCATTTGATTAAATTTTATATTTACAGAATAAATTATAATTGAATTTTCAATTAGATAGGCAAAACGTTATTGCTAATATGTACAGTGTTGTGGAATATACTTCTATTATACACTTAGAAAAAAGAACCGATTGAAGTCACCACTTATGGAAACAGTATTGTAATGATTTAAAAATTTAATACTAAGAGAAATTCTTGTAATACAATGGTCGAGGCGTTGAAAACTAAACAGTTCTCCCGCTCAAACGCTTATATAAGAAAACAACCTACTTTAGTCTTAGACTTGCGGAAAATTATTTGAAAATGATATTCACTCGATCGAATGGCTCCGATATAGCTCAGCAGCGGACAGACTAAGGAAACTAAGGAGATAACAAAAGACAAAAGAAGGAATTGGCTGTTGGTTCTGTTCTAGCTGGTTCTGGCTAGCTAAAATTAACATATATAATGAGCCGATTTTTTCCATCATGGCTGAGTTTTGAGACTTATAATCTAGGTGAGAAGTGTCCCGATTGGAGCAGAAGAACGTTGTAGTAGTCTTTTGTGCTGTAGTCTGACTTTATTCTGGATGTAGCATGGCAGTAGTTTCATGCGATAATAGAGTCTAATGGCCTTTGGAAACCATAAACGGCTTGAGAAAAAACGAAATTTTGAAACGAATCGTTTACCAACCAGATAGGATTGTAAATCTTGTTAATTGAGTATTGTATTGATGTTATTATTGCTATTACTGGCCGTTGTTGATGTTTGGGAGTGTGTTTCCTTACCGTTATGGGACCGTTGTCCATACCGTGTTCTCCACCCAGTTCTTTCCAGGTGTCCAAGAGGTCTAAGGAGGAGCCGTAGGTGACATAAATACATTTTTTTTACTAATTAATTTTAATTTCTATACTGCTATACATTATTTAATGGCAATCACACACTAAGATACAAAAATATTGATGCCTAATCCTTTAAGCCATTTAAAAAAAAAAAAAATACATGACAGAATCAATACCTAATTACAACAAGATCCACTTTTCCAGTCCGGAAAGTGAGTATTTTGGTGGGTGATATGAGTATTCCAGTTAGAAAATACCGAATACCCATTACTCAATAACACAAATATATCAAGTGTTGTATTTTTATTGTTTTATAATTAACAATCACGAATCAGTAAGTCCTATTGCAATTGAAATTATTGTAAACTATTTGATTTATCATCGGAAAGGAATGCAGATGGAGGCCATCTAATTAGTGAGATAAAGTTGCGGCTAAGTCCCAGCTGTTAGTTGCCTCTTCAGCCCATTTTCCTAATTAACAGTAGCCTTCCTCTTCGATCCTCTGTCGATGCGGTCATTTCTTACTCCTCTTGACGGATCTTACTCCGGGGATTAGATGATTCTGTTTTAGTCAGTATTCGGGCAGACATGTTGTTTATCGAAATTCGGGTATTTTCTATTAAAAAAAAATAAAAAAATTCTGAACCATTACGACGCATGAAGTCTGTTGAGTTCAGTAATATGTAGAGACTGTACTGTATATAGGACAACAGTTGTTCAGGGAGGTGATTTTTCCGAGATCGGTCTCAACCGCCAGGTTTTCTCCCCTGTTTCGGGTACCTAATTTATAGAGGCTGGATGAATCCAGGGGATCCATCCCCGGCTGCAGTACCAGTTCTTGCAATGCTGTTCATACCAACAAGAATGATTGTAGTGCAACCATTACTAGTTTGTCCGTATTTAAAAAAAAGAAGAACTTAACCCTTAATTTTACTTCCCTACATCTTCCTACAAATTAGAACTGTGCCAAACTTTCAGAGAGAAAGTACCAGGTCAACAAAACAGGTCTTTAAAGATTTCACCGGTAACGAAAAATTAGCCTATTAATTATATTATATTATAATTGCTTGTTTATAAAATATAATAATAATAATAATTAAATTTCTGAACGTTTGAAGAGGAAATTTACAAAAACTAATTACTGAAGATGGTTGACTTATTGTTATGGTTTATCTACTGAACCCGCAAATGCGTGAAAAATAGATAAAAATAATATCCACACCACCGAACTATAAGTCTATATCGGTTTAGTTTATAAAATATAAGCACGGAATTCAGAGAAAACTTGTTATCACGCGTAATAATATTACATACATAAAACTAATAATGAAAATTGAGGATATCATATTGTGAATAAACCTGATAATAAAGGTTGAGTTGTAGTCAAAGGCGAAACTTTGGAGCCAAGTATAGTTTTTGCACAAAACATTTCGTACAATAGGATTAACTGCAAATGGACTGGCGCGAAAAAAAAGTTAATCGCAGAAGGGCCGTGAGCTGGGCGTTACGACTTTTTTTACGAGTTCTGTCTTTTCTTTATCCTCCTTCCTCAGGGCTAGCCTCGATTATCGCCAAAATATTGCGCTCTTCACCACCACATCGCTTCTACCTGATGGCTACATTGTATTCTTACTGGAGGGAGAGAAAGGATAAGAGCTCTCTTAATACAGGATAGAATAGCTTAAGTATTTCAATTAGGTTGTCTTTACATTCTTAACTATATAAAAAATAAAGATCTTAGTACAAAAATGAAAGCACTCTTACGATCGTTGTTTGTTTATAACAATTTTTAGGAATGTACAGGATTGGTTTTACTTGAATTTGTTTAAATTGATAAATTTCAATTTTTCTTCCTCATGTGAAAATTTGATATTTAAAAGAATATAATCATTGTGACTAGTTTCGTTACCTGACTTAAATACATCTGTGCGTCTCTGCCCACTATATAAAAAAACGGATAACCAGATGAATTTAAAATTAGAAAATCATCCAAGATTTATTTGTGCACCATCTTTTTGTTTACCACATGATCACAGTAGTGGTACTGTGGTACTTTACTTGGTGGTCACAAAAAATGAAATAAACCGGTACCACTACGACCCATAAAACGTAGAGCTCAGTGCGAGGTAGATGCCTTTTCCAGGACAACGGTTTTCCAGGAAGGTGGTTTGTCCGAGAACACGCGCAACCGCCATGGTTTCTCCAATTTTAGGTACCTACTTAATAGAGATTGGTTCAGCCCTTGGAATTTCTACAGAACCCATAAGATCCGTCAGTTGACAGTCAATGCGCAGTTAACACATTATATATACTTTCTGCCACTGCCGAATTCGAGCCCGCGAACTTCGGGACGACAACTCAGCGCTCTAAAACTGAGCTACCCTCAAAATATATTTTATTAATTATATTATCTCCAATAGGAAAGAACGAATTACTTTTTAATTCAGTTTTAAATTCCACTGGGGTAATTGTTGTATTAAAAGTCCATCAGAAACGTATTAACCAATACACATCGTGAATTGATTCAATAAATCCGGATGACAAAAAAGAAATTAGACAATACCTGCAAAATATGACTATACAGGTTTTATCTTGATATCCTTTCAATAATGATGCACAAAGTTAGTTTTAAACTTTTTTTGGAAAATGTTGTAATATTAATTATAACTATTATTATAAATAAATTTTATATCAGACGGAGTATTCCATTCTTATCGTCGTTCCAACTTTGGACTATGTATCACCTTGCTCAACCGTCAGAATGGATTTTATTTTCTTACTTTTTTATGCTGAAACTATCTTTGATCATCGTCGATGCAGGTAAGTTTTGATTCCGGTCTTCCACTTGCACAATACCTCAAGGATTTGTACTGGGACAAACAGACTTCACCGTCTATGATATTCAGTGGCCTTAGTGAAGTGAACAAGGGCTATTGTAAGAGTCTAGCAAATCAGACTCCACCTCCAATATTCGGATAATCACAAACAAGCCCATCGTATACATTCGTCGAAGCTAAAAAGAATGTGGGTGAACCAAACAGAAACTTAAAATTCTGTGCAATCTTTCCAGAACGCTTAGAAGTATCTGATGCACTGACTGCTCTAGGGTATGACTATTCATAAGAACCCATACAAAATAAAGAGGGAACGGAGATCATCCTAGTTTCTATTTCGTGGATCAGCCCCACGAGGTTTCCAAGGCAGTGTCTTAACACCCTCCGCCATGTTAAAGGGCCGCTGCCTCATCTCAAAGTGCCAAAGTCATCAGATTCATTGAATGACGTCACATCAAATTGATTAGTTGAACCGACCCCATCTTCAAGGAAGTAGTGCTACCGTCTCGACCTGGACACTGAAGAGTAGTGAAACAGCCCCCTGTTGGTTAAGTTGCTAGTTGAGGAAAGTGTCTGGACCTAACACTCTAAGTCCACCTCAACCACTCAGACAAACAGGAAGAGGAGAAGTACATTACAGGTAATAGCTCTTAACAATATTATCCATTTCAGCATATTGAAAAAAGACACATATTTTTTAAAGGATATGGCTTTTTCGGAGTTATAACTCTCGCCATCCCTTATATATGCATTGGAAGTATGGGCTTCTTTTGGGTTAAAATCACCGATAGACGTTTTCAAATGTTCTTGATGGAGTTCAGTTCTGGAGAAAGAGAAGGTCATTCCAACAGCTTGTTTCCAATCTCATGGAATCCGTCCATTACAATGCACACCTTCACAAAAAAAAGGTAAACATGGACGGATTTCATGAGTTTGGAATCGAGCTGTTGGAATGGCCTTCTTTTGAACTTTTGAAAATGTCTCTCGGTTGATTATATTAGCCCCCTATCAGGACTATCAGCTTTCATATCGACAAAGTTTAGGACTCATGCTCGGAATAATGCTGATGCTGAAACTACGAAGTATTTAACTGTGTGCAATCGGAAGCATACGATATTGATGACCTCAGCTAAATGGTGATTGTAAAATGAGGCTATTGTTGAATTGTATATGTACATACTTTACAATATAACATGAATGGGCACAGTTCTATTATATCAGCAACACATTTATTAATTACTGCCCTTAACTGCTATATATTAATATGAGGTGAATGGAGTTAATTTGGGGTTAACTGAATAACCTCCTTCCATCCTAACAGGAAAGGATTAACTAACTTTTCTTAAAAAATACTACTTAATTTTAATATTTTTTTTCATTTTCACTTATCTATAATTTTATAAGAAAAATCGTTGTACTTATTTCTACAAGACAAAAGGAAATGTCGATGATGTGTATTATGTTCTCTTTTTGAAGAAGAATAAGTATAAGATGAATATATTATAATAATGTAAATTATTAAGTGTTCAAAAGTTAAAAAAGATAGTGAATATGAGGTCAGGCAAAAATGGAACTAAGGGATTTTTTATAATCCACTTACTCCGGTTTTATTAATTAAATATTTAGTTAAAACAATTATAACTATTAGCAGTTTATTAGTTTATTAAATATTTATTTGAACTCTTCTAAGGTGCAATATTTTTTATGAATATATTTCTTAACTTCTAACTGTGAAATTTATGCATTATTACTTCTTTAAAATGACTAACACCGTTAGGATTTTTTAAAATAATTTTTGTATCTCGGTAATTAGGAAAAATAGCTTGCCATTGGCTATGCAAAGAGAAGCCTCAACATCTGAAATGAAATTGGAAATGGCGCGAGTCCTTCCGCCCAGTTAGTGTGTTTCCTTTCAATTTGTTTGTAGGACATTTGTTCAATTTACATTTGCCATCCATGAATACGGTATGAGCTGTATCAATTTAAATATCAATTCCATATCGCTATGAATAACTTAAGTCCGATATTTAAATGAAATACTTCGATAATATTCAAATTTGTGTGAGTAGGCCAATCCGATAGGGCTGACATATATTGGAATTTACCCTGCAGTCAATTTGAATCGATCAGATCACAATAAATTGAAATTCTGAAATGGATATTGAAGAAAAATGGCATTAGATTGCTTTGTAACTTTGTAGGCAAAAATAATTAGTTAAACTGAATTGACTTAAAAATAAATTCATTCTGTCTTACGAACTTGTAATTGATGATTGATAATGGCTACTGATGCCCTGGTAAAACTCAATAAACTAATTAAAGTCAAAATGATCTCTGATCATCGATAACGAAATATAATCCATGGGGATTGGTATTATGCCATAGTATTATGCACTTCTACATCCTCCAGTCGCGTTAAGAATACTTACTCTTCTGGAAGTCTTTTTAACTTTTCCCCTCCTTTAAGAAACAGTTTATCTCGTTCTACCGAAGATTAAGATTGACTAATTGCCAGGTGTCGTTTACCTGTGGGACATTATGGGCTTACTCCTATGCATTATAATGTCATCTTTAAAGCGTTCTTATTCTTTTTTCTTTTTACCTTCCTTTCGGCCAACTAGGGACCACTTGCCAATTTCAATTCCTTCTCAATTTGTTGCTGCATTTTCCTCCAATACACTCTCATATTTTAACAATGTATCTTTTTTATGTCTTCCGATCACTTTGTGCCTGGTCTGTTGTTGCTTGTACCCTGGAATCTAAAGTTTAACACTATCTTTCTGGTTCTTCTTCTTTATTGTATGTAAAATATGTATAATATATATTGTATATTAGAACTCTAAATATTTAATAATAAGATATAGTATAGAACAGAATAGAATAGAAAACAAAATTTATTCTGGGACCAAGTCAGTTTAGAACAACAATCATGAACAAAAAAATAAACATAATATACATCTGGCCTGAAGGCTACATAATAATACGAATCATGAAGTAATTAATAGTGACAAAAACATAATAAAAATAGAAATAGAAATGAAATAACTATAAAGTACAAAACTAGGCAGGACTTTAACTAATTGTCGAAAATATATATATTAATACCTACATAATAAAATAAACAAAATTAAAATATAAAATAAATGAATGGGATAGCATCCAATAAAGTATTCACTTAGTCTATATCTTCTTTAGGAAAAATATTCAAAACACGCAGGTAAACAAATCGATTATTAAATACTAATTTATTAAGGCAGATGATCGACCTGCTTAGAGAGCATCTTTTTGGGATGTCAAGAAATGTTGGAAAAGCAAGGATTTAAATGAAGCCAGTGAGGAAGCATGGCGAATGAAAGGAGGGATTGAGTTCAACACATTGGTGGAGCGGGCGAGGAAGGAACGCTCGAATGCCTTAGTTCTATGGGAACGAGTGTAGTGATCGGAAATGCGGGATCTTGTTTTGTGATGCTGGACAGAGGATTTGAATTGGAGGAGACTGTAGATACATTAAAGGTGTTGTGAGTTAATGGGTTGGTATAGAAATGCACTTAGGAAATATTGTCTACAAATGGGAGGGAAGAGCCACATAAACTCATCATAGTGATGTGATACCCGGTATCGCCTCGAAGTACCAAGGACCAATCTTAAACCGCAGTTCATTATTCGCTTTAAACGGCCCTCAAGCATTTTCGAAAGGTCCCAGTATACCACACTACATTAGTCAGGGTAGGGGAAGATGAGGGATGATACGAGAATCTTACGGGTAGATTGTGTAAGGAAATGCCGAGATCGATGGAATAATTTTAGGGGACCAATTGACCTTAGGGATATTTGGGTGACCTGGGGTTTCCAGGAAAGGTTTTGGTCAATAGTAATGCCTAGGTTTTTGACAGAGGAATTGAAACTGATGGGGTGGTCGTTTAGGGTTAATGTCGTGAGGGTGGAGATAGCTGTAAGGAGGGAATTGGAACTATGGCCTGAGTTTTCATCGCGTTCAATTCCAGTTTGTTCAGCTTTTCCCACGCACCGATCCTACCTAGGTCTTGCCGAATAATGGCGAACGGAAATAATAGCTCTGAAGGAGGATAGGATAAATAGATTTGGAAGTCGTCGGCATATAGATGGTAGGAACAGTGGTGAACAGATTTAGGAAGATTGTTGATGTAATTGTTGAAAAGGAGAGGAGAGATGCTTTAGCGCTGTCTCACACCTGAAAATAGAGTGAGGAAAGAGGAAAAGGGTTGGTTGGGCATAGAAACCGCTTGGGACCTGTCAAAGAGGAAGAATTGGAACCAGAGAATAGAGCTGTTGGAAAAGGACAATGACTTTAGTTTGGAAAAAAGGATAGAATGGTCCAAGGAATCGAAAGTTTTAGAAAAGTCAAGCAGGATTAGCACAGTTAGTTGTTTGTTGTCCATCTCAGTGGTGATTTTGGAAAGGGCAGATTATGTAGAAAAACCAGAACGAAATCCTGTTTGAAATATATCAAGGATTTTGGAATGCTCAAAAAAATTTATTCAATTACGTTTTACAAAATAAGAATAGTCACGAAGATAACGAGCCACTATTGAGCATTCACAAGGACACCTGAAAATGAAATAGACCTTGCCCATTGAGCCGCAATATTCCAGTCATTACCTGGTCATTGCCGGAATCTGGGCCCAATTGGATTGCTGGATAATTGGAGCCAGACTACTGACAGGTATTCAGAAGAAGAATGGCTCTACTGAAGCGTGATACTGACCACTATGCCTTTAGTTCCTCATTCAGTAATTTCCCATTATTGGTGTTCTTCAAATATTTTTGGTTCTTATAATAGACTTTTTGACAATATTGGGACTTTTTATTGTATAAACATGAAAAAATAGCACTTTTTTTTTACTTTTAATTTTACGTTGGTGTGTACAAGTTGGGGTGGTTGAAATTGATTTTTTAGCAAACCCAGGGAGTGGATTCCTTCATGTCGAAACATCCACTCTTTCCAGGAACACCAATCGTCAGACTCTTTCTGGAAATGATTGAGTTTTTTTAAATTCCAGTGAATTAGGTTTCATTTATTCTAACAGTTTGTCCAATTGGTCAATAATAAACATGAGAAAATTAATCAAAGAAGAAACACACTAAATATCTTTTATCTTATTTGTTTTTTAACAATAAACATATTTTGTTATTATAGAATTGGTGGGATATACAATTCCGGTTCCATAAACGCAATGACACTCGTTAAGAAAGTAATGAATGATTCTTATTTCAAAACAACACTGCAATAGTTAATGCAAATAATAATGTACATGTGCAATCTTACTACTTATAGAAAATAAAAATTGCAGCTTCGGAAAACTCAATACCATTTTGAAAACTCTGTGATATAGAAAGAAAATTTAAAGGAATTAAAAAAAGTATAACAGATCATCCGAAAACTTTTGGACGATCTCATTAAAAAAAATTTCAAATAGAAATTTAGTTTAAGATCTTTTATTTTCTTGTTCTATTATTATTGAAAGTAAAATAAGCCAAAAATTTGCGTTTATTTAGCCTATCATTAATTGAAAGAATATAATATTTAATAATAAAAAATATAAGACGATACTTCGTCCTGTCGTTGCCTATGGTGGGGAGGCGTGGACTCTAACCAAACAGCATGAGAGATTATTGAATGCATGGGAGAGAAAGATTCTTAGAAGAGTGTATGGCCCAACCAAGGAAGGAAATTGTTTCCGCATTAAAAGGAATCAAGAACTTAAGGACCTATATGGAGAACCTGACATAGTTTCTTGTATTAAAAAAGCAAGATTGAGATGGTTGGGGCACGTTCACAGAATGGACAAAAAAAGGCTCCCAAAGCTCATTCTGGAGGGACGTCCAGACGGAGAAAGACGAAAAGGAAGGCCTAGAATGCGATGGCTGGACGATGTGGAAGCAGACCTTAAGTGCCTGGGGGTAAGAACATGGAGAAGAGCAGCGAGAGATCGGTCAAGGTGGAGGAAAATTGTTGAGGAGGCCAAGGTCCTTCATGGACCATAGCGCCATGTAATGATGATGATGATGAATAAAAAATATTCTAGTATTTAAAGGATAGTAGGTATTGAGAACAATACACCGATTTCACATAAAATGAATTTGAAGAATTGGTCATTTAGAAACATAAACAAATTTAAATTTATTAAATTAATTTTAATCATATAAATGTTGTAACGAGTTTCTTTTTTTTTTGTCGCTAAATTCGTCCGTCAGGTGTCTCTATCTATCTGACCTCAATCTACTGTGGACTGTCGTTGCGTACGGTTGTATATCAGTGGTTATATGGCCAAATAATTGCCAAATTTTAGAATTCTTTTATCGTTTCTTTGCGGCTCAGCGGTAAGCATCCTATTAAAATGTAAATAGAATTGTATATAATCTTTGTTTTTATTAATTATTTATGTATGATTTTCAGTTGGTGTTATATTATGGTTATGTCGTTGTTGTTACCGTTTGATGTAAAGAATATAAAACAATTTTTTTTTTTTGGACTTCCTTTTATTTAATAAATTTGGACCTTGGACCGAATCCCCCACATCCTGGTCACAATGTATAAAGTAGTATTAATAATTATATATTGAAACTATAATTTTTTGTTATATAGAACTTAAGTACCTATTGGATAACAGAAAACAAATAGTGTTCAGCAAATATAAAATAAGAGTAATAACTATAATAAAGGAGAAGAATCTCTTAAAGGATTGATCACCTATGAGGTCACAAGTGGTGTTAATCATTCAATCAAGGTTTCCATCCTATCCTGATTAGCGAGGACATGAAGACATGAGTAGGCACACAGGATCCTCCACAACTCAAGAGGTCCTTCCCTTGTTCCACATCAACAGCGGTTATTTCCTTTGTCATCTCAGGACACTATCTCACCAGGACACTCAATCAATCAACAGGTCCTTCAATGACGATCCTCCCCTTCGAGGAAACCTCATGATGCGGAAAAGTAATCAAGTCTTAGGTAATATATTTACTGGATTATATTGGTTTGGGAAATGATGCCTTTTTCCACATTCCAAAGGCAGTAAAGAAGATAACTCTGCACAGATATCCATCGTTTTGCAAATTTGATTACGACTCAATCCGTTTGCATATTTGTACATATTTTTTTTATTATATTGAAATAAAAATCGACTGGAATCCTAAACGCAAATATGATACATTATACCTTACAACATTCTGGAAGAATATATAGAGAAGTCGATAAACAAATGGACAAGAAGAGATGAATAAAGATTTCTTCATATTATTTCTGTTGTGAGATGCCGGCGCTGGCAATGCTAAGAACATATTAAAAATGGACTAGAAGAGATGGAGAAATATTTTTCTTAATTGATACATTACCAAGCCCTGTTTTATTCTGACGCTTATCTACAGGAAGAGATGAGTAGTCTTAAATGGTCATGAAAAAGGATTTGGTAGAACAAAGCGAAAAAGTAATGGATGAATGGTACTTCTCTTCTGTTCTTAGCCCATTAAGACAGATAATCTTAATAAGACTAAATATTAATTGTTACATTATTCATCAACAAATATTTATTATATATACTAGATATACCAGTAGTTACTAACATATTTGTATTACTTTTTCACTAACTTATTTATTTAACGGCACTTTATTTTCTTATGGCTAATAGGACGATGCAACAGTGGGAGTTCTATATTTTATATTTTACTTTAATCTTAGTTCTATATATATATATATCTTTAACAAGATCCCTTAATCCTCATTTTTACCTTCCGAAGGACGGCATAACCAAGAATTATGTACTGCCATCCTAAAGGCAGTACATAAAAAAATCCTAGGGTTGCTTGAGAGGGTGAACCCTCGAACTTGTGCATAGGAAGTTGTTATGATAGATAACACCTTTACCACAGGTGACTTTAATAAACTTAAAAATTTCGGCTTTGGATTACCATTTTTTTCCTAGTTGACTATTATTCCTTAATTCTAAGACTGAAATGTTTTCCTCTCTAAGATGTATTATGCGTCAATTCAAATATATATTTTTTTAAATGCCTTAGTGCATTTTAAGATTGACGTAAATACTATATCATTATATAACAGAAAATCGACCGATTCTTAAAAACCAATCTAGCATGATGATTTATAATCTAGTACGATCTCCGCAACAGATGTTTCTTAACAACCCTTATTCTTCTTCATCACTTTTTTCTTCATCCACATCCTCTGTCCTGCCACCCTTTGATGTACTCACATGAACTGAGGTAAATTTTATTTCTTTTCTAAATTCATAATATGCGTATAGATATTCCGTTTTCCAGTTTCCATTATTTATTAGTTGAAATTAATAATCTCTATTTATTTCTCTTCTAATGCTGCTTCATACATTATTTCCCATCTCTACATACAATAAACCCAACTATGTCAATACTGATTAATAATTACTTCTACAAATTAATAATCACATATAATATCTCTGCTTTAACAATCCAAAATAGCTAAAATTCCAAAAAATGTCTTATGCCGTATTGCAGTGTATTTGAGAACAAGAAATTGAAACTTTTAAATTTCAATCCTCAAGGTAGTATCCTTGGCCCAATCCTTTATACAGTTTATACAGCTGACATCCCAACTCATCCTAACACTATCCTTACCACGTATGCTGATGATACATGTGTATTATCAGTCAACCCCAATCCAGTTATTACATCCCAAAGCCTCCAATCCCATATCACTGATCTTGAAGAATGGTGTCAAAACTGGAGAATTGAAATAAATTCTCAAAAATCCCATCTAATCACTTTTACCTTACGTCGTAAACCAATGACTTCCTGCCCTTCAGTATCCTTTAATAATATCCCACTGGTGCCTGTAGAACAGATCCGATGCTTAGGGTTGCACCGCAACAAACGATTAATCTGGAATGTTCATACTAGACTGGAAAGACAAGAAACCGCTCGACGTTTCAGGCTACTTCAACACTAACTAGACAAACGATCTATTCTCCCAATTAACTACAAAAGACTCATATACATGACCATCATACGACCTATTTGAACTTACGGAGTAGAGCGTTGGGGCTCCACTAAGCCATCGATTTCCTCTCGTATCCAATCCCTACAATCCAAAATCCTTCGTAAAATCCTCAACGCTCCTTATTTTGTTAAGAATAAAGTCATCCATAACGACCTTAATGTACCATTTGTTGCCGATTTGGCCGAACCCGGTATCTATCCTTTCATAACAAACTTCATTCCCACTCAAACCCTCTAGTTTCAAACCTAGCTTCCTCTTCGATTCCCGATAATCCTCCGAGGCGTCTGAAAAGAAGATGGCCACGTGACCTTCATAGTTGAACTAGTGATTTGAGTACTACCAGTGGGTAGTTTCTCTACTTGCCATTAACTCATGCCATTATGTATCACATAGAATAGAATAGAATAGAAAGTAACTTTATTCTGGGACAAAGTCCCTTTAGAATAACAGATATGAACAGGAATAAAAAACATAATATTTATCTGGCCAGAAGGCTAAATGTTACAAATCATAAAGCGTGAAAACATGACAGAAACAATTTAAAAAGAAATATATAAACAAAAATAATAGTAAGTAAATAAATAGTATAGATCTTGACAGGATATTAAGCAATTACAGAGAATAGATAAATCCATAGCTTTAGAAATTGAATGCATGAGCTAGCATTCAATCATTTGTTTACATGATGTACAGCTTTTCAAAGAGCAGAATTAAAAGAACTAGATAACACAATGAGTTATTATATACATTGTATTCTAAGCAAATGACTAACCTACCTAGAGACTATCCTTTTGGGAAGCTAATAGATGTTGATTTTGCAAGGATTTGAATAATGATAGAGAGGGAGTATGACGGATATTAGGAGGGATTGAGTTCCACATTGTGGTGGAGCGGGCGAGAATGGAACGTTCGAATGCTTTAGTTCTGTGTGAACGTTTATAGAGATCAGAAAGGCGGGATCTTGTTTTATGGTGTTGAACTGATGATTTGATTTGGAGGAGACTGTAGATATATGAAGGGTGTTGAGAGTGAATGGATTGGTATAAGAATGAACAGAGGAAATATTGCCTTCGGAAGGGAGGGAAGAGCCACTTTAACCCATCATAGAGGTGGGAGACGCGCGATCGCTTCGGAGTACCAAGCACAAATCTTAGAGAGCAGTTCATTATTCTCTTTAATCTGTCTTCAAGCATTTTAGAGAGGCCTCCATATACCACGCTACAATAGTCAAAGTGGGGGAAGATGAGAGAAGATACGAGAAGCTTACGGGAAGATTGTGTAAGGAGATGACGAGAACGATGGAACAACTTCAGGGAACTAATTGTCCGTCGGGATATTTGGGCGATGTGGGATTTCCAGGAAAGGTTTTGGTCGATGGTGATGCCTAGGTTTTTCACCGAGGAGGTAATCGTGATAGGATTATCGTTTAGGAGTAATGTTGGGAGGGTGTGGATGGATGTAAGGAGGGAATTGGAACCTAAAACAATGGCCTGAGTTTTCAATGCGTTCAATTCCAGTTTGTTCAGCTTTGCCCAGGCACAGATCCTATCTAGGTCTTCCTGAATACTAGCGAACGCAAAAAATAGCTCGGAAGGGGGAAAGGACAGATATATTTGGAAATCGTCAGCATATAGATGATGGGAACAGTGGTGAACAGATTTAGGGAGATCATTGATATAGCAGTTGAAAAGAAGAGGAGAGATACTTGAGCCCTGTGCCACGCCTGAGGAAAGAGTGAGGTAAGAGGAAAGGGGATGATTAGGTATAGAAACTGCTTGAGATCTATCAGAGAGGAAGGATTGGAACCATCGGATAGAACTGTTAGAAAAGGACATTTATTTGAGTTTGCTAAAAAGGATAGAATGGTCCAAGGAATCAAAAGCTTTAGTAAAATCAAGAAGGATAAGCACAGTTAGTTTTTTGTCGTCCATAGCGGTATGTATGTCATTGGTGATTTTGGTAAGTGCCGATTGTGTGGTGAAACCGGACAGAAATGAGGAAGAAGGGAGGTTCTGCCGTAAATCAATGACAAACAGGTCTAACCAGGTGTCGGATTGAAAGGTGTGATGGGTGGGAGAAAATGGGACAATGGAAAGGTGTAGAGAGTAAAAGAGATAGTTGATCGTAGGATTGGACAAAGAGATTTGTATTAAAATCACCGGAGATAATGATATGGTTATAGAGAGGAATGTAGTCGTAAAGGGTAGATTCAAAAATTGAATCAAGAGGGGCCAAAGGAGGGCGATATACTACGACATACAGGAGAGGGTTTGGGTTAAAAGAGATTTCAACCAGAAGGAATTCTGTGTGAGGATAACCGGTTGCGGGTGAGGAATCAAGGATACGTGATTTTAGGGAGTTGTGTACATAAAGACCTACTCCTCCACCAGTCCGGTCTACCCGGTCGTGGCGGAGGAATGAATAGTCTGGTAAGGATATTGCAGAGGAGGGGATGTGGGGTTTTAGCCATGTTTCGGAAATTCCAATGGTATGATAAAAGTTTTGGGTAAAATATTGAAGGAATTCGTCAAAATGGGCAGGTAAGGATTGGGTGTTGACGTGACAGGTCAGGACACTGGACATGATGGTGAGGTAGGAGAGAAGGTCCCAGTATAAGAGGAGAAGATGCTGTGTGCAATTAATTTTAGCAGGTAGATTAGGTAAAAAGCTATGAAATGTTCCAGATAGTTAAAGACATGCAAGATAAAACAAACAACAGATAAGAATATTAATAGTATAGAAATGATAATACTGTTAAAATATGTATAAAGAGAAAATAATGAATTAATAATGATAGAAGTAAAGTAATAGAATATATATAGCTGCTTGAACATGAACAAACTTAAAAATATAGAACATAAGATCCTAAGAACTAAAAATATGGACCAATAAAAAGAAATTAACTGTATAGAGAGGGCGTGGGCAAAATCCAAAATTCCGTGGTGAGCGCCATAGGTTGTCATAGAGCCAGCGGGGAAACAAAACTTTAGTAGTCACCCGAAGACGTCTAGATCTTGGGCCTGATCTATGAAGACCACCTGGTGACCATCTTCTTTTCTACAGCGCACTCTGCCCCCAGAGAACCACACATACTTTATCTTTCCCGCTGTCCTCTTCTGACGGGCTAACCAGTAGAGATGCTTGTTTGCTTTTGTCATCTCCTCGCTCAGATAGATACGGTGACAGTCATTTTCCTGCCAACCTAAATCTCGCGTAGAGAAATCTCTTTTGACTTTTCTTTTATGTATCAAGTCATTCCTCACTGATTTCCTCACGAAGCGTGCTATGATAGGTGGGCGTCGCGGGTCATCATTTTTTGCTCTCCGCCGTTGCACTGTGTCCAGGTCCTCTAGATTTAATTTTATGCCTAGGCCCGCACCGATACTAGTTAATAGGCCGGAAGGGGTCTCACCGGTTCGGACTGGGATCCTCCGGATCTCTAGGGAGTTAGATAATAGGCCCTGTTCACTTTTGTTTACCCGCACTACGAGATCTCCTACCCGGGCCTTTAGAGCTTTATTTTCCGCCAATATCTCTTCTATAAATTTTGATTGGCCCTCTAGATGTTTTTCTATTGTGGTTAGTTTATCACTAAACTCAAAGGTGAGGTCCCCTTGTTTATCAATGGCCGTTTTGATATTTTTAATTTCATCTTTAATACTGGAATAAATAATCACACATAGCCTATTTACTGGATGTATTTTTTAATACAGTTGTAAATATCAATAAATACATTTTTAAAAAATCAATATTGAGGAATAATTAATTATTAAGTTTCATCGTAAGCAACCATACCATACCATCGTAAGCATCCCTAGTGATACCCATTTTTAATACAAGTAAATATTTTTTTATAAAAAAAAATTCAACTGGGGAAAGGATTGTAAAGATGGATGGAGATAGGAATTTTGTTAAATAATAATGGAATATACTCGCATGATAAATGTATATAAAAAAAAGGAATATATTTTAATCAAAAGTATATGAGTTCTTCCAAGTAGAGTTATTTCTAAAGTGCTTGAAATACATCGATTCCGATATTTTTACCGTCATTTCATTCTAAAAGTACTTATTGGTTGTATGAAAAAATCTTCTGAACGGATTCCATACAAATATGTTTACATTCGTGGTTTTAATCTGTCATCAGTATTTTTTTACTACACTAAACTTCAAACCGATTATTTTTTATTCCTACATTTCAACTTGTTAACTATTGAAATATAACAAGCATTTTTAAAAATTACAACAAGAATAGACCAAGTAATTGCACTGAATAAACTCGAAGTTCCACTTCTCCAGTTGGGACGATTGCCAAGAAATTTGAAGGAATTGAATTAATTTGTTTTTGATAAGAAAAGTCAAGAAAACTCCATCAGGAATTAAATATTTCCTGGAAATTCGCTGTTCCACTTTTCATGAGATTTCTGTTTGTCAGCTTAGATTTCCGTAAAAAAAGTTTGTTTGTTTAATATTGTGAAATAATTTTTTTTCAAGCAATAAAAAAAACATCTGTTTATAAAATTGGAAGCATCTCAACCCAAAGGGGAAATGATTAGTTTAATTATAACAATTATAACGATATTTAATATTTTGAAAACTTTTTGTGGTGTTCAGAAGGACCTCTGTTATAAACAATCATTATCCATTTTATCCATATTGTTTTTATTTGTTATTCAATCGCAACAACAAATACACAACGCTATCGGATTTATTCATTGGACCAACCAGGGAATAAATCATAAGTTTCCTTCTCCGAAATAATTACTGGTTTCAGTAAGGGAATAATTCAGACTGTCTTAGTGCATATTAAGCACACCCCCTCGCATGATAATAGAATAGTCGACACCATTTGAAACTCATAATCTGGTTTAATGATAGTTATCCTGGCTGTCTTAAGGTAAATCAGCAACTCTTTGAAAATATCAACCAGTATATTGAATATATAATTTACATAAAAATATATTTATAAAAACTTTGCCCCAAATGAAAATTTTAAACACATCTAGGTGTTTCATTTGATTGTCTTAGACCACATACACTATAAGGAAGAGAAAAAGTTTCGATTAGATATAAAATAATTAAAAAAAAAAAAAAATGAAATCAACTAAAATACCTCAAGTTTCTTAAATCGCAACAGTATACATTACTACGATACTATAAATCACATTTCCGTTTCTCAAAAGCAAAATTTGAAGATAGATGTGCCCCTATAAAGTTAGAAATCATTATTTTAGTTCTCAAATAAATAGGATTTTCAATAAGTTTTAAAATAGATAGGTAAATCAAAAATTATATCATGGGACTTGGTCCTTAGTAATATATGATTTCAGCAAATGAAAGTCACATCTGGCCAAAAAGATTGTTCCAGAAAGTAATTTTGTAAATAAAATTGCTGACTAAAAGGGAGTGAAAAACTGTATCACCATCCATACAATAAACGTTTAGGTGCGTGTTGACCTTGTTTCATGAAAATGTCGAGGTTTTGAGGTATAAGCATTTCTCTTATTTCCCTTTACGGGATTCTTTAGCGGTTGGACCTCTGTAATGAATTTCGACCTTCCCTTCTGGTTAGAATATGTTGATAGCCCGTAGGGATAAATCAACCTGTTTAATTTAATTGGAATATCAAAATAAATTAAAACTAATAGAAAAATACATTGTTTATAATATCTGTTATCAATTAATTGTACGGAGTAAAAATTACTATAATTTAAAAAAAATCGTTATCATTTGTAATTCTAGTTGTAATTTCATACAGCAATAATCCATATTTACAATCTCTGAATATATTTTGACTAGAAAAATTATGAAAGTTATATCCGACATTAATAAGTTTTTATTAATTTATGTTTTTAAGAATTTTGACTCCAAACCATATATGAGTTCGCATAAAAATTACTGGTGAGTCATTTTCTGAGTGAGTCATTTCAAAATATTTTAACAGTTTTTCTCCCATTATTTAATTTAACCAATTAGCAACTTAGTCATGAACAATTTAACTATTGGTTCTACCCCTTGAGAATAAGTTAATAAGTTAATTTCCTGTGAATATTCACCTTTAACTTGAATGAAACGCGTTATTCGAAATTGAATAAAAGCCGAGATGGAAGACGCTGCTACTCGAGGAAAGAATTTCCCTAATGGAGGGATATCTTTACTTTGCCGTTGCTAAATCAATTAGTCGGTAAAAGCAAACAAGAAATGGCACTCAGCATAAGCCAACAGCTGTGAGGCCTTCTCTTCGCTAATTTCCTGCCGGATCCTTCTTGCCTATTCAGGGCTAAGTAATGTAGTAATGCTAAGAAAGTAATAAAGCAGTAATATTACTGTTAACAATGGATCCGCCCTTAGACCTTGTGGACACCTGGAAAGGGCTTGGTGAGAAAAAAAGTACAGTCGAGGGCACATACAGGGAACTTAAAAGAAAAAGAAATAAACTCAAAACATCATTAAATCTTTAAAAAAAGAATACTACTATATTTAACCAAGAGACGCACAAAAAAACTCTAAATAATAATAACCTTAATAGTACTAAAAACATTAATACGATACTCAATTAACAAGATTTACAATCCCATCTGGGTAGTGATCGAGTCGTTACAAAATAAAAATTGACTGTCGTTAGTATAGGTAGGTACCATCACTAAACGATCTATCTTGCTACACCCACAATATAGTCAGACCACAGTATTAAATATTCTTAACTTCAGAGCTCATCTTTCTTCAGCCCAGGTCGGGACACTTCTCCCCAGGAGTACCAGTCTTCAAACTCAGTGTAGGTATGTTTATCGGAAAAGATCAGCTCAACATATATATATATATATATATATATATATATATATATATATATGTTAACTTTAGCTAGCTAAAAAATATCCAGGATGGTCTCTGTCCAGTCTGCGCTCTATCGGAGCCATACGAATAATTTATTTCGATTGAGTGAATTTTTTTTTTTCAAAACAAGACATAAGTGTAGATGTTTTCCTTTACAAGTGCTTGCGACGTTTACAAAAATTGTGCGTTGGTTTGCCTAGCTCACAGATAAAATTTTATTTTTCTTAATACTACAATTTATCTCAATAATAATATCTCTATCTTAATTATAACATTAAATTTACAAAATTACACCGAAAGTAGTAAGGTATTAATGTAAGCTACTATGCAGAGTAAAAATAAACCTTCACACCTTTCAGCTCTAATCATTTGAATTGGCTCTTCCCAGAGAGGGATAGATCAATTAGCTTGCAACAGGGAGGCATTATTATGTATCAAGTGCAAGAACAGCACGAGTAAGATGTAGATTATATAAAATGATACATAATATCGCATGAGTGCTACGACTTAAAACATTACTTTTTAGGGAACTTTAGAGATGTACAATATATGAGGCTAAGGTTGAAGGAAGAAGGTCCAAAGGAAAACCCAGACTTACCTGGGAAGATGGCGTTTAGAAAAGCTTCGCTAAGAGAAGCCTGCAATGGAAGAAGAAGAGAAAAGGTAGAGGATCGTACAGTGTGGTCTGGGCTGTACAGAAGGAAACCTCAGACTGCATGAGGGGTAGAGAGGATCAACTATGGTGATGATGATGATGATTTAATAACAACTTCTTAGCCTCTTTCCCCGGCATGGTCAGAACCCAGACCTTTCTTCCAGAAGAATTCTAAGTCTGCTTTCTCTTTTACCCCTCTGCATTTAATGGCAACCATTTTAGAACAGTATTAAATGTAATTCTAACTAAATATATAAATAACACTTTTCTGAATCAAGATCAGAAGATTAAGTATATAAAATGTGGCGCGAAATTTGCAACCTTCAAAATCAGCCCAAGTCCTTTATTCTCTCTTATCCCTACGCTGTGAAAGTGATATTAATATAATAATGCACTTACCCTGGAGGAAGGCGTACTTGGCCCTGAACCCTCTGGCGTGCCTGGAAGAGTAAGTGCCGGTGAACTGTATCATGAGCCGGGGCCCGTTAGACATGATGGGCCGCGGCGGAGTCACACCGCAGTAACTGTCGATCTTCTCCACCCGTCCTTCGATCACGACGAACACCGTCACCGAGTCGATGGAGTCACACCTGGAACGAATAGAAAGAAAGTGGTTAGGAAGATCTTGGAAATAAAATAAGGGAGAAAAGAAATGAAATAGGATTGTTAAAATACTCAGGTGTTGTGAAAGGTTGTATGAAAAAAAAGTGATAACGGTTAATTAATGTAGATCTTGGAGACTTGTCATTTATATTATTTCTCACTTTCAGTTGTACAGAGTCTTCATTCATTGATTGAATATAAATCCTCGAAGTCTTACCATGTGTTGGAATTTCAAAGAATTTGCAATTATCTAAGAAAATAAAATTGAAAGGTTTAATGTAAAAACGAATTAACACCTATTATTTTTTTTAAAATAAACCTTTTGGGAGGGGAGTATCTCAGCCTGTTGAGTACTGAGTTGTCGTGCTGAATTGTTCTGTTGAAGGCTCATCCAGGCTCTTTAAAGTGGCGCCTTTAATTCGAGGAAAACGTGGCGGTCGGGAGTGATCTCGGACAAATAACCTCCTTGATCAACAGCCATCCTAGAAACAGTACAGTCTCTATCATGTAATGGACCCGTAATCCTTCATGAGCTGTACTGATAATTTTTTTGTTTTATACTATATATAAAACGTTTAGATAGTTTTAAAAGACTGAAAGCTGTAAAAAGTACTTAGCTCAGTCAACATTAATATTTTCAATTTTCATTACTAGCAGAGAATTATAATAAATTTACAATGCAATCGAGTATTTACTGTACAAATGTTCATGTATATCTCTAATTAGATATTTTTAATATAAAATATAAGTGTTAGTTCATTATCTAAAGGATATGCAGTTAAGATCAACATGTATCTAATGGATATTTGTAGTAACATTAATTTGATGTCTAGCTTTAAGGTACAGAATTGGTTAATGAGGGACGCAGTTATTAAAAGCGCCATTGATATTGATAAAGCACACTGGAATTTGATTTATTTTAACATGATACATTATTTAAAAGTTGTAAATTAAAAAAGCATAATTTTGTATAAACTGTTTGGCGTCCCCAGTTGGATCACGGACAAATATACGTACATATTATAAAATAAGAAGAGAAAAACATTATCCAGTCAATAAATCCTTCATTTATTAGGTCTTAAAACGTTTCGACTAACTAAGTAATTCTCAGTTATAACAATTTCTGGTTATATGTATCAAAAACCATACTGTACATAACTACAATAGTTACAAGTCATAATTTAAAAAACTTAAAAAAACAATAACAATTATGTTAATTAAAAAATACAGATTTAAAACAAGCTCATTGGTTAATTAATACAACTAGGAAAAATGCCAGATACCCATAAAAATGCCTTAAGAAACGCAATGAGTAAAAAGATATACATTTATTGATAAAACCATTAAAAGCAAATTATTACTACATTCCAAGAATTCATGGCCTCAAAAAAGAAAAACCATGCAGACCTATCATATATGGGACTGATTACCCCATCGATAACTTAGCAAATTACCTAAACAAAGCCTTAGACCATTACAATAATAATAATGAATATGATATAAAAAATTCAATAGAATTAAAAAATAAACTCAAAGAAATCAAACTAAAGCCAGAACATACTGGCCGTAGTCTAGACGTTATTTCTGTGTTTCCGAGTATCCCTCTTAAATTACTATACAAACTATTAAATGAAAAAAAAAACCTGTACCACTACAACCCATGAAGGGTCTGGGGTTCAGTACATGGTTCAGACTGTACTGTTTCACGGATAACGGTTCTGCAAGAAGGTGACTTGTCCTAGGTCACGCTCAACCGCCAGATTTTCCCCCTTATTTTGGGTACCCTATTTTCATAATATTTTATAGATGCTGGGTGGGCCCAAGGAGGGTCCTAGATCCTATATGATCAATCTCGCGCTGCAAACAGAAAAGTCATGACCTGCAGTGGGAATTGAACCGGGGATTTCCGGCATGGCAACTCAGTACTCTACCACTGAGCCACTCTGCTCCGATTAAATGAATGCTGGAATAAAATTAAACCATACATAATGATTAAAAGTAAAACAGTATTTTTAGAAGGCATAAAACGTTGTGTAGAAAACGGGTTTTTTGCTTTCCAAAATCAAGTTTATAAACAAACAGCTGGTTTACCAATGGAAGGAAGACTTTCAGTAAACTTATCAGGAATAGTACTTAATTATATCATTAATGAAGGTCTACTAGATGACCTATTAGTTATAACTAATAAAATATAATAATGTATACTCGTAAAAGTACTTAACGAACAAAATAAAAATATAAATTTTACCCAAGAATTAGAAAAAGATTGTTCTTTAAACTATTTAGATATAAATATTATTAGGAACCCAAAAACAACACCCTCTCAACTAAATAGTTTAAAAAAGAAATTAAATCAAATAAATTGTTAAATTACTATTCAAATCACCCAAAACATCAGATCAATAATGTAGCACGAAACGTAATAAATTAATCCATAAAACTGACAGACACAATGCATTTAAAAGAAATGAAAAATAAAATATTTGATATTCTCTTAAGTAATGCTTTCCCTATATAACTAATCAACAAAGTATGGCATAAACAAATCGATTTAATAAAAAATACTAAAGATAAAAAGTTACCAAAAAGTAGTAAAAATAACTCAATTGCTAATGAAGCTTTACAAAACTCATTAACTAATAATTAAAAAATAATTAACTATAATGATACACAAATTACTAATCCATCTCAAACTAGAATCACAAAATATTTTTAAAAAGATGTAGATAATACATAGCTGTCAATAAACCACACTATAGTACAGAATTTAATTGCATCACCAAAATCAGAATTAAAACAAAATAACATAACGAATAAAAGTTTAACCTATATAAAAAAGTCTAACTGAAAAAATTGGTCTATCTTTTAAAAATTATGACGTTCTTGAAATTCAATTGGCTCAAAAAAAAAGCACCCAATCAAAAATATAATAAACAATCAAAAAGATAAAATACCCATTTTAGAAAACAAAAATGTTGAATATGACCTTAATTGTAATAAACATTATATAGGAGTTACAAGCACACATCTCAAAAATAGATTTTATTAACATAGAAATAATTTAAAACCAACATCAAAACTAACACTGCACTATCAAAACATAGTAAAAAGGAATTTCATACTTTTAATTTTGAAAGACCTAAGATTTTACACAGGGAAAAAACGAAAATTCTTTGACGCTTTGTATATAAATGAAAACTTAGATAATATAGTTAATGACAAAAAAGAGGCAGGTGAGATTGGGAAATTCTATTTATCAATGCTGTTAAAACCATAATACAAAAACGATTCAACTTCAATAACATTTTAGTAGAGAGTATTGGTAACCTTACTACATCATCTTTAATTTTTCATGTGTTTTTATTAAATATTATATAATGATAATGCATTTATTTATTTATTGAAAATTTTTAAAAAAATTAAAAAATTTTAAAACATAAAACATTTTTAAACAATAATAAATATTATATTAACTCGGTTAATCTCATAGGTTCAATGTCTCAAATAAATTTTAAACATGTATGTGGACTATAGGGAATAATTATACCCTACATTTAAACAAAGAAATTTTTAAAGTGACATTTAAAAAAAAAATACGAAGGTATCTATCCTTTTTTCACTATTGTTTGAACAATAAGTATTTTTGAAATCTCTATTTTTTAATTAATATAATTGTCATTGTCTTTTTTTTTTTTTAAAGAAAATTATGACTTGTAACTATTGTAGTTATGTACAGTATGGTTTTTGATGCATAAAACCAGAAATTGTTATAATTGAGAATGACTTAGTTGGTCGAAACGTTTTAAGACTTAATAAATTAAAGATTTATTGACTGGATAATGGTTTTTTCTCCTCTAATTTTAATAAATATTAATCCAGTAAGGTACATCATATTGAAAATGTACATATTATAATTTCTATAAGAATCTACCTACATTTTCGTCAGTATGTAAATGTAATTAAAACAAATATTTTGTCAATAATCAAGAATACATTTTTTTTAAATTTATTATTGAAATTTACAACTGTCTTACAATAATACAAGTAAATGTTATGAATGAAATATAATTACATGGCGAAAAGACAAGTAGAGAAATTACTCATTGGTAGTACTCCATAATTATAAAGTTAACTATTAAAAGGAATCTTCTGTAATAAATGTTTAAATTCACTCTAACAACAGATACTTTAGATTTTTAAGTTGTGCACATTACACTATTATTAATAGAAATTAATTTGATACAACAGTGTAAAAAAATAACTTAAGAAAACTAATTAAAACTTATAATTAATTTGATAATTAGCTTTGAACTCTGCAAAAGTCGGGCATCTCGCATTTTGATAACGAGCAATTAGACTTTGGAAAAGGTTTGTTCTGCCTTTAATAACCGCCAGCAAACGGCTAACTAACGAATTTCAAACAACAAATATATTTAACAGTTTATAATTATAAAATGAATTTTATTATTAAAATAATATAATAAAGGTTTAGAATAGAAACACTTCACCACACGGATAGAATCTGCGCCAGAATTTTTTTATTTATTTAAATAAATATAAAGGTTATAACCAATTAATGTTACTTATATGTTATCTAATAGTCGCCTATATTTTAGTCAATTCTATATTAACAATTGTGTAAATTAGACAAATACACATATTATTAATATTTAAACTTTAATCTTTTGTATATATTTTATTTGAGCTAATTTATTTAGTTATACTTATTTTTTGTTTAAATTTTACATAACATGAATTTATTTTTGCTTTTTTTAATATGTGTAGATCTGACAATGTTTCTGGACAAATACTGTGGATCGATGATAGGTGAAAACGTCAGTGCAGAAAAAAATACCTGTTAGACATCAATGATCAAAACATTTTTAATGTTTTCCATAAGAAGACCACATTTTATCAATGAAATTTAAACAGTAAATTTGTCTGTGTTTGTCAATATCTTATTAGAATCTATGCTTAACTTTTTGTAGTAAGTCAAACCAGAGTAAAACCGAACAAATTTCAGAAATTCTAAGTTGAATCTCACGGAATGAGATCCTTCTAACCACGGATTTGAGTAATTAAAAAAGTTAGTTCATTTCATCAGCTGAAATGATATTACCAACTTTACAAAACTAGTCTGTCTAGTCCTAAACAGGGATATTGAGGATGGGAAGTCAGTAAACGAATATCTACTTTTTTGTTTGTTTTTATTTTGTGTTGATCTTGCAATTCACTTCCTGGCTTTTTTTTTTTTTTGGAACTATTTTACTTGATGCTTATGTTTTTATTTCTTATATTTAAGGTTTAAACTTATCATTGCAGTGGAGTAAATGGACAGACGATATCTGCAAAGCTGTAAATATTCAATTCCAATTTCTAATAACATGATTGTAACAAAATCTTTAACTTTTGAAAAATAAATGAAAAGTCAGGGGAGAAAATTGAACAAAAAAATGTGCTTCGCCTCCTCCACTTCCAGCCTGCGCTTTGTAAACACAGAAGAATAAACTATCTGAAATATTTAGCTGAATTACTTTCCCGTTTTCTAAACAACTGTCGGGAACCAAAAAGGATAAGCAGATTTAGTAAGCGGACAGCATGAAAGGAAGGATTAGTTCTATGGACCATTCCCATTGGCTACTATAGGCCAGTCTAAATGTTTCAGCGCCTCTTATTAGCGGAGGGATTAAGTGAACGGTGGTGTTTGTACTGTCATGCAACCGAACCGAACAACTGGACAACAAGGGTATATTCTAAACTATAGGGATCATGGCCGGCCTCCCATAGTACTTTCAGATATCAAATAATCTCTGTTTATTTTGAAATAATCCCTATATGCAGTAATATAATTGTGAATATTTATTAACTCTCTGTTTATAGAAATAATTTCTTTGTTTGTTCATTTGACGTCACTTTATGCTGTTGTGGTTAATCGGACGATGCTACAGTGGGAGCTCTAAATTTTGCCTACCCAGGTTTGATTAGGATAGGGATTTTTAACAAGTACCTGACATCGTACAGGCTCGGGACCCCCGTTTAACGTCCCTTCCGAAGGACGGCGTAACTAAGGATTTTTTCTCCCTTAAAAAAATCCTAGGGTCACCTGCCGGGCTACGAACCTACGAACCTACGAACCTAAATAATTTCTTTATATAGCATTATATAAAGAAATAATACCAGAGCATCATACATAATTTTCATAACATATTTCGAATTAAAAATGCAACAAAAATCAAGGTTGAAAACGAAACAAGAACTTCCGTGTTAGATAGGTCACAATAGTGATTTATTTTTAGCATGCATAGCATTGCCTGCATTTAGTCAAATCTTCGGGTCGCTTCAAAAAATCGAATTGTATTGAAGCTTTACACACTTCTCAAGGACCGGTGGCTATACAATAGATTAATAATTTTGCATCATTATACTTATCAGGACCTTCAGGATTAGCGATTTTCCATATCCGTGTCTTATGTTGTGTACTAAGAGATACATGGCTTAATCCTTGAGACAAGCATACGACTATTGCCAGGTTAAACAATCAAACAAAATTAAACGATAGGTTAACAAACAATAAAAAACGGGCTTATTTAGCTAGACTAACCAAAGAATAAAAAAAAAAATATTTGCTTAAAAATTATAGAACACTCGTTAATACCAACCGAACTGAGGATTAAAAAATATATAATTGTTTAAAGAGAAAAAAAACACGCTTTAATAGAATATTGAACTAAAAATAATAACAATAGAGTGATGTACAATAATAGTGTTGTACTTGCTGTTAGTTGTAAATATTTTATTGTCTGAAATTATCATAAGAAGATATTTTAAATATTTTATAATATACTTGATGATTTTGTTTTTACCTTACAATGACTTTTTTCGTTCAACACTGTACTATTTTTTTAAACTTATTTTCTACTGTTTCCTATTAAAGCGTGTTTTTTAAAAATTATTGTATATTTTCTACTTTTTAGTTTGACCTGCTATATTAGTTTTCTTTCCAATTAAAGCATGTCTCTTAAACCATTATTTTTCTTTGTCTGAACTAACAAAAACCGTTCCGAACCTACCTATTTTTATTAATGGAGTCTTTGAAATACTTTGATATAGTCATTTGAGCCCTAGATGCGAGATGTTCACACGTTGGAAGGTTCCTCTGACAGTATGTCCTTTTGCTATCTGAAGGAGGATTGAGGTTGAAGAGCCGTCAAGGGCAGGAGATAGCAGATAGCATGATGATGCCCTACACCCTATTTCCTGTGTCTTGTGTCCTATGTCCTGTCCACGTGTCATGGCTATCTCCCCCTAGCACCTGGACAGGCGTGATAGCCTGAGATACATCGCGCTACAAATCCCCCCCCTAATCTAACACACCCTACCTAATCAGTCATTTGCATAATCTTCAACAAAGTTAATCTGGGTCTTGAGCAATTTTGATAATGATATCAGGACAGTGTTGCATAGATTTTCGATAGCGATTATAGGTGTTAAGATGATATCAATTTGTTTGTCTATTTAACGTCGCTTTATGCTTCTATGGCTAATCGGAAGATGCTACAATGGAAGTCCCAAATTTTGCCTATCCAGGTTTAATTAAGGTAGGGGTTTTTTAACTAGTACCTGACATTGTACAGACCCGGGTCCCACGTTTTACGTCCCTTTGGAAGATCGGCATAACAAAAGGTTTTTTACTCCCTTTTAATAATGGGGTGTAATAAAAAAAAATGACCATTTTATCAAATTGCAGAGTTCAAAAGTCTGTAAATATTTTAAAGCTATTTATTATTTACCAACACTTGATAATCCCTTTAGAGCATTCTCGAAGCTTGTTTCCTAACACTGGACTCCTTAAAAAAAAGCCTCAGTTTTGTTATTTATTTCAAAGAAGAAACATGACAGTGTCCTACGAAATTCTCGTAATTTTAAGACATTACAGGAAACATTACAGCCGCTGAAGCAACTCGTGAAATTAATAAATATGAAGGGGAAGGTGTCCTTGACCAGCGCACTGCGCGGCGTTGGTTGGAAAAAATTATCAGTGGAGATACGACGTTGGAAAGGAAGAAGTGCTCTGGGCGACCATTAATGGATATCGATGAGGTTCTGAAGGAAGCTGTTGAGTCAAAAGCCGCCCACAAGTACTCGCGAACTTTCCAGGGAGTGTTGTGTGTCGAAAGATACTGTTAGTCGCCATCTTCTCTCCATGGGGAAGATGAAACGGTCATTTTTCTTTTATACACCACATTAATAAGCTAGGGCCACCTGCTGGGCTACAACCCCCCGATCTTGAGCATAGTAGGTTGTTATGCTAACCACTACACAGGTCGCCCTAGAAAATATCAGTTCATAAACCTGCAATATTATTGAAATTATGTTTTAGCTCAAGACTGTGTACTATGAATTGGGTTAATAGTAGATATTCAATATGGCTTGTGAATAGAATCTTCTGATTTCATTTATGTAAATAAGAGATATAAATTTCAATAAGTCTCTGAATGCTTTGGAGTTTTGCACAGTTTTTATGAACTTGACTACAATATAATATAACTTGTTAAGTAGAGTGCATATTCCAGTATTTGTAATAATAAATCCATTCCACTATACTAACTATACTACCCTATTACAATTGTTCCTATTATATAAACTATAACTACTTTACTCCTCAGTGTTTGCACACGCTAACAAATAAAAAATATTACTGAATCAGCACTCCATTACCATTCATTAACATTACACGCTGCTACACTCAATCCTCATAAGAAAAATAATAAGCAAGCTATTGGTAAATAATTAATTTAATAATTTGTTCAACATCAACTAATTAATTTTTTATGATTACAAAAAACGTTTATCTATTGTGATTAAATGGAAATTAAAAGATCAAAAAATGTATATAAAGTAACAATAGTGATATTAACTGATCATTTATCACTTGCTACCAGATAATGGATTTAACCCGATGCAAAAGTGTATTTTCAAATATAGTTTAAAATGCCCTAAATGATCAGCATAAAAATATAATTCCACAAAAATGGACCGTAAATTAAAGAATTAATTTCTGACATCCTAATTTTTTCATCTCTAGAAATGAATTACAGATACATTGTATGAATGGTGTGTCTAATATTAGCAATACACTCGTTACAATAAACATTTTAAAGCCTGATTAGTTCATCATAAAAAAAAAAAATGACTGACATGATGTCAATATGCATGAAATCGTACAATAACTGACGAAAATTCCCCAGATAAATGTTTTTAAACTTGCTCAACCATTACTACTCGGACAAAAAATATAATATATGCAGAACGCAATATTAAAGGTAAGTTCAATATTTAATTTGTTTCCAAATAAGAGAAGAGATATGACAGTATTATTCTTCGTTATAAGTTTTAGAGTTTTTATTATACATTTTCTAGTACTATTGGAGTATTATCCGGTTTCCGTGTTAGGACACAAGTACTATTGTACTCTATTTTCAAGTTTATGCCATTTGCTCTATGTAAATTAATTCTGTATTGCCGTGAAAAGGTATTATTTATACCGTTTTTCAGCGGCTAACAAATGGTTCAAAGTAGTCCTAAATTAAGGTAGTTGATGTAACGCCAATTAGCAAAATTAGACAACAATTTGAATGCCGTAGTTTCTGTTTGCTAATTTGTTTCTGGTTACTTGTTGATTTCCGTTTATCAATTCGTTTCCGGTTACCAATTTATTTTATGAATGCCCGATGAATACTCATATTTCAGTTAACTATTTCCGAAAAGAAAATTCGCCATAATTAGTTGATTCTTAGAACTCTTTAAGAAAATTTCTTCCTTTTTTTTTTTGTTTTTAATAACCATGATAAATACAAGATCACTAGTTGGCTGATTCCTCTAAGGCTAATTGTTTCATCAAACTACTCTAATATGAGGGCAAGCGAATTTCTACTTATTTCATAAAGTGTTCATACCTGCTCTGCGAGTTTCGTCTGAGCTGTTGGCTGCATTAGAATGAAACAAAAACAGTGTTTATTAATTTAGGAGTCATTTGTAGCAGAATAATTGTGGAAAGATAAGTGCGGGCATTTATCCATTGAAGATATCTTTTGAGGGTTAAAATGAAAACATTTTTTTATGAAAACCCCATATAAATTCCGAATTGTAAGAACGTTAGGGATATTAGAAAAATTAATTGGGGAGTATAATATTTAGAAATTGTTGTTTCTAAAAATATTTTCCGAAAAATTCGAATTTAACTAGTCATTTTGAATTTCCATGGATAAGACAAGTATGTTAAAAATCATTATATTATATTTTCCAGCAAACTAGTACGGAGGTGTAAAAGGTTTTCTGTAAATGCAATTTCAACAAATAAAACACTTCTTTTTCTTCCTCTCCCTCTTTTTGTCCACACAACCTCCAAGCACTTCGTCCAAACACATCGGTCTCTCACTAGTTCTTTCTGCTGAACCAGAGTCTTCCCTCTTTTCAGACCTGGCTCATGGATCTGCTGCATCTATGTTGCTCTAGGACTCATGGTTTCCTACTAGTTGGTCTAGCTTTCATGAATTTTCTTGGTACTCTGTACTCCCATATTCTACAATTGTGTCCCATCGAAGTCCTCGGCATGATAAAGTGGTTTTCAGCGATGGCACCTGGAGTTCTCCTCTTATTCTCTCATTTCTTATTCTGCCTTTCCTGGTTTTACGCAATATTCTTCGTAGAAATTTCATTTCCGCTGCCGTAAGGAGATAAACTGCTTTGTGGATGTGGAGTTTTACATCATTGCATATTTCTATCTTTCCCCTATTGTGCTGCTAATCTGGATATATATGTTATTTGATTTCTTTATTCTGTTGGATGCTTCTTGGTCAATTTTCCCTTTTATGCTCACAAATGTTCTAATGTAGAAGTATACAAAGAGAATACAAGAAATTAAATTCTACTTTGTTTTTACATGATGTATCTTATTGGCCAGTTGAGATTAAAAAAAAAAATTATTGAAAATGAACAGTTCATCATTATAATTTAAAATGGAATAGATCCTCTTTTAATTAAGTTTTTCCTTAACAATTTACTAAAAAATAATACTGCCTTTTGTTTTTCCACTTTTAATTAGTAAAATGATTACATTTTTTATGAGAGCATCAATTTTTCTTTACGTAAATTTACAATCACAATCCAATTTTTGAAATCTTATTAATTAATAATATAATGTAATTATAATATTAATTACAAGGATTGATTCACATTACATATATGATCAGATCTGTTTAATTACTGCTTCTATGTATAAAATAAGTGTTAAGGGTATTCTATAATATTTTTAAAAATATGTAATCAAATATAATTATTGGAATAACATTAAGTTAATATGATTACTATGCCCAAAAGGAGTGAGAGATATTTGAATTTAATATTTGCTCAAACTCTTCGTTGTAAATTATTACAAGCGTTCCTTCTTCTTTCGAATGAACAAACATCAACACGTAAATCACACAGGGTTATATGTAACTTACACGGAGTTATATGTAACTGCACGCAGGACCATATATAACTACAAAGAGGATTATATACAACTACACACGCTAAAAGTAGTCCTTCGGGGTTAATAACTCAGAAGAGAGATGCCTTATCAAAGGTTGAGGGGAGGAGGATGAAGTTGGTCAAACTGTTCCTGCTGCAATCAATTGTACAAATCCCAGTCTATAAAGAGTCCTTCGTCCTTAGAACGCCCTAATATATCCGAGGACCAACTTCACCGATACCGTAAATCTGTTTCAGGCAAGATTTATCGCGGTACTTGTCCAGTTAAAATTTATTTTAGCCCCGAGAAGTAAATAATATAAAAAATATAATTCAGTTTCCTTTCACATAATACTTATACTATTACTTGCAGGTATCATACAATTAGTATAGTTTAATTTATTGCACATTGTACAAACTATTAATACAATAGGCTTTAAAAAAAAATAGTGGTTTAAAAACTTTATTTATATAGAATGGCAGAAAATCAATACTCAAGTCGTGAGTAATGAAGTTGTTTAATACAAAAAAATAAAGAAGGAAATATTTAACAATTACTGAAGCTAGTGGATCTTGTAGGCCTATTTGATATTACTAGAGAGGTGCCCTCGATTCGCCTAACGGCGGACCAATGCCTCTTTTACAAATTATACAGCTATTTTTTTCATTGTACTATATTACACACTGAAAGTTTAGAGGAGCCACCCTTAATTTTATTCTAGAAATTGAACTTTAGTTAGAGTAGAGTACCCGCTTGATATTGTTTTGTGATATTCAGTATTTTCCATTTAATCAAAAAGCAATTTACTTATTAATTATTAGTTCTATGGATAAAAAATAATTAATATGAAAAATTACTTAATCTTATTTCATTCCATTCTTTCTATTGAAATAACTACCCTTAACAGATATATTGGATTTTTTTTTGTTTAAACTTAAAAAAAACACCAATCATGATAAAAAACTGAATAAAAAGTAGTTCTTCGATTCATTGCTAGATAGGGACCTGTGGTCTAGTGGTTAGCGTAACAAACTACTAAGCCCAAGATCGTTAAAAAGTCATTAGTGACGCCGCCCTTTGGAAGGGACGTTAAATGGGTGTCCCGAGGCTGTGCGATGTTTACTTTTTTTTGTTTAATGTGTTTTGCATTTATCTATTAAATGAGTAATATATAACTTTTGACACTCATTATTACGCCGAAATAGTACATCCTGGTACTATAAATTATAAAGTAATCGTGTGTAGGATATATTTCAATGACAACGGCCAAAAGGAAAGACTAAATAAGATTTATAATCAGTAAATATGGTGAGATATTATTCAATTATATTTTTTACTAAGCACCCTAACGCTTGCAATCTAATCAATCAATCAATACCCACTGGCATCTAAGGAAATATTGATAGTTGGTAGTGCAGTAAGTGGCAGACCGATATATTTCTGCGTAAAATACTGCATGTAGGCATTGGTGCAAAGATAAAGATATACTAAGTTAAACGTTTTTCTGATTGTAGTTGTAGATGACATAGGACATAAAAAACAAAAACAATTAAAAAGTAGAGATACGTATCATGACAGTCGTATATTTAATTAGTAGGCTAGTGAGGAGACAAGGGCTGAAACAGAATTGTGACAGAAAAGCATCGTTCACGGTTCCACTGAAATATCGTAAGCATCGGTCAGTTGGGGCGTCCGCCATATTTACGGTCCTAACTAACACGTGTTTTGTTTTCTCGAATCAGTTGGCGCCGAAAAATGTCCTACACCCGCCGTAATTTTCCCGCCCTAGGCCTACAAATCATAACACCATAGGCCGGGTTTGTGTTTGTTTATAGCTGCGGCTCTGCTTACTGCCGCTTAGCGCTTGGTTTGTTGTGAATTAATTTCTTACTTCTTTTTGTTTTTTAATAAAAGTAATAACGAATCCATACATCAATAATTTCTTTTGAATCAGATTTTAATAGCCTTGTCGATTTTTTTATTGTATTATATGTTTATTTTTATCATATTTGGCCGCTTGCCATTGGAAAACCTTAGAATAATTATTTAAACACACAATTAATCGAATATCAAGTTCGCCATTGAAATTGAAGCAGAAGGAATTATCCCGTTCCTAGACGAGAAAGTAGAGAAGAAAGAATTTTTTTGGGGTTACTCAGCGTATAGAAACCCGGCCCAAACTGACCAATATCATCATCATCATGAGCAGAAAAATGGAGTGAACAGAACATTGATAAAAAAATCCATCAGGATTTCGAAACCAGCGGAATTCAAAGAAGAAGAAAGGCATTGGAAGAATGGTCTGATGAGGGATGGTTTTCAGGAACAAAAAATAAAGAAAGAATTCAAAAAAGTCCAAGAAACAGATAAATATGGAACTAAAGAAAGCGGTGTTTACATCTTTCAAGGTTACCATGGAGAAAATAGTATAAATATTAAAAAGTTCAAAATGAGGACTACGTACACCGCATATAAGAGAATTCGTCAGGTTTTTCGTAGTACAATAAATACTATGACTGAGGTCTCATGACGCCTGGAATCTACCAGCATTCCATGTTCATGTGGGAAGGAGTACTTTGAGCGAACGTTGACACCAATCATACTATAGAATTGGAAAAAAAAGTATAGTTGTTTAAAAAATACGAAAATATGACGGAAAAAAGTTATCAGAAGCAATCTAAATTACGATTTATTTAAAAATTTAAACAGAGATGATGTATATAAATTAATCGAATTATGGCTTCCAACTCATACTATTGGTAAAGAAGAAACCAAAAAGCCTGAATGAGATGATGATCCAATCAGAAACCAGCCAATGTATGGCCACCCAATCAAAGACAACCCAGTCGAACACCAGCCAGAAGAATAGGCTCCGCCATCGGACCCAAAAAGCTATTAGGATAGCAGGACATCTTCAGTCCCAGATTAAGCCCTGAGAGAGATAGTAGCATGTCTAGTGAAACTATAGCAAAAGACAAATATGGTCGAAACACAAAGAAACTTTTGATGAATGGATTCCAAACATTGACCGTGGAATTTCAAGAAAGCATTTAAAAGTAATAATGTAATGAATGAATCTAACCATGAGTTATAGCGTATGTTAGGAATTTATCTGAATATGAAAAAATAATAAGACCTAGTTATTGATATATACTGACAGAACTGAAACAGAAGGTGATAAATGCAACATAACAGGTGGTAATTGCTTTCTTATGATCTGAAGGCCTTCGAACTCCTGAGACTGACCTGTGATATATCCTTGTTTATAGAGAAATTCAGGGTTTAGATTAAATAAGACGATTAGATACTTTTGATCAGCTTATGCTCACTTTTCATATAATTTATTAAATATAGATAATATTATTATTAAAAGTATCAATTATCCAGCCTCTTTCAATGGCTTCATATCAATCAAACAGATAATAAAATCCTATCATCACCTAAGGAGCGCCCTTAGATCGATTATTGTAAACAGGGCGCCGTTATTAACATTAATTCCTGTCCAGAAAGCTATTAATAAAATGAAATTAAAAATGTGACCGAGCGAGAGAAGGGTGGGGGTGAATTTTCCGGTACAGTTTCCTGATTAAGTGATATCGCTGAATGGATAATGACTCGCTCCCTCCCACGGTTTGTTTTTCATTAGGGCCTATATTAATGCTCTTATTTATCCCTCGACCTCTTTTCTACCTCCATCTATCTTTCTACGTAATCTTTATTATGATTAATATCCTTCGTTTTGTATTTTATTGTTATTCAACGAAACTGTGAATTATCACTACAAGACTCGTGTTAATATCAATATGACTACATATTAGAAAAATTGGCCAACTAACAGGCTTCAATAACAGGGTTGGTAATTACATTATTTGAATAAATTAGAATTCATTTGATTTGACTTGATAATAATCCACAAATTATAACACATCTTAAAGTCCCAAGTATATTGGACACTATTCTTCTTTCAAACAAGAGGGCTTACATGGAAGTTAATGTGGGTTCATGTTGATGCTGAAACACAGATGGGATAATAAACGATCTTTGCTTGTTTGCTATATTTTATTTGACAAAGTGAACAAAAGAAACTTTTTAGTATTTTTTTTTTGTGTACTACACCGTTCAGAAACATAGGCATCCAATAAATTCGCTGTACTACTCCACTGCACTTCTTTCGGTTTTAATTATTGTGTGTGATTAGGCATAGAGATCCCTCAGCCAACTTCTTTTCAGGTATGTTATTATAGAATTGTAGATTATGACTGAATGAGTGAGTTGTGATTTCCATGGAATTTACTGTGAATTTGTAGTTTATTAATTGTTGAATTAATCAACTGTTTACTTAGTGACATGGTGGTGTACATAATAATATGTGCTTCGATATTATTATTATTATTTTTTTTTTTGGGCGTCCTTAAGAGCAATAAACAGAATGGTTCATATTTTATTTAAAATAAGATGAAAATACGGATACAATTTTAATACGTAACAGACAATAACAAACATCATAAAGCTAAAGTTCCTTTTATTTTAAACCATGTTCTATAAATGTATTTGCAAATGTATCAAATCCCCATGAGTCAACGCAATCTGTACTCCAATTCATATCCCTATCCAATTGTTCATTAATTGAAAATGGCTTATATAGGGAAATTATATATAGTTTTGATATTAATTTCATTTTGATTATTGCGCGTATTTCGGTATTCACTGGCTTTCAATACCAGAACTACATCTAGGATAAAACAACTAGATTATCTGATAATGGTACAATATTGTGTTACGTCTAATATCAAAGCTTGGTTTTGGGTTTTCTAATCTTACATTATTTTTTTAACTTCCATGTACTTTATACTTTAGATTTTTTATTGTTTACTAATTGTTTTATTATTTGTTTTAGTATTGGAGTTTATTTAATCTGTATGTATTTATTTTTTTATGAGTTGTAGTTGTTTATTTAACGTCACTTTATGCTGCTATGGCTAATCGGACGATGCTACAGTGGGAGCTGTAAATATATTTTTATGATTTTTCTAAAATATCAACAAATATTTCAGTGTGTCTCAAATAGCTTTCCACCTTTTGCGTGGTATTGCTATGTATCGTTCCGGGCCTTATTATAAAAATAAATATGAATTTACAAAATGAGCAAAAGACGACTAGAACTAGGTCACTCTGGCAGGTAGCAAGACATCCTGGTGAGGAGGTTCAAGAGATACGGAAGAGAGGGGGGTCCACGATTTTACTCATTGAAGAAAACGGAAGGAGAAGGTCACGTATGGAAGGAATATTGGTGGTAGTAGCCGAAAGAAGGGGGATCTGGCGTGGGAGAGAAAAACGGGCAGACGCGGTGAAAACATACCTCAGCAAGAACTCTAAATGAACCTCTGATATACCAGATGAGTTTTAATTTAATAAATATTCGTATTTAATGTCAATCCTCTATTATATCCGAATGATTAATCTTATTTTTCTGTGTTAATATTGTCCAAAATAATATCTACAAATTATAATTTTTTAATGATTGACCTGTGTATGCCTTATTTACCATACATTTATTATTACATTCTTAATATTATCATGTAGGTATCAAGTTGGTTGATTAGTGAATTAGTAAAGACACAACCAATCGCTGGAAAAGAATCCAATTCATAATAAAGGTAAGACATTTACATGTATATAAGTATAATAGAGTTTCACATTTTATAATCAGATCTGTAGAGCCAATGACAGCTTCTTCAACGCCTAAGTAAAGTTTAAAAAAAAATTGATCCATTGGCTATTAGCCGTGAGATTGAATGGGCGATGAAGTATTTTTTCAAAGGAGCGGGGACATTTCTTCCCGGCTCAAGAAAAAGATTTATCTCAACTCTTGGAAGTCATTTATATTCCAGAACGAGGAGACATCCCTCATTTTTCATAGAGCAAAGTGCCTATATATCCTTATATTATCATATTTACTTTGAAAAACCCTAAACAGTTGATGTTTGGATTTATGTTTTTCGCTAATATTTTGTCTCCTTTATTGCCAAACTACTCGCTTTAAAAGGGATTCATAAATAAGACTTAAATAACTTTATTGATATTGCTAGGCCCTAATGAACCGTTATACATAAAAATAAATAGTTGTGGTTATCACACTCATCCTTATATTAATACTACGGCCAGCAATATGTAAGGAAAAAAGCTGTACCACAACTCATGAAAAGCTTTTGGTTCACTACGTGGTAGAGCTGTAATGTTTCTAGGACAACGGTTAAGCAAGGAAGTGGCTGTATTAATGCTAGGTTTTCTCCCTATTTTGTATACCCATTTTATAGAGACTGCATGAGCCCCAGGAGGTTCCCAGATCCTAAAGAGTCCATCCCGGTAATAGATTAAACTGAAATCTAACACAGGCGGATTTGAACCCGGAACCTTTGGCATAGCAAATTTTATACTGAACCACTCCCCTTCTCAACAACACTTTTTATGTTATTATTGCAAACAATTGAGTTATAATCATTATCACAACCCGATACGGGTCTTCGCCGCATCAAGACGACGCCTCCACTCATCTCTGTCTTGCGCCAGGGTCTGCCAAGCTCTGGTGTTGAGGAGCTTCTTTGCGTCGGCTTCGACCTCATCTGCCCATCTCAGTCGTGGCCGTCCTCTCCTTCTCCTCCCATCCACATATCCAAAGAGCAGCCTCTTGAAAGGTGTGTCCCCGTCCATTCTTGCAACATGCCCTGCCCATCGTAGCCTTGAGATCCTTATAAATTGTACCACATCTCCGGTTCTTGGAAAATCTGGTACAACTCTGCATTTTGTCTCTGCCTGTACTGGGCACCATCCCTTACAGGTCCAAACATTCTTCTCAGAATTTTTAGCACAAAAACCAGCAGGCTGATAGCATCTGTACGTGATAAAGGTCTCTGAGGCGTATGTAAGTACAGGTGTAATTAAAGATTTTTACAAAGCGATCTTAGACTTTCTTGCCAGTAAATGACTTCTTAGTATTTTGGCTAGGCCAAAATAGCACCTGTTTGCTGTCGCTATTCGTCTCTGAACCTCCTGACAGGGCATATTGTCTGCACACACTAGGGAACCTAGATACACAAAACTATTAACGCTTTTAAAGGTGTATCCTTCCAACCTAAAAGTAGGTGTTGGTGGCCTTAGAGGGTTAGCAACCATGTATTTGGTCTTTGCTTGGTTGACTTGAAGACCCATTTTCTGCCCTGCTTCCTCTATAGCCAAGAAAGTCCGTTCCAAGTCCCTCTGATCTTGCTATGGCGTCTACATCATCTGCGTAGGCTAGAATTTGGACTGACTTGGTGAGAATCGTACAGTTTGTTTGCACTTCGTAGTCCCTTATCACCTTCTCTAGTGCCAGGTTAAACAACAAGCATGATAGGCCATCTCCCTGTCTCAGGCCCCTTGTGGCCGTGAAAGTCTCTGACAGGTCTCCCTGTATTCTGACTTGACATCTTGATCCTATCATCAGCAACTCTGTAAGATGGATCAGTTCAAGGGGGATATTCATTGTCGCCATAGCCGAATACAATTTCATGGCACTATCATATGCACTGCTGCAATCAATAAAGAGGTGGTAGGTGGTGATGTTATATTCGCGTGTACTTTCTTGCAGGGTCCTCAGTGCAAAGATTTGATCAGTGGTTGATCTCCCCCTCATAAAACCTTGACCTTTTTAAAAAAAGCTTCACCATATAAATAATATTTAGAAAAAAAATTGACTCTTTAATATATTTTCTTAGGTTTACTCTCCAAAAAAGTCAACTTTTGTTAATCATGTAAAAATAATTAGTAAGCATGGTTGATTTGTTTGCAATGGTAACGGTATTAAATATTATACAAAAAAAATTAAACTCAGAAAAAATACTACTGGTAATGTTAATGAAATTAGGTCGGCAAATGGGCCTTATATTCTTTTGTAAACACTTGGTAACAAAATTATAGAAATAATATTTCTAAAAAAACAACAAAAACAATAGATAGATAGAGTAGAATTAATGAAATCCATATCGATAACCGGGATTTAAAAAAAAGGCTACCAATATCAGTTTTGGCTGATACTAGGAGTGTCCTAGATCCTATATGATCTATCTCCCGCAGCAAACAGACTAAATAAAAGTCACGGCCTGCAGCGGGATTTGAACCGGGATTTCCGGCATGGCAACTCAAAAGCAATATAAATCTTTTTGTAGAGTTTTTCCAGTAGTGATTTGAATGGAAAAGGAAGGTTTCTGTTATCAGTATCTATTATTGATTGGGTTATATAAGAACTGAATTGTGTAATAATCGAGCGGCGTGAGGGGAGTGGACTGGTTAAAATGTGAGTTCCTGAAAGAGCGCTGAGCCTGTGGTTCAAATCCGGCTGTGGCAGATAATTTATTTAACCTGTTAACAGCTCGGGATGGATCCTGTTTGATCTGGAAGCCCGTCTGGGGCTCACCCATCCTTATAAAGTGAAGTCCACAATTGGGAGAAAAACCTGGCGGGTGAGAGTGATCACGGACAAATTACTTCCCTGCACTACCGTTGTACTAGAAACAGTACAGTCTCTTCCACGTGCTGAAACCAAAACTCTTCATAGAATCGAATTACTGTAATATAACTTTCAAAAAATAATGCAAGCAGCAAACCTACCTACTCTTTACATTTTACTTATTACGGTAGTCAGACCCAAGGAGTGTCAGAGATAGGAAATATCCCAAAACGTTATACGTGTGAGTTTGAAGCGTGCGTCTTTGCATATGAGCGAGTAATCATATGCAAAGACGCACACTTCAATACAAAACTTACATATGAATACTCATGTTCACGTGTACACAAATTCGATTTAAAAAACGAAAAATTGTGTTAAACTGAAATTACATATTTAAGATAAGTAAGATTGAATTGGGGGACTCGGGAATCTCGCTGATGCAGAAACCGCAGTGGATCCTTGCCAAACATACCATCCTGGTCAATAGAACTGGATTATTGTAAAGTTTATGTGTAGTCATTATTTAAATCACTAAGAAAACAGGAAACAATGTTTCCCAATATGACTATATTCTTTAAAGTTTTTCTTTGTATCAAATGTGATTATTTATTAAATTGTGCTTAGGTAGAAATTTACACGTTAGCCATCCTTGGTATGTTCACAATTGATGTAGTTTATTATTAGTTGCTATGTTATTACATTTTTTTCTTAAACGACTTATTTGAAGTTCCACTTATATCATTGGTTTTGAACATTACTTTATATTAATGGTATCTTGGACAACGGTTATGGAGGGAGATGACTTGTCCAGATTTTTCTCTTTATTTAAGGTACCCAACTTTTAGAGGCTGGGTGAGCACCAGGAGGGCACTAGTTCCCATAGGATCCATCTCCAGCTCAAGATTAATTAAAAATCTTCCCAGCAGCGAGATTTGAACCAAGGACCAGTCAGGGCTCTACCACAGAGCCACACCGCTCCCTTCTGAGCACTACGGATTGTTAAATAGTAATAATCACTCCACTGAAATTAAAGACGAACTCATGCATTTGACGAATTGTGGGTCATGTTTTAATCAAAGCCTTATGACAGTTCTTTTGATCCATTTTATTTTGAAAATCTAGTCACAATTAAATATTTTTGTTGAAATCTGTAACGGTTAGAATAATTTATTTTCTGTATGCTGAATTAAAAAAGAGACACAAACCAAATAATTTATTTTTCAAATAGTTTTGATAATTGGAATACTAAAAAAATATAGACTTAGTGAAATTTCAATCACTTCAACTTTCAACTACTAACTATAACTCCCATTTGTTAAAAGTTTAGGTATTATTATATGGTGAGTTAAAGTTGCTCTTCCCCTCCATCCGTAGACTCTATTTCCTATGGTTTTTCTTATACCAAACCATCAACTCACGACATCCATCTTATATCTATAGTCTCCTACAGATTAAATCCTCCATCCAATCCCAGGGCACATGATCTCGCCTTTCCGACCTTTATATCCGTTCCTACGGAACCAAAATATTTGGTCGTTCCTTTCTCGCCTGTTCTACCACTCCCACTGCTATCCGTCATACGTCTTCTTTATCCACATTTCCATCTAAACAGATGCTCTATATTCAGTAATAATTAATAGCTCATATTTACCAGAATCGGTTGATGAATTGCTGTAAATATCTTTCCCTCATAATGATATTATTCCTTATATTGTTAGGTGCTTTTATTTTTTTCCCATAGGTTATTTCTTTTTATTGTAAATTCGTATGTTATTTTTGTATATATATTTTTTTATTACCTATCAGAACATATCGTTTAGTTTATAATTATTTTTATTTAGTTATATAAAGATTATACTATTCTAATAATGTGGCAATTTGGCCAGATATATTTTTTTTAACACATCTGTAATTCTTAGGGACCTGACCACGAAATATTTTTATTTCTATTCTATAATTTAATTATGGCAATTAAAAATTATTACCGACGTAGCTGATGGTGATCAAGTTAATGATTGAGTTAATTCACAATTGGAGGGCGCCATGAGCAGAGACCATCCTGACAAGTTGCTGACAGCTACCACCGAACTCGAGATGGCTGTGGCTGCTGAGGCGAACAGACATCTTCCTGACAGCAAGCGTTTAGGGTCGTATTATCTGGCACCTCTCCCTTTAGTTTCATAACTCTATATCTTATTCTAAATTATAATTTCAAAACGAGAAAAAATCTAACGCGAAATCCCACAGTTTTTTCTTTACTGCCTTAATTGAAAACATTCAATAAACATTCCTTTTAGTTTCTAAGGGATATTCTATATAGTTTCTATAGAAAGTTTTTAAATATTCGGATCAATATGAAGGTAGAATTTATTAATAAAACAATCACTTACTTTTTGGTTTCTTCTCTCTCCGTAAAAAAATCCTAAAATAAATTTATGTTGAGTTTTTTTCTAAAATTATAAGCGTCCTTCGATATATTCTACATATGTATTAATACTCTTATTACAGTGAATTGCTTTTATATCTTGAGAAATAGAAATACTGAAATTTGCCTTCAGTATTATTGTTCGAATTTATTCATTTTTACTCCCTTTTACCCAGGATGTAAAAATGTACCTGTACTTCATACAAGGAAGCAAAAATGGAGAAGAATTTTTTTTAAACACTATAATTCTCGATATAACTGTAACTTCGATGTAATCGATAATGAATATCAATGTAATTATAGTAGATTTTCAACAATTTGTGTCTTAATAAATAGATCATTCATTTATGGTTTTAGGATTAACCATTTTAGAATCCATATGATCTAACCATTATAGCGATCTGATATGGATGCATGATTTATTGTAGCAGTCTAGGCTCATTGGCCTAGAAACATGTTACAGTAAAGAATTAATGAAAATTATGCACTTATCCCTCCCCATCGTATCTCTTCAAGTTATCTAGAATTAAAATTAAATAATATATTAAGTGTGAAATACTCACTCCTTGGCGCTGTGGTCGTTGGGTTGGTAGAGGGAGAAGTCGGTGAAGATGAGTTGTACTCTTTCCTTACCGCTGCCCGTGAACTCGTAGCGGCACTTGCTCTTGGGAGGGTACGGCGCCGGGAAGCCAGGCGAGGTAATGCTTCCGTTCTTGCCCGTATCACTGCTCAGTTTTACATCGCAACTCGAACCTGAAACAGGATATGTTGTGATCAAGGACTTCGCATTCCATTTGGGACTCTTAAAATATTTATGCCACATTTTGAGAAGGAGTGGATACTAAATACTGCAGGGGAAAATCACAGGAAAGAGCGGCGTAAGGAGAAGACGAAAGTTTTAACTCAGGAATCTGAAGAAATCTTCAGAGATCTAGTCAACAAGATGCAAACAATTATTAAGGATAATTCTATAGTATTACATAGCAATAAGTTTTTTCTTTTAAAATGTATTAAAAATACTGTATTTATGTTTTAGGTATTGTATAATAATAATAATACATATGAAATTTAGCATGAAATCTTAATGAATTAATTAATGCCCTTAAATAAATCATACTTCAATTTCATAATAACAAGATATCCAACTCTTCACGATTAGACTTTAAAAATATTTATTTCGTATTATTAATAAATTTCCGGAAATTACTGTAAATGCTTTTACGATAATTAATCCTAAGAAAATTTTTCTGCTGATAGCTCGTTAATCATTTTAGAACTCATTACCTCATCAATCTTTCAACGGATCATCGATGATTAAAAGGTCTCTTAATGAGCAAATTTTAATATAATAAAAAATCCTTATAAGATAGAAGGGATATTAATATAATAGTAGTGTTAAAAAAAGAAATAAATAATCTCAACATATCCAGCGAGCAACGATAAATATCCACTTTTGATTTGTCAAAACACAAAAGTTAAGAGTTTCAAAAAAAATGTATAAACTAAAGTTTAATTTATTTGCTGAGTTAAAAATCTAAATATACGCTAAATGCCATTTTGTCAACTTATGTTATAAAATCCTGGATTTTCACGATCTTTATTACCATTTCTCGTGCGTTAACATGTAAAAATATTAGAGAAATAAAAATATTAGAGCAATGTTTTAACCTCCTAAAAGCGACGTAATAAATACTGACGGCTACCAGTAAGTATCGTCTTTGACCTGGTTTCGGCCTCTAACAGCTCCACGATTCATCACATATATTAAAGGAAACATTTAGCATTAATAGCAATCTGATAAAAAATAAAGTAAAAAAAGAGTTTAAAAGGAGCTTAGAAGGTAATTGGGTAACTTGTAGTGATGTGTCGTATATCCGTATCCGTAGCCGTGACTTTTTTGGCGTATCTTTTACTTTATTAATTTTCAATACATAGACGAAATTGTATATATGGGTATTTTATATTCACTGCATAACTCTTAGGTACGTGTTAATGACCTTATAAACAGCAACTTTTGTTCTGGCCAGCATCGAAATACAAAAAAATTCAGTCCTCAATTCAAATGACCGATCAGCTGATCTTAGTTTGTATGGAAAAACGCATTTTTTTCCGTTTTCGATGTTTGTCCAGAACAAAAATTGCTGTTTACAGCGTTACTAACACGTACCTAAGTGGTTTTCAGTAAATTTAAAGTAACCCTGAATAAAGGTTATTAGGTATCAGTGAAAAACTATTGACGTTTAACATTTGACTCAGGCAATCCTTTCAAGGTTTATAGAAAAACTTCTTTGTTCAGAATTTTATAACTCACTACCAGACACAAACGTTACCTATACCCCCCCAGTGCAAATCTAAAACTCGAAACATGTTCCTAACCTACTGTTCTGTCTGTCACAAAAAGGGTCAAGTGGCAACAACTATCAAGGTCACCCACACGGACATCGATTGAGTAAAAAATTTAAGATCCGTATCCGTACCCGTATCCGCGGATCTTCACATGAAATATCCGTATCCAACTCCCTATCCGCGGATATACTTCGTTAAAGATCCGGATCATCACTAGTAACTAGGTACCAGAACAGCTTTAAATTTAAACATTTAAAATGTTTTATATTCTTAAAATTAATTTTTCAGAGCGTTTGTAATTTATTTTATACCACTAATTGAATTTAAAATATTCTAGAACTTAACTTTCTCCAAATTTAAGAATATCCCAGAGAGAAGATTTACTCTTGCTCTATTAACCGTTCACAATTTACCTGAAAATTAACTCCTCGGAATTAAAAAAAAAAAAAAAGGATAATGATCGCTTCTAATTACTTCTGGTTAGTTGATGTTCTCCCCCCCCCCCTCCCGAAAATCAGTACTTTACCAAAAGTCAGTAAGTTCACCGGTGGACTTAGGGCAGTGAAATAGCAAAACCGCATTATCTTCGTATACATTGAGCTTAAACTAAACTTTTAATGAGATTTCTTTGAGTTTGGTTCCGCTTGTTATGCAGAGGAAAGTCCACCCCGGCCTCGACGAAGTAGACTCATCTACCTTCTTATTTTGTTTTACTAATGACTCTCTGTTAATTGAGTATTATAAGTCATATACTTAATGAGGTAAAACTAGCTGCGACAGTAAAAATGTTCTGTTAGCCATATATTTCTGTGGGAATATTAATTGATTATGTAATTTTTAGAACGCAATAAATATTTATTTTTTTATTCTATTATCTCTTCTACCTTGCAGTGTAGATATGCTGTTGTTCAGATATTCTAAATAATTTAAAGAAACATAAGGAATATTATTTGTTTTCCTTTAACGGAACTATTGAGCACTTAGTTGGTTTACTTAACCTTCACGCCCGTCCAGTGTTGCAGTTATGGTGTTTAGCGCCGTTTCTGTTTCTAAGTTATCAATAGAAATTTATGAATACCTGATATCGAATACACATAATATAGCTAATAAAAAAAAGAAGTGTTATGCTTTTATCATTGTTATCAAACATTTTTCCAAGGATTCCATAAGGTACATGTAGTTCATTCTTAAATTCAGGATTTTCTAAGGTATATAATGATTTTAACTATCTCCTAGTCACTTGTATTTAAAGTTATATAGTAGGAGTAAATATAGCCGGTGGTAGGGGTGATGACCCTATCCGATATCGGGAATAAAGTTTTCCAGAATGTCAAATATCAACCCGGATGTCGGTCTTCGTCGGGGAAATAAATATAGGTCTTCGTGCGCCTGCTGACTCGCAAATCAGATCGTTCTGCCGACCGATATATCACTTCCTTTGGTCACGAAATTCATTTCATGAATCAAAATCTTAAAAAAACATATCCCAATTAAGTATAATATCGGTGCTCAGAGGTGAACAAAGGTTTTTTATGGAGATTTCTCTATTTAAGACTAAGTTATTGAACCTATTAAAAAGGAAGAGTACGCGATTTTCAAAAGGTTTGCATGTGCATCAAAAATGTTATATATATTTTAGGTAAATTAAAAATTATTATTATATATAATCTTTAAAAAATTATAAGGTAGTTGAAATTGTGACATGCGTTTATAAAAATTACGGAAATTCAATCAATTTACGAATTTTATACAGAACCTTCGTGTACGGAAGTTAACTAACTGTATGATAAACCATTCAAAATGGCTGCTGATCGAAAATCCATCCTGGCGAGAGAGATCTAACGAAGAGTTTGGCGGCTTCGGCTAGGATCCTTTTGATGCATTATTCATATCTATTGGAATCGTAAGTGAGGCTAAGGAGTAGTAGTGGGGAGGGGAAGGAAGCTAGTTTCTCATTGGCTGGCTCTCAGCGTCTTACTAATCATTAGCCAATAAACCTTTTTCTTTGAAACCACATATTAAAAAAATAAATTATTAATTTAGTATAAAAAATTAAAAATCATGTTTTTATTTTTTATAATTTTTATTACTAGTTTTAATTTTTAAATATTTTTATTTTGAAGAGAAAAGATTTCCCCCCAGCGGGGATTTGAACACGTGTCGTCTGCCTCTCCTTGACAGCTCTCTTACCATTTGAGCTACCAGGGTTCGCCTAACACCTAGGACAAATCCGTTCTCTTTACCGATCCCATGTCCCCATGTTCTCACAATTTTCCAATGTATACACGTGGAAGAATGTTCATTGAACCCTAGGTAAATTAGGATCTTGCTGACCTACGTCATTTCACTATTTCTATTTCTTTTAATGTTTATTAATTTAAATTAATTAATTAATTTAAATAATAATTGTATTAATTTTTAAATATGTTCATTTTGAAGAGAAAAGATTTGCCCCCTAAGGCGGGGATTCGAACCCGGGTCTTCCGCCTCTCCGTGGCAGCGTTCTTACCATTTGAGCTACCAGTGGTCGCCTCCGACCTTGGATAAATCCGTTCTCTTCACCGATCCCATATCATCATGTTCTTGGGTTGGAGTGCTCCGTAAGAGCCCTGCCAAGGAGAGGCGGACATGCCGGGTTCGAATCCCGGCTGGGGGCAAAATCTTTTCTCTTAAAATAAAATATTTAAAAAAATATATAATAAATCCTATATATAACTAAATATAACGAGATCCCAATTTACGTAACGTTTAATGAACATTCTTCCTTGTTTATGCTTCGCAAAATTGCGAGAACATGGGGATATGGGATCGGTGAAGTGGAGGGATTTGTCCTAGGTGGAAGGCGACCCCGAATAGCTCAAATTTTAAGAGCGGTGCCACGGAGAGGCGAACGACCAGGATTCGAATCCCTGGCGGGGGGAAAATCTTTCCTCTTTAAAATAAAAATATGTTTTTATTTATTCTTACTCTGCAACTCTTTCCTGTACCTTCAACATAAGAATTTAAATAAATATAAAATATGGATGTTTTTACTATATGAATTATTTAGCTTCTTGTTTGTTATTTTTCAAGTTCGGTTCTGAACATAGAAACATTTCTCGAAAGGCCGTAAAGTATACAATATTTGAAAAAAATATTTTTCGATAATAAATAAAAATCCGAAGAAGAAATCGATTTCATAAAGACGGCCCGAGGTGAAATTGATAGATATTCCAAAAATATCAATAAAATAACCCATTTTTCATAATCAATCGATTTATTTATTTTATTTTGTATTTAAGTATAGCCTTTTTAAAATCATTATGTAATCATAATAAATACTTAGGAGTAAAGATAACGTAAGGAACTTGAAATATATATTACAATTTTAATAAAAAATACTAGATGTTGAATATTTAAAAGAAACGGTCACCTGTGCTCTAGTGGTTAGCGTAACAAACTACTAAGCCCAAGATCGCGGGTTTGTAGCCCGGCAGGTGACCGTAGGATTTTTTTAAGGGAGTAATAAATTCTTAGTCACACCGTCCTTCGGAAGGGACATTAAACGGGGGTCCCGAGCCTGTACTATGCCAGGTATTTGTTAAAAATGCCTATCCTAATTAAACCTGGATTTAGAGCTCCCACAGTATCATCGTCCGATTAGCCATATCAGCATAAAGTGGCGTTAAATAAACAACTAATTAACTTTAAAAGAAACTAAAAATAAAATTTTCAAGATCCTCCTTAGCAATGCTTTTCCGAATAAACTTATTAATGAATTATGGTATAAACTGAACAATTTATTTAAGAATAAAGTAGATAACAATTTATTAATAAATAAAAAGAATAACTTAATTCCAAGCAAACCTATTAATAAATCAAAAATTACCCACAATAATGACAAAACATTAAAAATTAAGCCTTCTCAAACAAAAATTACAATTTTTTTTCATAAAGAAGATAATAATATATATACTCAAATTAACAATAGTACAATCCATATATTCACCAAATCACCAAATAAAGAATTTGAACATAATAAAATAAAATATAGAAGTATAACCTATATCAAAAGCCTTTCTGAAAAAAATTGGACCAACCTTCAAAAATTATGACATCCCCGAAATAAAATTAGCTTATAAAACCAAAAACCCAATAAAAAACATAATAAACAATCAAAAAGATAAAATACCACTCTTGGGCAATAAAAATGTTATATATAACCTTAAATGTAATAATTGTGATAAACAATATGTTGGACATTCTAGCACACACTTGAAAAATAGATTATATCACCTTAAAAATAATTTAAAATCAAACTCAAAAACAAACACCGCACTCTTTGATTTTGAAAAACCACAGATATTGCACAGAGAAAACAATGTGATTAAAAGGAGATTTTTGGAAGCATTATATATTAATGAAAAAATGGATAATGTAGTGAACGACAGAAAAGAAGCAGGTGAAATAGATAAACTATATTCATCTGTTATTTTAAAGTTAAAAAGAAAATGATAAATAGGATGTTTTCTACTTTCTAAAAACACAGATAATATAACCTAGCACAATAACCTCCCAACAGTTTACCTAGATTTCTCTTTTCATTCCGTCCGATTTATGTAAATTAAGAATTTATAAAACTGATAAAAATGTATTACAAATAATATAGTTTTATTAATTTAATAAATTTTATGCATTGTTTTTTAAAAATTTGATTATGGTATTTTTTAAATAATTGTTTTAGTATTAAAATGTAAATCAAATGTATTATTAAACAGACCAATAACTACAAAGTTCAAACCATTTAACAAAAGATGACCATGGAGGATAATTGACCTCTAAGTAAAACATTTTAAACATTAATAATGACAATAAGGAAAAAAAAGGTATCTATACTTATTTCTATTTTTGGACATATTTTATAAATTTGTATTTATTATATTATTATTGTTTTATTTGATAATTTACAGATATTTATGACTTGTAACTGTTTTAAGTTATTAAGTAAGATGAAAGGATACAAGAATTTTTAATATAAATAAATGAAAATGACATTTAATGTCGAGACGTCTTATTAAAAGCATACTTGACTGGATAAAGGTTTTTTATTGTGTTAATGAAATATTAGTAAAAGATACTGTAAATAAAGAACGAAATATAGGTAAAAAATTCTGATAACAAATTATTATAATTAGAAATAATAAATGAAATAAGATTATTATTTAACATCATATATAACAATAATTAAATCACTAGTAGTAGACTACACTCAGATCAATTGATCAATGATATCTCATTAGGTATTAACTATTATCAGAGATATCACAAACCAGTGACTTGATTCTAACAAATAGGCGATTGTGATTGGCTAAGCCCCGAAGCCTATTACTAACACTAACACAGCTATATATCCACAATACCTGCCCCAACCTACTGTGGCTTTATTATCTAATACTAAGCGCTAAACCGATTCGCTTTTGGTATCTGTCATATAATCCATTCCATTCACTAATATAAGCGGTATATGATGTACAAGCAATATAAACATTTTTTTTTAAAATAAATAGCGCTGTCAGAGTTACTGATAAAATTATAATAAGACAAAAAATATATTACCCCACAAAAAAAGATATATTGAAATTGAAAATAATTATTTGTTTTAAAATGATCAGTTTTATAAGAAAAAGTTTATTTAAAACCAACAAAGGATGATAGATATGAAATTTGGTTTTCTATTTGCTGAAGAAATTTAGGAGGTTGACATCCTAGAAACGTTTGCTTGCTTTAAAGGCGTAAAACACTAGTGTCATCATCATGACCAAGGTTTGCTATATAAATTTTTGGTTTATTGTACAGATAGGGAGCGGAGTGGAACTGTGGTAGAGCACTGAGTTGCCACGAAAAAAATCCTGATTCAACTCCCGCTGCAGTCAAGACTTTTATTTAGTCTGTTAGCAGCAGGAGATGGGTCATATAGAATTTAGAACCCTCATGGGGCTCACTCAGCCTCTATAAAGTGAGTACCCAAAATAAGTGGGAAAAATCTGGCGCTTGAGCTTGATCTACAAATCACCTCACTGTCCGTAGGCCTTGAAAAAGTACCGTCTCTACCATGTACTGAAACACAGGGTTCATGGGTTGAAGTGGTACAGGTTTCAAATATCACAGATGAACATGATGAAGTACTCACATCATAGAATCGAATCATCACCCTGTACACATTTCATTACTTAATTGCTTTTAATTCACCTTTTTTAAGACTTTCACTTATTCAAACCAACTAACTGAAGGACGTATCTTGGATAAATTAAAATTTTCATAGATTACCTACAGCGCCAAGTACTGAAAGAAAATTGAAAAGTTCATTTTGAAAGAAGTACGAATTCGAGACCTTTAATGTAGCAAATGAAAGTAAGATAATTGGTTATTATTGCCTTAGGCATTTCAAAGGAAGTTAAAGGAGCATTGAAAGGGCGAATGTTCAGAGCAATTTATAATTTAATGTATTTTTGCTCCTTTTTAAATTTTAAAAGAAGGGAGTTGTTGGTCTGATATTGCTGAAATATTTAATAATGAAACATATGTACTTATATATTTAATATAATCGGCAACTTAAGAATTGAAGCTGGAACGGAATTATATAAACCCTACTGAAAATATTTAAAGACGTATTTATCATCATTAATAATCATAAAAACGATGTTAAATGTCTGTTCCGAACGGTGCAATATTGTTAATTTCATTTATGCTCGTGGCATGGAAATTAAACTATTCATGATGCGTAGCACATTTGAATTCTTCTATCGACATGGACTTTTACACTCCAGGTTTTTAGAAACTATTATATTTCCAAAAATATTAGTTGATTTATTCCCTTAATGTAAAAATTTGACATTAGCTAAAGGAATTTTATAATATTTTATAAAAATATTATATTATACTACTCCTAAAAACAATGTTTACAACTTTTATCCTATCATTTAAAAAAGGGGGTGAAAGATTCTTTTAAATTTAGAGATCGATACAGTACATAAAAATATTGGGAATAATTTTTTTTTAATTTAAATATTTTTAAATACAGTTAGATTCTGAACTTCACGTATAAAAAAATTATCTCTACAGGATCTACTACAGTCCTAAAGGTATGCCTGATATTAGTTTAAAACAATACGCATTATATTTCTTCAACACTTCCGCATGTTGAATACTGAAAAAGGAACCAGAAAAGTAGAGCTTGAAAATCTCTCCATGGAATAAAAAATATTTTGAATATTTTTATTTTGAAGAGATAAGTTATGCCCAGGGCTGGGATTCGAACCCGGGTGTCCTACATTTCCGTTGTGGTGCTCTACCAACCGAGCTATCCTGGTTCGTACCTCGGTCAGGCATATCCATTCTCTTCAGTGATCCCATATCCCCGTGTTCTCGCAATTTGCGATGTATACAAGGGGAAGAATGTTCATTGAACATTATTTTTAATTAGGACCTTTTTGACTTACGCTATTATATTATTTATATTCTATTTTATTTTATTATTTTTATTAATTGTTATAAATTTTAAATATTTCATTTTGAAGAGAAAAGATTTGTCCGGGGCAGGGATTCGAACCCGGGACACCTACATCTCCGTCGTAGTGCTCTAACCAACTGAGCTAACCTGGCTCGTAACACGGCCGGACAAATCCATTCTGTTCACCGATCCTACAGGTTCGAATCCCTTCTTTTCTCTTCAAAATAAAATATAAAATTTTTCCTTTGTAATTCTTGGAATAATTATTTCTCCCTTGGATTGTTTTGTGTTCAATTTGTATGTAAACTACCCTCGGCTTTTCCGTAGTGAATTTTATAGTTAGCAAACTAAGATATCACTGCAATTTCATCTTCGAAATAGAAATTGTACAATAATTCACTTTTCATATATTATCTTTGCTTTACAAGAGAACATATATAATGGTCCTTTACGCTTCTATTACAACGTATTAATTAAGTATAGTCTGTTGATATGAAATTATTCTATGAAACCGTTTTATTATCCATTCTTACTTATGTTTGAACGCTACAGGTCCGTGGAGGTTCATAACCAGCATATCGTTCTCAGTTTTGGCCGAGCTACGAACCGATTCATATCGAAGTTTTACAGCGATTGGTCATGTATCAAGCTTATTTAATTTATGTTTTAATTGCTACTGTTAACTATCAAAGAAATCACTGCAGTTTTCATCTTACTAGTAGAAATGAGATAATTATTTTCATCTTAAATAATTAATAATTGCATTTTGATTAATTCATTACGTCAGGCTTGTATAATGGCTTATAAGGTTTTTACTAATACGTATTACAAATATAAATTATAAAATAAAATGTAGTTTGTCAATTAGAATATATTCTAATAGCCCATTATATTTTCCCTATCTTGAACATTGTACTCTAAATTTCTGTGCAGGTTCGAACGCAGTGGTTCGCTCTCACTGTAGATTTAAGTACGGAGGGCAGGTAACTATTTTAAATTGTAAACATCTAAAAAATTGTATACATTTTAAAATATTTATATTAAAGTTTTACAGTAATTGGTTATGTTGTCATGGTTGTCGAGTTTATTCAGTTTATGTTTCAATTACTATAGTCCTCGATGATGCTTTTATTTTTTAATTTTATTGCAAGGTGTCCTTAATGGCTGTTACGTATTCCTCACACATTTCCGCAAATTATCGTTTCTGTTTTAGTTTATCCAGTTATTTCCCTTCATCCGAACCTTCATTCACCGAATAATCCCTTGAGAAGACAGATAGAATACTAAGTAAGAGTATTATTTTCAGCCTCTGATGTATCCTATAGCGACCCACCCCCACCTCCTGACTCTCCTGGAAGGGAAGACAAGAGGAGCTAACAGCTAACTCCAATCATCCCTTACTCCAGCCGAAGCCCAAGATCGGGACGAGAGCTGTCCGATATTACCACCCAGGTCGTAGCTCCTATTCTTCTATTTTGCTCAAGGATCGATAAACGCTTTCGGAGATTGGAACTCCTTTCCCGTCTCGGCTCTCCGGGTGTATTTGCCCCACCGCATCCTATTGACTATTATGTTGTTTCAATGTAAAAGCTGAACTTTATCTATTTGCGTTTTCTCAATAATTATTTAAAATAGAAAAAAAAAATTCAAAGTTTACTTGGGATACATAACAGTTTTTTATGTTTCCCATAAGATTCTATTTAAATTCCCTAGTGTTTCTAAAGAAGCATTTATTTTTGTATTAATAAAAAAATAGACCTGTATCTCTACAACCTATAATATCAATTTTTTATATTATTTTATAATAATTAAATAATATTTTATATTATATTATTTATTTATTATTAATTTATAATTTACTTAACCTTTAATGTTTATTATATCCATTTTGGTACAGCGCCTTAATATTGCCGCGACACTTGAGAGACGAAATTACAATCAGTGAATAAAGAGAGGGCATCTATTGTTGTCTTGAGGGCGCCTGCTTGATCTATCGCTCTAGATCTTGAGCCTCCCTTCGATAATCTACGACTGCATCTTTTCAATCAACCCACTGGATTAATGCAAGAAAATTTGATTCATTAGCTCATTAAAAATTACGTGAAAAATACATTAGATATAAGATATATACCGTAGAGGTAAATCCTTATTGTAGCCATATTTAATATAAAATATTTATGGCTGATATTGGTAAATTTTCGTTCGATTAACATTTTAGATATTTCATTTCAGGCCAACTGGTAAGTATAACAGAAAAAAGTAGAATAAAATGTATACAGTACTTTATTTTCATATGTTCCTCGAATAAATAAGCTATATGCAACTAAAGAAATGATGCCTAATAAAATAGTCCTGGTGGAGGAAAAAAAAATTCTCTAGTAACTAAATTCCCTAAATTCTAAGTAGGGAGAACTGAACTCTTTATTAAAGAGCCAACGTTTCGACCCACATTGCAGCTCTTCTTCAGGGCACCCGCTATATGGGTGAAAACTCTTTAATAAATAGTTCTCCCTACTTAGGAGAATTTTTTTTCTCCTCCACGGGGACTATTTTCTTATATATTCTTATGCACATCATACAACTTCCAGTTTCATAGCTACTTAAAACATATTATATTCAATTAAGATAAAATCTTGTAATGGAGTTAAGATCGGTCAACAACTTATCGTTGTATGTTGATAGCCATGAAGCCTTGGGTTCAGTACTGTTTCGAGGACAACGATTGATTAGGAAGGTAATTTCAGACCACCTCTGAACCGCTATAATTGTCTGTGATTGAATCGAGATCACGTGGAAACTCCCATATTTTGGGTGACCGCTTTATAGAGGTTGGTAAACTCAAGGAGGGTCTCTAAGTCACTAAGGATTCACCCCAGGCTGTAAGTAGATTAAACATATTATCCGCCACAGCCGGAACATTCGGAACGGCAACTCAATGATTTACTCCTGAATCTCCTCGCTCCCGAAACAGATATTATGAAAAATATAGGTATTTGTTTGAATTATTTTTCCTAATGCACCAGAATTGGTATATAAAACAGAACGTATTAGGTTAAAAGGATATTTTGTCAGGTTATGAACCAACATTTCTGTTAAAATGCGAAGAACCAGGTATCTAGAACATTTTCCCCATCAAATATATAAATCCCGCCTTCGAGCCAGGGAACGATAATTCGCTAAGACAGAGTCCCGACTTAGCCCTGATAAATGGAAGCGGGACCCGGGAGCGGAGGAAATTGTCCAGGAGGCGGCGGAGGAAATTAGTGCTGGAGCTGGAAGGTCCTCCTCCAGATCTTGTTTCCTCGCCGCTCCTTCCTTCTCCAATTTATCGCCCCGTATCCGCTCTTCTACTTTTCTTATTTCTGTCGCCTCTTCCTAAATGCCTTCCAGAAAATCCTTTTTCTCACAAATTTAATTTTTTGTATCTCCCCTAGAGAAAATAACATCTCAGGTTAGGCTGCTCTCTGTCAAACTACCAATTACCTAGGGTTGAGGGAAATATTTTGTTAATAAATATAAACAATATTGATATATCCTAATGTTGATACTGAATGTGCTTTTACACATCACACGGATGTCTGTATACAAATGAATTGATATTGTCTGAGGATAAAGGCGTAATCAAGCTCCAAAACGGAGAGTGAATTATAATGATCCGTAAGTGAAATACTAACATCTTAAGCTAATTTTGTTGTTCGCAAGGATTTCGTTTGCTCCATCATTTATTAGCTGTTATGGCTAATCGATGTTTTCCGTGTATTCACTGAACATAATTTCATCTCTCATAGATGGATATGATTAACAGAAAGTGAAGAAAGGAAAAATATTTCACCACACAGGAGATATAGTTATAGTTTAACAATTGAAGACATAAGATACTTCAAAAACAATTGGTACAATAGGGATTAAAAATTCTTTGGCAACGATTGGTTTAATTTGATCTCGAGTAAAATAATCAATTAATGTAGCAAAAATAGTTAGAATATAGTAGATTGGAAGATAGTCTTTTCTAAGATAATTTAATGTCATGAACGTTACTTTTGTTATCTTGATTTGGTAAATCTGGACCCATTCTAAAATTTTATATTGAAATCTAAACAAGCTTCCCTAAATATTATTTATTCGGGATAAAAAATCCATTATTAACCAATTGAAAGATTCAGTCAACTAAACGCTTACTATCTGTAGGAACTCATACTCGATGGTTCTCTTCGGAAAAAAAGTTTACTGGGGCTTGAAACTTTAATAGTCTTGATAACTTAACTTCTAAAAATCAAGGTGATAGATTTAAGTTTTAAGATATTTAATATTAACTAAAAATCTGAGAATTTAATGTTCTTTGTTTAAATATTTTCTTTGAGTTGGTGAAAAGCTGATTTAAATTATTTTAAATATTTAATTACTTTTAATTCTATATTTGACAAGCAAATAGTTATAAAATAACAAATGTGCTTTAATGATTACGTACAATAATTAGTAATTATTTAGAAATATTTTCGATGCTAGAGAGTATAGTAAGAGTAGATCGGAATATTTTATAGCTAAAAGAACGGTTTAAAATTCGTTTCTTTAAATACTTACCTTAGAGGGTATCTTTATACAACGGATGGTATTTTAAAAATCATGACTCACTATATCCTTGATATGTTACAGAAGATTTCTTGTCGAAACTTGAGTTCTTACAAGTTATAAGGAGCAGCTATAGCCTTGAGTTTTACCGATAACAGTCCAATAAAACTTATCGGGTTTTTACCTTCCGAAGAACACTCTACGAACAAATATATCTTTCCATTTCCAAGCTACTATCCTTCTAAATCAAACCACGTTAGTGTTTTTTTTGTATTTGTGTACAGAATTGGTTTGATTTCCACTGGCAGTTTAACGTTTTTCTAATTAGTAAAGATCAAAATCTGGATCAGAATCTTATTGTCTTTGGATTATATTCTTTATAGACTGAGAATGAAGTGTTAAAATATACGAAAATGCACGGACCTGAAGCGTCCAGCGTTCAAAGTAAAGAAAATGAATCGGCTACTTAGATTGTATTCTGATTTACAAATAATACTCATTTTAATCTGATAGTTTTATAAAAAATAGTATTGAAAATGTTATATACTCATATACATATTCTGTTGTGTACCAAAGAATATGTTTAATTAAAGAATGAATTATATGAAGAATGAATCTTGTTTATTTTTGGAATATGAGATTGCCCTTATTTCTAACAATAATATTTAATACGGTATAACAGAGGGGAATTGACATATATAAATTGAACGCAAAACCGTCCAAAAAGATATAATTTCATTTCATATCCGCCATCATTCCGTTTGACATCCTCAATCCCCTCGCAAAATTCAACCGGTGCAGTAAAAGATATATATATATAAACTCATTGTAAATACTTTTAGATCATTAAGAATACCTATTTCAGGATGAAAAATATGATCAACATCAATAAAACTGTTTTATATAGTTGAAAGAAAATATATGCTTTGATGACTATTTGTTATACACCTAAAGTACGCAGGTATAGATTCAGCGGTAACGATTAATTTTCACTGGACGAAGCCGTTTATAAAGTTGAGGCTGTACTATAGAGGCTCGACAGTAGCTGTCAGCGCTTTAATAAAGGCCCAGCTCCTGCGAGGGAGATCGCTTTCCTGGAGCTAGGCTTCCAACAAAAAGCTCTCACACCACCAAAGCACCACACAAACACATTGCTCCCCATATAAGAGAATTTTCTTGACCCCCCATGCGGACCATTCTTTTCCTCTTATATTTATAGATTTACATTCTGTTTTTGAAATTCATTTTTATTCTGGTTAAATTTTCTTTCAAAAGCAATATGTAGGAAATGAAAAATACAAGCGTCACGCTGTAGACAAAGAAATAGTTATTTATTTGACAAGTGAGGAAACTGCCACTTTATTGCACCCGAGTGAATTTTTACCAGGTGTTAAATATAACATTTTTCTTTTTACCATTTAAAAATTAAGAAATTAAATATGAAACGTAGATCTCCAAATCTGATGTGTTAAGGTTCTAATACATTTAAGGTTATATTAAAATTTTTTATAAAATCGCTTCAAAATAAATAAAATCTATCTTGAATTATTTATTTTAACATTTTAGGAATATAAAATGAATAATATTATAATACCACCATTTAACATTTAAAACAACAAAGTGATGGTTGTTAAATTATTATTATTGTTATTATTATTATTGAAATCATTGCCATTTCAGCAGCCAATATCCTTGAACAATATTTAGAACAGGTAACATTGAACAGTTCATTGAGAGATTGGACTTATTTTATTACGATAAGTATAACGAGTATCTCAAGAACTGATTTTAGTTAGATTTTATTGTAATATAAACAATTATTTGCTTGATAAAATACGAGGGCTAAAAAAAGTTCGTTGATATAACTTTAGGAAAAATTCGATTCATATTATATTTTAATTATTTCACGATTTATATATTATTTGTCTCACTATGTACTGGTGAAGTGCTGAAACTCAGGCCGGAACGATGCCACAAAAAAAACCACTTATGACTATTTTATTTAATTATTGAATTAAAACTTTCATGAGACGGAAATAAAATATATGTATACTATCCTCCTTGACGCTGGATCTAGAAAAACCTGTATTAAATGGTAATCAATTATTAAAGTCCCATATCCTCGCTTTCAAAAGAATACCGCCTATGTACACTTTGGGCGATTTTACAGGAGAAAAAAACCGCGCCATATATTGTATTATCTTATATATCGGTTATCTTTATATTGCTAATAACAGCGCTGCCTTGCGTTCAAACTTGAAAACCTTTTTCATCGTGTGTAATTCAACCTGTATAATGCGTTACCATTACTAGCTCATTTTCACAAAAAGTTGTAGATAGGTTGTATTGATTTTATGTTATGTAACTATATGTTATATATGGCCGTAAAATTTTGTTAATAAATATCTATAGTAAATAATATTTTCCTCAGAACCTGTTTAGGGAAGATACTTCTTTAATATAACTTTCTGCCATGTCTGTGCCACTTTATAAACCAGCCGTGCCTCCTAGAAAGCCCGAGGTTGTAGATAGAAATCATTTCTGTACACAGGAAGTCTGATTTCAGAATCAGACAGAATTTATTTTTGTTTTAAAAATGAACGAACGAAAGCAAAGTGAACGAAGAGGAGGTGGTGGGCAGGCGGGGAACTATCAAACACTTATCTTTATTTTAAAATTCGAACAAAGCATGTATTTAGCAGGCCACTAAAAATTAATTGTGGCTATATCCCTGCTGGACTGGAACGTGTCATTAAAATTTACCTGTTTTAATTTTAATTTTATTTTTTATATCCAACGAAATATTTTTAATGGCTATGAATTCTGGTCATTTTTTTAATTTCAAGTGACAGTGTACTTTTAGGTTGAATAGGGAAGTCATGAACAATCGAAGGTAGCTTCTCGATCCGAACTAATAGATCAAGTAGGCACCGCCTCGACTATAACAGATGCCCCCTATTGCCGCCTATTCGCCGAAGATAATTGGCTCACCGACAGGCCTTGCCCCCGGGGCTGAGGCAATATCCTGATGCAGCTGCAAGGCAGATATATATACTTCCTCTATCGCTAGCTCTGAGTTATGATGCCTTCTTGTTCAGTAGAGGTAATTGACCTGGGCTGTTTGTGAGCTTCTGGTCCCTCCGCTTCTAGTCCACCAATTTATGGAATTATATTCCGGGCTCTTCGTAATCATGAATAATATTAATATATGTACGAGGCAAGTTTCTGGAGCCACATCATTGAAGGAGATTTTAAACGTTCGCTTCGTTCTCGCCTCAAACCTCATTCTCTTGTTTCGGGTTATCATCTTGGCAGTTGCATCTCTAAGCACATCCCCTGCAACTCCGAGTTACTGAAGAATAAAATTCATGAGAATATAAAGACGCAATTAAAGGCAGGAAATTGTTGTTATTATTTGGTCTCAACTATACTAAGCTCTCGTCTTATGCTCCGAAATCTAAAAATCATAACTTATAAAACCATAATCCTTCCATCTCTTCCTTACGGATGTGAAACGTGGCCGCTGACGCTAATGTATGATAAGGTATTCGAAAATACGTATAGAATATTTGGTCCAATGGAGAATCCAGAGATTACACAACGCGGAATTGAGAAGCATGGACCCGGTTAGTATATTATGCAAGTGCAGTAAAACCCCTATTATCCGTCACTCTATTTACCGTCACTTTCTGTTAACCGTCACCTCAGTTTTGAGAAGAAAAAAAGATGTGCATATATTCTTTGTTTGCTAAAGTCATAGCTAAGAATCAATCGTTGTGACTTGACAAGTCTTCATTCTTATCTTACGGGTAGTTCCCGTTTTCTTAAAAGTACTTTAATAATGTCGGGAAAAAGACAAAGGATGAGTTTAGATCTCGCTACTAAGTTTGAAAAACGTTTACGAAAAGGTGAAAGTGCTTCAATCTTAGCAAAAATCTATGATGTTCCTCGGACGACAGTAATAAAACGTGACGGGGACAAAATAGAAAATTTTGTTGTGGAAATGGAAGTGTGTGATGGAGTTGCGACTAAAAAGAAGACTATGGAAGTTGCCACAAACAGTAAGTTAGATGAAGAATTTTTTCAGTGGTGTGTTCAGCAACGAAGTCAGGGACTAGCACTAACTGGTCCAATAATCAAAGAAAAGGCCCATTTATTTTAATCAAATTCTACCCGGCGACCCAACATTCAAAGCTAGTGAAGGGTGGTAGGACAAATTCAAATCTCGGCATGGCATTCGACAACTTTTAATTGAAGACGAAAAACTGAGTGCGAATGGTGTTTCAGCAAAAGAATTTAAGGAAAAATTAGTACAGGAGATACGAAAACGTGAATTAAATTACAATCAAATTTATAATTGTAATCCATTGGATCTAATTCATTTAATGATTATTAAGATGGGACGTACTACGTTTGTGCACATATGTATATACATATGTATATACCTTATTAGTATATCCATATAGCAATAGTATATCCTCGTAAATAAATTACGAGTATGTATATATATAATGCCGAATGTATGAAATATATTGTTCAATTTATGTGTATATATATAACATATGACTCACTCCTATGTCCGTCTATTTCCCAAATCCGTAGCAATCTTGGTCCCATACCCTGACGGATAATCGAGGTTCTACTGTGATATCGTCACGAAGATTATGATGGGCTTATATAGTTGCTGGGCTAGGCAATAAAACGAACTCCTAACAATTTAATAAGCGCTGTACCAACTGGTGTGGAGGGAAACTTGTAATCAGTGATTGTAGGAACCGGCATTGAGCCTTCGGGTTCGCTAATCCTGTTGTTATTAATATTACTTTTACAAGAAATTTGTGCTCAATTTATCGTTCTCAATGCCTCCTCCAGCTTGCACTTAGTCTCTACTAAAGATCCAAACAGGAGAGAGGAGTGGCTCAGTGGTAGAGTACTGAGTTACCATGCCGGAAATCCTGGTTCAATTCCCGCTGCAGGCCATGATTTTTATTTAGTCTGTTTGCAGCGGGAGATGGATCATATAGGATCTAGGACCCTCCTGGGGCCCACCCAGCCTCTATAAAATATTATAAAATTAGGGTACCCAAAATAAGGGGAACAATCTGGCGGTCGAGCGTGACCTATGATAAGTCACCTCCTTGCAGAACCGTTGTCCATGAAACAGTACAGTCTCTACCATGTACTGAACCCCAGACTCTTCATGGGTTGTAGTGGTAAAGGTAAAAAAGATCCAAACAACCATCAGAGGGGTTCAATGCTAACAAGCGTTTCTAACTATTTACACAGTCACACTAAAAATATGTTTTCTTCATTCACACTATTGCAAAGTAATGGTATTCTTGTTTTGTAAAGGTATAAAGATCATGTGCTACTTTGTAAAGATTAATAAACTGCAACTGACACAAAGAAATTACAGATTGTGATTAGGGGATTGCTTTTTTATGTATTGTTGTTATTAACTCTGAATTTCCTTACAACTTTAATGAAATTCAATTTATAAAATATCTTCAAAATTAATAAAAGGAATGAGTGATGTTTCAGGATTTTTTTTAGTAATTATATAATTTTAATAAATTATATTTGTTTGTATAATAATATTGATACAATAATTAATATTTCAACGAGCATTTCATGCAATATTGCTTTGACAAGTGAGTCAATAATTAAATTTACTACCTCTCAGCAGAGCTTCTTGACAAAAGGCGAAGACTATTATTCCAGATGGTGCTATTAATTAAAGAGGACAGAGGGAATCCCAATTATGACGATACTTTCTCCAGAGGCTGGAGAAGATGGGGTTCTCGGCAGCAGCCCTGTGGTCGGAGGAGATGGAACAAAAAACGGTTGGCCATTGCCGGCATTCCAAGGTACTCCGCGCCCTCATGATTAAATTATTATTCTACCAAAGTTCCGGAAATACTCTCAACTTTCACAATGCAAACTTAGTTCAACTTTGGTTATTATAAAACGTACAGAAGTCCTGTATCGTGTTTCCACGTCTTTGTATCAGGTTTCTTTGTTTTGAAGTTAATTTACATTATGTGCATATATAAAACTTTCAATTACAACTAATTGAAGCAATAATCAGCTATTTGTTTATGTCCACCGTCTAAAACTTAACTATACATAGATAGTACACTAACTGTAGTAAACTACGCCGTTCGTGTTAAGCTGATTATGTTTCTAATGTTCGTTCTACACTCAAGAACACAGAACTTGTAGCGCTTTAACTCGTACATGAAGTGTCTTTGGTTCATTAAATGGTAGAGGTAGTACTGAGAGGTAATTTGTTCGTGATGTCGTTCAACCGCCAGATTTTTCCCCAGACTAAATAATTTATCTGTCACAGCCCAGTTTGAAGGTATTGAGCCAGAAGCAGGACAGATCAAGTGGAGAATTTAAGAGGTTACACAAGGTGGACTTGAGGAGCATAGACACCGTAAAATATAATATAATAAAAGTTATATTATATTGCATTGAGTGAAATAGGCACATGAACAGAGGTAATTGTTGATATCGTGATCGAAATTTATGGTAGGATAACCTCATTTGTTTGATCATGAATAAATTATTCGTTTATTAGATTCTCCTATATATATTTTTAATAATCATTAATAATATAAGTCTATAACGCCACCAATTCATAATAAATCTTTTTGAGCATATTATGAATCATACCATATTCATAAGACATATCATCATTTCGATATGTATTCGATATAAGTCGAGTCATATTCATAATACCAGCTTAAAATTTTTGTTTGTTTTTTATCATTTCAATTTTTTGGCTCTACCCAACGGAGTCAATTATAGATCTAAAAACGGCACACACTGTCATTTACAGAATTTTAAAAACGCCATGGTGAGGGTAATCGTAAGAACAGAAGTTTAATTTTTTTCATTTTTGAGAAAAAAAACCCCTAAATTTCATGAAATCCTTCAAATACCGACCGTCCCGGAATTCCACAAGAGAAAAAACTTGAAATTCCTGGAATGAGAAGTTATCAATAAGATATTCAGATATCGAAACAACCCACTCTGTAAGGTAGGAATAAATAGTATATTAAGTATAAAACCAAAAGTATACATTGTATCATATTTATCATAAATTAAAATCAGCCGTAATATAGCTCACGGAATGTTTAACATTTACCTTTACAAGGTAGCTCAAGAAGAATCACCAACAAACTACAGAATAATTTATTTATAGGGATTTTGAAAATAAATTTAAAAAACAATATTTAATTCTTTTTTTTATCCTGATAAGTATTTATCATTGAGCTCGCATTCAATAGGACGTATATTAACGTTTATTTTTATCTTGATCAACGTTACCCTGACCGTAGTAAATTAGCAGAGTGACCTAAATGGTCCTTGGAAAGGTTTATGTTGCAGAAGGAAGTGGCCGGGAGAGTGGTGCCATCAGGGGCCGAGGATGGATGCTACTAATGTACACTTCTTCCTGTCTCCGTCCTTATTTATTTGGGACTTGGGCCGTGTAGCAGGAATCCTCTTGGCTGCCTCTGGTTGTAGTTTTGGTAAAATGTGGTCTGCTTGGAGGAAATAGTACTGATGGTCTAACTTAGGCTCATACCATGGGCAGTTGATAATAATATGGCACTCTGTATAGCTTGCCATCGGATGACTAATTAAAACAATAAATGAAGGTTGCCATAATTATGATGGCGCTATATGAAGAGCATAATTTTAACATTACGTCAGTACCACGCTATGTCCAAGAACGTGTAAAATTTATTATATACTACTGACGCAGGTAGTTTATCAAAGAAAATTTGATATTTAGAACAGTAAGAAAAACATACCGTGAAATCTATCCTCTAATAATCATAATAGATTTGAATTAATAAACTGATTTAACATTTAAATGGATGTTTTAATTTATAACTACAAATTATACAACCCTTCTCCCTGAAACGGATAAGCACAATGGGCTCTTGATGTCCTATGTTAAGAGGTTTCTGTGTACTTACTTAAATTAAAATTGAATTAAACGTTGGCACAAAATAAAATAAGTACCCACTTATTTAGCGTTTAATTTGACTGCACCCCCAACTATTTCCTTCCTTACCACAATTGGATTAGTTATGCTCTCAATGATGTGTAGTTGGTGCAACTACTGTAGATGTTTTAATTGTAGAGGAAACCCAGGAGAACATCCAATGAAACTTCCTTTAATAGTGTCCACTTCAAGTAAACTCATCTTACCAGTACTTGGAGGAGTTGTATTAATCGAGAATAGTAATAAGATAAACTAAACCTAACAGGCTGCAATTATGGTTAGATCAGATCCAGGCTTCCCTCGAGAACAGAATAACAAGGAGAAGTTGTGCTCTTCGAGGGACTTGTTGGATATTACACCCGAGGGAAGATAAGCTAACGTCCTAGAGACATTTTGAGGCTAACCTCGTTCAATTTAATTCTTTTTTAGTTGTCAGTTCAATCTCGTCGGTTAAAGTGCCTTAAGAATTTGTTCCATGATCAGATATCTCTCCCTCAAGGAGCAAAATGTTTTATTCTTATCTTTTAAAGCCCGTTGTTTTAGCATTAGATTATAGTTTAGATGTTATTGTAGGTATATATATATATATATACCTAGATAAGATATGGATTGTATTTAAATCACTTAATCTTAGTTGTAAGACGTAAGCAAGTGAGAATACTATACATGGAGGATTGGTATATCAATAAAGTCAATGTTTTCTCTAGAACTTTAATGTTTTATTGTTTTCCTTTAATTCCCGAAGCGATCATAAGTGGTACTGAAACCCGGGATGCGTTAGAAAAAATGCCGGAGAGTCAGTTTTTCTCTATCCATATTTTCTATCACATCTATTTCTCTTACTTTAACCGTGAAAATTGGACATCATGCCTGACATCTACTATCAGACTAATGGGCAATATGCACTCATCCTACTAGCCTACTACAGTAGATAAAATGAGAGAAACGTTAAATGCAGCATTTCGAGGTTAGGATAGCGTTTTTGTCAACGCCAGACAGAAGCACTTATGGAAAAGAAACGGAAGTTGGATGGAGCAGATAATCTTACCCCGATAAGACCCGAAGTAAGTAGGAACTGCCCTAGGCAGAGTGTAGAAAGAAAGAGGGGAATATTTGCAGAATAGATAGAATGGTAACACGATATCGAAAACTGAGACCGGTGAAGAAGAGTGGTAGGAGGGAGGATAGGAAATGCAATAGAGGGTGAAAGGCATTCATCGTTCATTATTTAGTATCCCAGTGTGATATTTCGAACGTGAAACAGAAAGACACATTGGCAGGCAATGTTGCTACAATATGTAGTTGAGATTCATACAGTCGAGAATCCATAGAGGTGAATGAACATAGGATATGGTGGAAGAAGTGACCAACTTCAGAGTCTACAGAATAGTCGGAAGAATCAGAGATGGGAGCGAGAGACGAGGAATAAGGCGAGTGTAAATGGTAAGTCAACCGAACATTAGTAAATAGTTTAGTGGTTGAGTGCGATAGGTTGCCTATTATCAGAACCGCGGGAGTGTGTAGGGCCGGCGAATACAGGGAGCTCGTGTACAATACTGTGTCGGAGGACGATAGAGGCATTTTCTGAAGGAAAGACTTCTTCTGCATAAGGAAAGACCTCAGATAAAGGTATGTAACGTAAGCTAGTCACTTTGAACAGTCCTTGTAAGGTAGAAGTGGAGGTAGAAATAGAGCTACCTTGGACAAACTCTGATTAATTTTTTGGGACGATGATATTCTCGGATGGGATACTTCCGGATCTACGGAAAGTAGAAACAATCTGGAGTATAGCGGTCCCAGCAGATGTTAAAGGAAAGTTAAAACGGAAGTTTTACTAGCTTGTGTAAAATTCATTGACTGCACCCCCCGACTATTTTTGACATGACATATAGGCATTTGGCACACCTAAAGATACATCGATAAATCGTGTATGATTATCAACACTAAATTCCACAAGTAACTAGCTCGTACGCTCGTTCGTAAGCTATTGTGATGTTGCCAATTGGCAAAAATTCACATATTTTAGTACTAAATATATACATCTATAAGTTTCACCTCGAAATTCCATTGCTCCCAGGTCAACAACCTGGATCTTTTTACAATTGATATTCAAATGTAATCCTCAATCCAGGAGAACTGTTATATCATTTCATAATGCAGCGAACACCCTGTAAACAATTGATTTATCCTTCCCATAGGGAGAACAAAGCTAATTGGAGGGGTATTTAAACTAAATGTGTCTGAATTCTGAATGGTTTCAACTAAAGTTGGAGGAGGAGCGGCTCAGGGCTTTAGTTGAAAGGATTATTTCCTCTCCCTTGTTCTATCTCCTATCAAGAGAAATACAGAATTCAGTTTATTGTATTTATAGTATTGTACAATATCTAATAAATCTTTAATCATATAAAAAACACGTGGTGTGGCTGAACCATGGACACGGCCGTTTATTGTACGTGAATACTTATTTTTGTATGTATACATAATATATTATTTTTTAAAATAAAATATTACTATTTATGTATTCAAGAAGACATCAAGTATACAAATAATTACTGTTTGAAAATATAACTATATTAATTATACGTATTTTCGACTCGGTCATATGGTGTTTTATTATTACCATTCGATAGCTGTTGAGAAGCCGTATAGATCCAATTTTATTCTAACACCTTATTATTTTCACAGTCACTATTTAACACTAATGTTTTATATACAATTGATAGATTTTGACGACAGCTGACGATTGAAACCTAAACGAACGTCGTAGCTTTTCCGAGTCAAACGTTATGCTGTATATAAATCTCGATACGTAGCAAAATGACCACTAAATGGCGGGTCTTCCCCCTCCACTTATCGATGCTTTAGAGCCCTCACTTTTCAGAATTTCGGATGGAGATGATAGATATCCAGCTGGAACACCTAACTGTATGCCCCGATTCTGTTATTCCCAATATCGAAGCAATTTTAAAGACGTATTCACGTCAAAAGGCATACAGTATGATCAATTATTCTTTGAGGAACGATTAATAATCTTTAATATATGCAAACAACTTTTCGAGTTAAAAAAGATCCTTGAGTATTTGTAATTTTAATGTTTTGAAAATAAAAGTAATTCATACTTGGATGGATGACCGCGCGAATAGGTAGATGACCACCAGAATCCCACGAAACCCAAGATCCTGTAGAAGATATCCCTCATAACCTTGCACAGGGAATTGCAATGTGGTATCATAGGATGTAAAGTACACAACCGAAAGTTTATTACACAGTCTGTTTTGGGTATGAAAATATAAGTGCTCGTGCGCCATTTGACACTGAATGTATTGGTAAGAAATAAGTGAGTAAGCCACAGAAGGACCCACTAAGAAGAACTGTTCGCTGCTCCATGGATGCCAGGGTTCGTAGTGACAATTTTAGTGGAGTGACCCCCCCCTGGCTGTTTCTACTCCTGTAGTACAAGTCTAAAATCACAGCATAGCGTTCCCAAAGATGGTAAATAGCTCCAATCAAAAGAAAATAGAGTAAATACCTCTGACAAAGTTATTGTTTGATAGATATGGGAATATAAATTTACTTAAAAGAAATAGATAGTCATTTTTTAGGATAATTTCAACATGTTATATATTAAAATTTTGAACATTTTGAATTTCGGGTACCAGTATATTTTCCAAAATGTTTAAGGACCTAAGTGAATAATTAAAAAATATCAAAATAAAATAAGCTCCTGGTCTAGACGGAATAGATGCAGAATTTTTAAAAGTTGCAAATGGGTCATTAGTTGGCGAGATGGCGAACTAATTTCACACATTTTGCAATTAGAGAGGATGCCGAAAGAGTGGTCAGAAGCAACAGTCGTTCCACTCTAAAGAAACAAGGGGGATAAGACAGACTGAAATACTTATAGAGGCACAAGCCTGCTCAACACAACGTACAAAATTTTCTCTATACCCTCTACAACTGCCTACTGACATATGCTGAGCGCAAGCTGGGAGATTACCAAGGTTTTAGGCCCAACAGATCAACCATCGATCAAATCTCCTTGCGACTGATGTGTAAGAAAATGAAGGAGTTTCAAAACACTATGTGGCTGTTGTTCATTGATTATAAGGCGGCATATGATTCAGTCTTGAGAGAGGAATTGTTCCAGGCCATGATGAAGATGCTTTTGGGAAGCTGGAAAGGAAGGCCAGGAGATTTGGCCTAGAAACTAATGAAGAGAAGAAAAAAATTATGATCTTGAGGAAAAAGAAACCCATGCGACACTATATGTGCTACACAATTGGAAACTACAGATTCCAATGTGTTGATAGTTTTAAGTCTCCTGGTGCGGTTTAATGAAGCCTTGGAGGAGAAGGAGGAGATTCAGGCACGCATTATCTCGGCCAATAAAGCTTTTTTCTCTTTAGCTCACCTTATGAGAAGTAGATTAGTTAGCCGCTTGACTATGTTAAGGCTAAATAAGACCATCATTAGAACAGTTGCTGCATATTCATGTGAGACATGGGTACTTAACAAATCAGCTGCTGAAAAGTTGGACATCTTTGAACGCAAAATATAAGGCGCATTCTGGGGCCCGTGAAAGTAAATGGGGTATGCCATCTTAGAAAGAATAGAGAAGTATATTCCCTATATGACGATGTGAAGCTTTCCGACTATGTCAGAATACAACGTCTAAAGTGGTTGGGTCACCTCCATAGAATAGATGATGGCAGAACCGTCAAAGGGCTGTATAAGGATTGTCCAGAAGGAGTGAGAGATCGAGGGAGGCCACGAGGCAGATGGAAGGACAGCGTCTCAGAGGACCTCCGAAATCTTAACGTGTCTCTGAGGCTTGCTACAGACCGACAAGACTGGGATAGAGTGATTGAGCAGGCCAAGGACCGCCTTGATCGTCTGTCGTGCCTATGAAGAAGAGAAGAAAATAAAATAAAATGCCTACACAATTTATAAACTTTATATACAAGTTTCATTATTAATTCAGTTGTGATGTTTTTCCTTATTTGTTTGATTTATTTATGTTAAGCCACACTGGAGCAAATGTTTCTCCAATTCCTAGCACTTAATTTGTTTTCAATTGACAAATGAAAATATATTAGTCTATATATTATATTTTGCATTATCTCTTCTTAGTTGTTACTAATAAAACAGATTAATACATATTACACATATGCAGTTAAGACACATTAATTAGTGTTATTCTGTCCTTTAAACCAATATTTACAAAAACCTAACTTTTTCTACTCTTTGATCAAAAACTTCGATATATTTTATTTACATACAGAATATGAGTATTTTTTCGATATTGAAATCCCTAAACTATAATCCGATTTATTATAATTTTTATTGTTAATATTTGCTAAGGCAGTATCCTCGGCCCAATTCTTTACACAGTTTATACAGCTGACATCCCAACTCATTCTAATACTATCCTTACCACGTATGCGGATGACACATTTCTATTATCTGTCAACACTGATCCAGTTATAGCATCCCGTACTCTTCAATCCCCCATCACTGACCTTGAAAATTGGTGTCAAAACTGGAGGATTAAAATAAATTCTCAAAAATCTCATCAAATCACCTTAACCCTCCGTCGTAAACCAGCGACTTCCTGCCCCCCTGTATCGTTTAATAACATCCCTGAAGAACAGATCCAGTACTTAGGACTACACCTTGACAAACGCTTAGTTTGGAATCCTCATACTAGACTGAAACGACAAGAAACAGCTCGCCGTTTCAGGCTACTTCAACATTTACTAGTTAAACGCTCTAAGCCCCCAATTAACTACAAGAGCCTCATATACATGACAATCATTAGACCCATCTGGATTTACGGAATAGAGCTTTGGGGCTCCACTAAGCCATCGAATTCCTCTCGTATTCAATCCTTACAATCCAAAATCCTTCGGAAAATCTTTAGTGATCATTACTTTGTTACGAACAAAATTAATGACCTTAACGTCCCGTTTATTGCTGATTTGGCCCGAGTCCGATATCAATCTTTTCACTCAAACCCACTAGTTTCAAACCTCGCAACCTCTTCAATTCCTGATAATCCTCCGAGGCGTCTGAAAAGAAGATGGCCTCGTGACCTTCTAAGCTGAACTTTTTATTTGAGTACTACCACTGGGTAGTTTCTCAACTTGTCTTTTCATGTCAATGTATTCACTCATTTTATTTACTTGATGTATTTTGTATACAGTTGTAAATTTCAATAAATAAATTTTAAAAAAAATTATATATTTGTTATAACTGTGTATAGCCTTCATACACACTATAGCGTACTAATGAGAAATTCAGAGTACTAGTATATTACGATAGCATTCTAGTATATAAAGGCTAAAACCCTGTTGGACTTATCACACAAAAGTCCTATAATACTATTTGTTTTAAAGCGATACTCAAAGCTTCATCCTGGTTTATCTTTAGACTGAAACGCTTATTATTTCTCATCATTAAGAGCTTAGCATATAAATACCAGACAAGTGGTTTTCCGAAGACTTCGCTCAGACGAGTTAAAATCTGCAAAGAGTGTAACTCGATAGGGTATCAAGAGAGGTTGTTGACAAAAACAGAGTTCTCAAGTTTCCTGGAAAGATTGCATGGAGATCCTCTCCAGTCCGTAGAATAGGGTAATTCAATCCGGAGCCATCAGTACGGTCTTGTGAGTACAATAGTCATGCTCATTCTACCTCCTCAGTCTATTTCTAATGGATCTTTTAATAAATTCTAAAGATCTTATTACCAGTCGTTGACATGCAAGGGGACTCCATAATAATTAACAAGTATACAAAAATAGAAATATTAAAAATATGTTAATTATATTATTTCAATAAATGATACACAAAGAAGCCGAGTGAAAGATCTGGAACGATTTCAGGATGAAGATTGGCTAAAGAAAGTTGGAAGAAGCTTGACAGAGGATCAAAAGAAACGTGACAGTGAACGCATGAACCAATTTTGGATACAGAAAAAACTTCAGAAGTGGAAAATAAATTAAAATTGTATTGTAAAAGAATAAAAAGTTACAAATAAACGGAACATTGAATTCATAAAATCTATTATCTACGCTGGTTAACTTAAAACAAAAGTCATGTTGAAAACTTAAAAGTCAAGTATAGCCAAAAATTGATGTACTTAATATAAATAAAATATGTCATTGACTGAAAATTATTAATCCTTTCCTTGTCAATGTCTATTTTAATCAATGTATTTATTTTTATTTATTATATATGATCGACAGATACCCTTATCATTGTTTTTTTAGTTTCTTTATTTGTAGTAGAGCTTTGGGACTCCATAAAATCCCTCTCTTATCAATTTATTGAAATCCAAATCCTTCATAAAACTCTTAATGTTTCTTACATTCTCTGTAATAAAGCCATTCATAATGGCCTCAATGCTCAATTTGTTGCTGATTTGGCCCGAACCGGATTTCAGGTCTCTCATGAAAAGCTTTATTCGGGTTCCTTAGCTTGGATTCTATTTATTATAATTCTTTTATAAACGCATTTAGTCTAATATGCCAGAAATGATAACGTGCGGAGATATATTGTGTATATAAAATGGGGGTATATACATATAATGAGACATTAGTTTAAAAACCAATAACTTTGGCTTAAGAAAGGTTAAGCTTTGAGATTTGAAGCTACAGTTATAGTAATGGTATAGCCAATAACAATAGACGGTTTCTCCAGATATATTGCTTTTTCCACAATAATTCTCTTTATTTGACCGACTCTAGGACGAGGATTATACGACGAAAAGGATTTGGGGTTTGGACAAACGTTTATTATATCCAAGAAGGAAAAATGATTTCTAGATAAACCTGGATAAGATTTAAGAGATTTTCTGTTCGTCTTATAGTCCAGCTTTATTTTCCCATATTTCAGCAACTACCGGTTATTAAATAATATTATATCTAAAATTTGTTTTTAGATGCTAAAATAATAAAATATGAATACTGAATCATACTGGATTTATTTATACATGTAAAAAAATTATTCTCTAACAATCAAATAAATAAATAGGCTATGGTTAAGATTCTATTGCAGAAGACTACATCCATGCTCAACTTATAAGTAATGTAACTACACTAGATAAAATCTCTGGATATTTTATCGATTATCATTTATAACTAATACATTTTAAGGGAAATACACATTTAAAAAAAAAATATATATGTATTTTAATAGATAAACTCAAAATTTAAACAATAAATACATCTAAATTAGAGGATGAAATTCAGCTGTGTTCCAGTAAATTTGGAAACAAGCACTCCTCATTCCTTCTCCATTATATTTTTACATAGATACTTTTATTTGATGTCTTTTTGCACATAACTTAGTACTAGTAATGATATTTTGCTATGAAGAAACTTTAGAGCAGCATCATCATTTCTTATGTGATGACTTGAATGGAATATATTCATTATGATCAGGTTCAATGTCACATTTAAAACAATATCTCAGTTAACATATGATTTAATGAATATCAATATATAAAGTGTACAAGGTGCGTGCCGCTGAAACTCCGAAATGAGTCCCGGTACGATCAAGGGAGTTATAGAGTGTGGTAGCCCTCTATCTCCCGTCCACGAAGAAGGTTCCCGTTTTTACCTGAAGGCGTACTTTTGGAGATACATATAAGGGTTGGAAACTTCGCCCTCTAGAAATTTCTAGAAAAGTCCAGAACATCCGAAAGCATTCCACAACATTCTGGAATGTTGGGGAATATTCCAGAACACTCTTGAATGTTTTGGAATATTCTAGAACATTGTGAACCATTCGAAGCCTTTTTTGTATGAGTGGAGCTTCCTATTGATAGCAGTATCTAAAGCAAGATCTGTCTTGGGCTCGAAGGTTCCAGAACACTCTGGAATGTTCGGGAATATCACCGATCATTGTGGAACGTTCCAGAACACTCTGGGATGTTGTGGGAAATTCTGGAACATTGTGAACCATTCGAAGACATTTTTGTATGAGTGGAGCTACTGACTGATAGGGGTATATGAAGAGATCCGTCGTGGGTTCGAACGTTCCAGAACATTCTGGAATGTTTCTAAATCGACACGATGTCAAACGTTGAAGAAAGTGTCAACTTACCTTTGGTAGATTTTTTTAATTCCGTGCAAGTACATTGCCTACGACTGAAAATTGGATCTCCGATCATGCAACTCGCCAAAACTATGTAATGGAACGATTGTGATCGCCAAACAGCTAACGAATAACACCATCGAAGCCGAACTTATGACTGGGAAGGACAAAGGACACACAGTATTTGTCCCCAGAATACCACTGATCTCTACTGAATTGCCATTTCAATTTAAGAGACTGGAATTTCCAATGAAATCAGCCTATAGTTTTACAATTAACAAAGCCCAAGGATATGTTAAACTACATTTTGATATATTAGGACCAGACACAAGAGACACTATAGTATGAAACTTAAGCTATATTTCAGATTATCTAACAAAACGTGACATAGAATAACATAACATAACATAGGAGGTTACACACACGCTATATCTCAGGTTTGAGCGGATGGTTGTCATGGATACACAAATCGATTATCCAACTCCCTCCTTGTTTGTGGAGTCCTTGGCACTTGATTCACTCTTTGAACTTATCCACATCAAGCGCCTTAGTCAAGGAGTCGGCGACCATGTTCTTGGTTGGTATGTACGTGAAGGCCAGAAGCTTCTCCTGCACCTTTTCTCTCATAAAATGGTGCCGTACGTCAATATGCTTGGTCCTTGACTGATAAGCACCATTCAGTGCCAGATTCCTTGCTCCCTGGTTGTCGCAGAAGATCTGAGTAGGATTCTTTGAAGGCTGTTCAATCTCTTCAGAGAGGCCCCTTAACCATAAAGCTTCCTGCGCTGCTGAAGACATTGACATGTATTCAGCCTCTGTTGTAGAGAGAGCTACAGTGGGCTGTCGTTTAGTGCACCAGGATATCGGGGCGCCGCACTTGATAAACAAATAACCTGTCACTGATCTTCTTTCATCTGGGTCACTAGCCCAATCGGCATCACAGTATCCATGAATGGGTCCAACATTTGATCCATCATATTTTAGCTTGTATGAGGAAGTTCCACGGAGGTATCTCAATACCCGTTTCACACCTGGCCAGTGCAACACGCCTGGATTGTTATTGAATCTGCTCAGGCTACTAACAGCAAACGCTATATCTGGTCTTGAGACTTGGGCTGCGAACAAGAGGCTGCCAATAGCTTCTTGATAAGGAATTTTTCTCATATTTTCCCTTTCTATTTCTGTTTGCCGCTCCTGAGTTTTAGAAAACTTCTCACCGTTGGACATTGGAGTTGATACTGGATTTGCTTCATCCATCTTAAACCGTTTGAGAATCTGATCAATATAATTTTGTTGGCTAAGCCAAATTATCTTTGATTGACGATCACGGGTTAGCTCAAGGCCTAAAAATGAATTGGCCTCACCAAGGTCAGTCATCTTGAATGATCTTGAAAGTTGCAATTTGACCTGATTTTTCAATTTTATATTGTTTGAAAAAATCAACAGGTCATCTACCTAGACAGCCACTATTATCATACACTTTTCTGTTATTTTGAAATAAACACAAGAGTCAAATTTTGACTGTGTCAAGCCAAATTGCTGCAAAACTCCATCCAATTTTTGATTCCATATTCGGCTAGCTTGCTTGAGTCCGTATAAGCTCTTTCGAAGTCGACATACTCTTGAAGTTCCATCGCTAAAACCAGGTGGCTGAGACATGTAAATTTCCTCCTCCAGATCTCCCTGAAGAAATGCGGATATGGCGTCCATCTGATCAATATCTAGATTGTACTCTGCAGCCAGCGATATGAGGTATCTGATGGAACTGTACCTTACAACTGGTGAGAACGTTTCTTCATAATCCACACCCCTTCTTTGGGCGAATCCCTTGACAACAAGTCTCGCTTTATGACCGGTTATTTTACCACAGCCATCCCTCTTCGTCCTGAAGAGCTTTGGTTAGATTTTCCCATGCTTCTTTGGCAGTGGTTTTGTGTTGAATGCGAACATAATTCACCGGTTCAACTAATAGAATCAACTTAGATCGGCATTTCGTGTCTTTTTTCTTGTCGGGATCAGTTTCAGTTATACATTCCCACAGCTCCAAATCTTCCAGATAGGCCTGCACTGCGAATTTCCATGTGTCAAAATTTTCACGTCCTTTTAGACGTTCGATCGGCAACTGACACTGAGACATAACGGATACACGAAACGAAAACACTGATTTTCACGAAAATGATTTTTCACAAACAAAAACAAAATTTACTAACTTACGACGTCTGGACTGGGCCCATAACCTGTTAAACTACATTTTGATATATTAGGACCAGACACAAGAGACACTATAGTATGAAACTTAAGCTATATTTCAGATTATCTAACAAAACGTGACATAGAATAACATAACATAACATAGGAGGTTACACACACGCTATATCTCAGGTTTGAGCGGATGGTTGTCATAGATACACAACCTTAAATTATTGCGGCACCAACATCACAGACTCCTGCTTTTCTCACATCCAAATATAAGTAGCTTGTCCAAATATAAATTTCGAGGAGGAAATTCGAAAAATTTATAGAGATATACTCCGGATAACAAAATGAAAAATGTTGTTTATAAACAAGTATAAAATAAAAGTATTGTAGTTAGAATATATATTCAATAAAAAAATTGTATCTCATATATTTTAAAGTTTATTCCTTTATTCCAACTACCACACGGTCTCATCTCAACTCCATGAGCGAAGCCGGGTACCACAGCTAGTTAGAATATAATTAACTACATAGATGACACCTAGAATGTAACTACTTTTGTAACAAGTATCAAGTATTACTGGCATATACTTTCCACAAAAGACCCCTAAGTTCATAAACATGAATGTGTCACACAAACTGTTTATAACAATTTTAGCAATATGTTTCGTTTTATTTTCCACAAGTTCTACATTCTAGAAATAATTATAAGCATATATATATATATATATATATATATATATATATATATATATTATAATTAATTGGCACTGACAACAAACATACTTCATCATCATCATTCGTGGCGCTACAACTCCTGTAGAGTCAAGGCCTCCTGCAGCTTGGTTCACCAGTCTTCTCTATTGGTTGCTACTGCTCTCCAATTGCGGATTCCCAAGATGGACCTGGCATCCACCGCCACTCCATCGATCCATCGGAGCTGAGGTCTTCCCACTCTTCTTGTCCCATAAATCCTTTCGTCTAGGACCATTTTAGGAATCTCATCCTGGGCCATTCTAATTATATGACCTGCCCATCGAAGCCGGCCTACTTTTATTACCCTTAAAATATCTGGGCTCTTGTAGAGTCTTGCTAGCTCAGCGTTCGTCCTTATCCTCCATATCCCATTGGTGCAAACTGGGCCATAGATTCTCCTCAAAATTTTCCTCTCGAATCTTAGGAGGAGGGCTTCCTGTGAACTGGGTAATGTCCAACATTCGGAGGCAAAAGTGAGAACAGGTCTTACTAGGGTCTTATACAAATGCACCTTCGTGTTTTGGGAAATAGCCCTGCTTCTAAAATGCTTCAGTAACCCGAAATAACATTTATTTGAGGACATAATTCTGCGATGGATTTCTGCTTTTATGTCATTATCCGCGTTCACCTGTGATCCAAGATACACAAATTCCTTCACCCTTTCAAATTTAAACCCTCCAGCCATAAAATGCGATGGTTCATGCACATTCACTTGTGGGCCTGCATGCATATATTTGGTTTTTGATTCATTGACCTCTAAACCCAATCTAGCTGATGCTATCTGGAGACTGTTAAAAGCATTTTCTAAATCTGTAGGGGTCCTTGCCACCATATCTATGTCATCGGGGAAGGCCAAAATCATAGAAGATCTATTGAATATAGTCCCCCCAATTTGTATTCCAGATTTCCGCACTGCACTTTCAAGGGCCAAATTAAAGAGAAGACATGCAAGACAATCACCCTGTCTCAGCCCTTTGTGAGTTTCGAAGCTTTCAGTCAGGTCACCTTGAACACGCACTGTGCATTGTACCTTCTTCATCGTAGCCCTAATCAGCCGTATCAGCTTCGGTGGTATTCCCATTTCCAGCAGCTCCTTGTACAGATCGTTCCTCTTTATACTATCATAGGCCATTCGGAAGTCAATGAACAGGTGGTGTGTGTGGATATTATACTCCCTGCACCTCTCCAGAATGCTTCTAATGCAGAATATCTGATCCATGGTAGACTTTCCTCTCATGAAGCCCGTCTGGTACTTTCCTGTATTCTGCTCGGCAAAAGGAAGCAATTTTTTATAAAGTATTCGAGAGAACACCTTATATGCACATAGTAAGAGGGATATACCACGATAATTATGGCAATCAAGCACATCCCCCTTCTTGTAAATCGGGCATATAACTGCTTTGAGCCACTCACAAGGGATTTCCTCCATCCTCCAGATATCCATTATTATATTATAGAGGACTTTGACTAATTCTTCTCCTCCATACTTAAAAAGTTCAGGGGAGAGCCATCTGGTCCTGGTGCTTTATTATTTTTGAGCTCTTCCACAGCTTCATAAATATCGTCCACATCAGGAGGCTCCAATTCCCCTGGGGGCATCTCTATTTCCTCTCTTTCTATTCCACCCACGTCATTAAGCAGGACATCGAAGTAAAGCCGCCACTGTTCTAGAACCTGTCTCCTATTTGTAGTGAGATTACCCTCGTTGTCTCTACAGGCATTTATTCTAGGTTTGAATAACAACAAACATACTTGGATTCCCAAAGTTTCGTTGATTTTTGAAAATTATCTTTCAAATTTTGTTAAAGTTTAAGTATAAGTACTTATATAACATATTATATAACAAGCAACGCAGAGGAGATTAGTTGAATTGACATAGGAAAAGATTAACCACTTAAAAAGTGTATTTAGAGATTATAGCTACGTGATTAAAAATGATGATATGGTTTTATCTTATAACCCCCCCCCCCCCCCATTTGAAAGAAAAACTGTTCAAACTACTACGAACTACCCTGTAGGTTCCTAAACTATTCTGAACAGAGTTTGAGAGTTAAGAATTAATTACTATTCAATGCACGAAACGGGTCATCGCCAGATTTGTTTCCCTTTGGTTTTCCTGACTACTCTCTCATCCAATCCAATAAAGGCGAAGAATATTTTTAACATAGTCTTAAAATGAGGGAAAAAAGCATTTACATAAGTTATGGCACACTCATACCCGGACTTTATTTCCAGCAATAACCTTATTTCTCCAACCATCAGAGGAGTGCTATAACTGCCTAATCCGTAGCCGAGATTTATGAGGGTCTTATTATTTTACTGGATATTGAGCTAGTTTTATCGCCATTTCATTCTCTATTTTTCATTTTATTGGATTGATAAAACATAAACCGATCTGAGGGGGGTCAAAGAAGTTATGCGCCTTTCATGGGAATATAAATTGAGATTGAACACACAATATGTATTTCAGATATTTCCTATTGTCTTTTTGTGTCAAAGCGATCGGGATTCTTCATACTATATTCTATATTTCTTATATATTTATAATTTAATTACATATGTGCGAGGGTTGAGCATGTTTGAAAAGCATTTATATAAACGCGTATTCATATGAGTTTAGTATCTCAATTATCGTCTGAATTACCATGGATTCATTTGAATTGGTGATAAATATTTGTAGATATTAATGGTGATGGTCCATCATCGATCGAATTAATATGGTAGTTCTGTATTACTATGATGTGCATTAGAGAACATTTATGCTAGCCACTACAACTCAGGTATCCATCAATTTTAAAAACCTCACCGTTGGGTAACACAAAAACATGATACAATTTTATAAACAATTGTAAATGTATATAAATTAATTTTTGGAGGTCGAGAAAATAAGAGAAAAGTGCTTTATTATTGGTACCAAATACAACGCTTACTAATGCAATCATTCTAGCCATCACATCCTAAAATCATTACTGGCAAAATAAGTGGTGAATACTGTACATGCATTTCAATTCAAGAGTGATATTGATAGGCAATGACAGTAATTGTGAATCAATGTCCTTCTTATTTTAATTTATAAATACTCTTAATTGTTCAAATAGTACAAAATTCCATTTCAATCAAGTTCAAATTTTATAAAAATAGTAAAAATATGAATGTTTGGTTAGAGAATCGAAGGAAATAAAATTTAATAAGGAAGAAAATAGTTGGGGGTGCAGTCAAATTAAACACTAAATAAGTGGGTACTTATTTAAATATATGCCGACGTTTCGACCCACTTTGTGGGCCATCTTCAGGGCTAATGGAAGCTGAAGCTAGACTAGAAGCGGTCTACTGCAGTTTAACTCCACTTATTTAGGGTTTTATTTGACTGCACCCACAACTATTTTCTTCCTTACTTTATCTTCCAGTCAACCATCCCCTCGCTTCTCAGAAATAGAATTTACATTAAGACTGTCCTTGGGGTTTAAAAAAATTATGACGTTTAGTTATGAAGTTATTATTTACATGTTTATCGACATCCATAGCATTAACAAATTTTTAGCAGATTTTGAAATTATTGTAGAAAAAAAAAGTTTTATTTTTGTTTTCCTTTAACTGAAGTTCACTTCATTTTAAGAACTTTTAGACATGTTTTTACTTTCTATTCTACCTTTCTATTTCCTTAAATTAGCAAAGTTGTCTGGGCACAATCCTATTTAATAAAATAAACATAACCTAAAAATCAGTATAGCCAACTGTTAGGAAATATATCTCCTTCTTCACAGTGCTTACCAACATTGTTTTATTCTTTAAAACTTTATTATTCTGTAGCTATAATACCGCCGGGAATACTGATGAAAAAGTTTAAATAATTTTATACTTCTTTTATTCAAACAATAAACGGAATTTTAATTAAAGCAAGAGAAGAAGAAAAAAAGGCAATAAATTAGAAGAGGCAATAAATCCAAGTGTACCATCGACCCCTGGAGGCTAATTGGGGAACTAATGCAGACAGCTGGTCCGTTGCCAACGATAGGGGATTGCCAACCTGGTTCACGATATAGCGCTGGGTATGGACAACCTGTCTTGCCAAGCCTTATCTCCCCTCTTGTAGTGAATCTGTCTCAGCTCCAGCTCCTTTTCCACCTTATCTTTCCTGTTTTTTCCCCCGTTCCGTTTTTATTACGAAAGGAAGTTTTTTTATGATGAATAATGAGCGTTGTATATTACACCCCCCCCCCGAAGTATTTTAGCGAGCTCTTTTTATTTCCCTGGTAATGAACGATATGAGGCTCTAAGAAATGCAAAATCCAGCTATGCCAACAATTTTCTGGCATTTTAATTTTCTCTCCGTTAGGTTATTTAAAAATTGCTTATTATAAAATGTGCTAAAACCGATTTTACTGGAATTTAAAAACTTAATTAAACCGACGTTACGACGAAATGGTTAAAATATATTATATTATTCTCTCCTACCTCTTAACTTTAATACAATGTTGCTTTATCATGCTCATGCCTGAGAGGTATATTAAGCAAGATTCAGATATTATTTAAGATAAAGTCAATCAGTGGCAAACGAAAGAACTTTTATAATTTATTTTTATTAATTGTTATTTTTATGGTAATTATTTTTAAATATTTTTGTTTTGAAGAGAAAAGATTTATATATAGGATATAGAAAATATATAGGATCGGTGAAGAGTGATTTGTCTGACTGGGATACGACCTCTGGTAGCTCAGTAGTTTAGAGCATTGCTACGGAGAAGCAGACGACCCGGGTTCGAATCCCAGCCAGGGCAATCTTTTCTCTTCAATACTAAAAAATTTAGAAAGAACTTTTACTTACATGAATTATTTTTAAAAATCGAATGGAAAAATAAAATTAATAACAATTAGACACATTTTGTTTTTTTATACTGTGGTTTTTTGCCACTGAATTGCGCTTTTTGTGTACAGGAATACTCATTGTAAGTAAATATTTTAACTGAAGGTACTATAAAGGAATTACTGTTTGGTTCCAGAGATATATGGAGAATATATATCATGAGGAATTTAATATACGAAAATATTACTACACTGTTGTGTTTAATACAATCAAAGAATTATACTACTGTCGATTCATCTAAGGGAATGCCGGTTAGTAATGAATGGCCAGTAAGGGGAATATTAGTTCAAGGCGCATTACTATCTCTGTCGATAGGATTTCATGGTAACTAACCGCTTTTTATATTACTCTTTAACTAGTATTAATGGAAATTTTTATTACACTAATAATATATCATTTCAAATTATAATTATTATAATCCGTTCGTTACTATTGTTTAAACGGAAAACGTATTTTAAACGGTTACTTTTTAGTCAGGGTCGATCACCTTAATCAGAAATAACGTCCCTAATTGACAGTAAAAATAATTTTCTAAATAACATAATAAAATAACAATAAATTTAATAATTCCAATGATTAAAAGTTGATTAAAAGGTAGCTCATTACCATAAGTTCCGTTAGACAGCACTTTTACTCTGGCATAAACTGATAACCGGAACGGGAGTGGTATTGTTTTTAGATTTTTTTTTCTAAAAAAATTTGTATTACACTTTCGGGTTTGATTTTGAAATATAGATGCAAAATACATATTATAAAAAACGTGAAAGGTTGGTGAGCGGTTTTTGCAGAATTTTAAACCATAAACATCACCAGGATAATCGTTTTTTAGAACTCCGGAAGTTTTTTATTACTTCTCCGAAATGACGAGAATACACATTTCCCTTTGTCAAGCTGGTACAATTGAATTTTATTATTGTATTGAATTGATCGCTAAAATGAAAAAAAAAATCGTAAATATAATAAAAAGAGAGAGAGTGAGAGAGAGAGTGAATGAGAGATTCACTATTAATCAAGCACCTGGATTATTGAGGATCTGCTTTATTCAACTTTACAATAAACCCCCCAAAAAGCTGTATCAATTGCCGCATTTCAATGTCAAATATATCCAGATATTAATTTCTCCCCGACCAGAAATCCAATAGCGGCTTTGCAAAAAAGGATCCTGAAATATCAGGGTTGGTAAAAAAAAAACGAAAATAAAAAAAGGAAATCTATCTGAGCTGTCAATGCTGTGCAGGAGTGGCGCTAGACACATATGTCAATACCTTTCACAGCCAATCCCAGTTTAGATCTTCTTTTTTCTCAATTTTAAATAAATTTAAGTTTAATGCCGTTACAGCTTAAAATGAACAGATAATATTATCATCCTGTTTTTAAGTTTGTATTTATACTTGTAAATTTAATTATTATAAGAAGAAATAAATAGAAAACACCAAAAGATTAGCTTTTTAAGAACTCCATCTCTCTCTCTCTCTCTCTCTCTCTCTGTACGGGCGTGATTAGACTGAATAGAACAAAAAAAGATAAATAATGAAATATAATATATTAGTAGAATAGCGTCGGGGTTTTAAATAAATTGGCGAGATACTGAAACATGTGGTTTATTAAATTTAAATATATTAAGGTTAGACATTTGATAATTAAAGAAAAAACAGCGAATAAACAATTTTTACAAAGAAAGAGACAAAAATGAACAATGAATAATGTTATGCAAAGAAATTATTAAATCTTAATTATTAACTGGAAATGATGCTTCGTATGAACAAATCTTAACAGTGGAATTTATAGTCTTTATCTTATAAGATGAATGAAATGAAATCTCTGAGGATGACGACGACCGGTGAACAGGTACTCTTGCTAATTGTATGAAAGAGCGGACTTACAATTGGAGAGAAGGATTCTTTTCATTGGCTCCGAGTGTATCTGGTTACTAGGCGATCTGGTGGTGCTAGGCGATCTAGGGCCTTGGGCGAATATATCAATGTCCTGCGGTGAACAGCGAGGTTAGGTTTTGGCTTTAGTCGAGAAGAGTGGAGAGATGTGGTTTGCTTGGAGTCTGGATGCGAAGTGAAGTGAAGTGAAGAGCGATTCTGCCGACAGATGGTGTTTCAACCTTCTTTCCTAATCTAGGTGGCTATAGCCGATCATGGCGGCGGTGACTGGTGAAATTTAATATACTTAAGCCTTAAATGTTACGCTACTGAACATCCTCTTTATTCGTCGCCATGGAAACAAAATGTGAACAGATCTGCGAGATTCTAATTTTAATTTATGAAATTGATCCGCGACTGAACATCCCCCCCGCCATGGCACGATAGTGGCATCATAAGAGGGTAAGGGGGCGTATGTGTGACCGAGTTATTGGTGGACTGGAGAAAGTGAGACACCGAACTACAATGGTGGGCTGGAGGTGAGTAATGATTTGGAGAAGATGGGGACGATGGAGACTAAGATGGTGACCTGGGTGAATATGTGGGAGGTATAGTTGTGCAATGAGGAGATGTTGAATGTTAATGGGGGAGAGCCGCGGTAGCTGGGACTTGTAGGTGAATATTGTGGATGGTAGAAAGCGGGAGACGTCGGAGAATAAGAGGGAGAGGTTGATGAATACGCAAGACTCGGTATTGCTTGATGAACTGGGTGAATATGATGGTATTAGAGAGAATTAGTAAACTACAATGGGGATGTAGAAGGAATAAGTTTGAGAAATAATAGGGGGAAGTATGGGAATGTGAGAATGAGATAGGAGAATGCAAGAAGCAGTGTTGCTTGGTGAACTTGGTGAAAAAAGAGGAAAGGTTGATGAATGTAAAGCTTACGTAGGTGGATAGGAGGGAGATGTTAGGGAACAATTGGAAAGAAACCGTGAGAATAATTTGTAGAAGCAGGAGAATAGTGGGAAAGATGGTGAAGATGGCGAATATGAGAGAAAAGGTGGTGAACATGAAGATGAGGTAAGGGGAATAAGATGGGGAGGTGAGTGTGAGAGCGAAGTCGGTGAGTGCGAAGGGGAGGTAGAAGGAATGAGATAGTGAAGTTGAAGAATAAGAGGGAGAAGTAGGCGAATAAGATGGTGAGATAGGAGCATGAGATGAAGAGGTGGAAAAATATGAGGTGATGTGGGTGAATAGATAAGAATGAGCAGTGATTGATAAACTGGTTGAGGGTGCTGGAGAATTAGATGGAGAAATTGTAGAATAGTAGGCGAATATGATGGTGAAGTAGGAGCATATGATGAAGAGGTGGGAGAATATAAGGTGATGGGGGTGAATAGCTAAGAAGCAGCAGTGATTAATGAATTGAGTGATTATGAGGAAGAAGTTTGTATGTACAAAGGGGTGCTGGAGAATAAGATGGGAAAATTGGAGAATATAAGGGAGGCCTAGGTTAATATGACGGTGATGTAGGTGAATCGGAATGAGACGTTGTGGAATAATTAGAACTAAAAACTCAGGAGAAAAATTTGTGGACGCGGGAGAATGAGTAGGATTAAGTAGGAGAATATATTGGGCTACTAGGTGAATATCATTAGCAAGATAGAGAATACCAAGGACTAGTAGTGGATAGGAGTGAGGAGATTGGTGAATATGTAAGAGAGGATATTGGTGAATATGTAAGAGAAGTGACAAATTGGTGCTTCCAACTTTTGAATGGCGAGCATCCCTATTGACGGTGATCGGCGATGGTTGCTGGAAGGCGAGAGGGAGGAGAAGAGATTCGAAGGTGCAAGAGAGTCCCTTGGTTGCCCTGGTTGTACTTGCGGTTGGTGATCGGCGAGCGGTGGCTTCCTCAGGCGGACGTAAGAGAGGATACACGTATCGAGCGGTTGATTCCTCAGGAGGACGTAAGAGGGGGTATACGCGTCGAACAGTAGTTTTCTCAGGCGGACTTAAGCAAGGATAGATGCGTCGAGCGGTTGATTCCTCAGGAGGACGTAAGAGGGGGTATACGCGTCGAACAGTAGTTTTCTCAGGCGGACTTAAGCAAGGATAGATGCGTCGAGCGGTTGATTCCTCAGGAGGACGTAAGAGGGGGTATACGCGTCGAACAGTAGTTTTTTCAGGAGGACTTAAGCGAGGATAGATGCGTCGAGCGGTTGATTCCTCAGGAGGACGTAAGCGAGGATAGAGGCGTCGAGCGGTGATTTCCTCAGGCGAACGCAGATGGGGGTAGAGTCGGTGACGATAAATATCTCTGGGGAAAACCCAGAGACCCGGGCGAAAGGATTGCGGTAGAGTATGGTGATTTATCGGTGTATCACGAAAGGTCGGCTTGTATGGAGGTGAATTTTTTAGTGATCCCTGCGAGGTTGATGAACGACGCGCGGAGGCTTTATCCGGCGGAAGTAAGAGGGGGTATAAGTGGAGATGGTAGACATCTCCTGAGAAGGCCCGATGAGAAGGGCGAAGAGATCGCTCAGGATTGTGGTAACCTTTCGATGGGTCAGGAAAGATAGTCTTATGAGGAGATGGATTTTTGCAGGGTACCAGCAAATGATGACCCAAGGTTGGCGACTGGCTAGGTGATTCCCGAACGGGTGGTGGAGACGAATCTTGCAAGGTGGGAACAGTTGATGAAGAACTATGTCCGGGTTCGGTGGCGCTGAGGCGTTGAGCGGAATTGTCGTGCGGCTGAGGGGGCTTACATTCCGGAGACACTGACCGGGGGGAGCCGTGCGGTGAATTATTTGATGTTTCCGGTCGCGCTGCGGGAGCGAATTGTCGTATCGGAGATTGAGCCTTGGGCGGAAGTGACTCATCTGTTAGTTCATGAGCCGGGGCTATGTTAAAAAGTGAAGCGGCGGTGATAGCAGCTTTAAGGCGGGAAATATAGGTCAATAAATCGGCGAGCGTTGGAAACTCTTCCGGATGCTGAAGTTTAAATTCTCTCTGGGTGACCGGATCAAGTTTCTGGAATGCGATAGTATACAATAAATAATCCCCCAGATTTGGAATGTTCGATGTTTTTAATTGTTGACATTTTGAAATAACCCCATTCAACCGGGGCAACTCAAGAGGTGGAAGGAAAATGGCCGGCGGGTTAGGTGTCGGGACAGCGGTATTACATAGTTCGAATATCGCTGCTTCTAACTCCACGGCTTCTAACTGGACCTGAATAAATTGTTCCTGAATATCGGCTGGGATCGATCGTCCCTTATATTCGATAAGTAGGGCAGTCTTGGCGGTACGCATTTTGGAAATTAATTGCTTTAATTGATCAAAATAAATTTGAGCTAATGAGATTTCGTTACTGTTCACAGTTGTTTTACATTTTTTGGCGAAAAATTGGACGTCTTTTAATAAACTGATAAATATTGCCTTTTGAGATTTTGCCTTAAAGTTAGATTGGCGACGATTGGCCATTTTATACTATTAACACTTAATAAAAAACGGCTGAAAGAAATTACAATGAATAATAGTATTGAATAATGAGCCTTAAATTTAAACAATTGTAACCTAAATAGAATTGAATAGATAGTCACATATGTGGCGGAAGTAACCGTAAACAATATGGCCGAATAACTAAGTAAACAATGAGGCAATATGGCCGTGAAACCTATGTGGAAGTAACCTTAAACAATATGGCCGAATAACTAAGTAAACAATGAGGCAATATGGCCGTGAAACACCAATGGTTCAGTATCTGCCGAGAAAAATTAATGCTCTTATTAAATTCCCGGGTTTCGGCACCAAAATGTACGGGCGTGATTAGACTGAATAGAACAAAAAAAGATAAATAATGAAATATAATATATTAGTAGAATAGCGTCGGGGTTTTAAATAAATTGGCGAGATACTGAAACATGTGGTTTATTAAATTTAAATATATTAAGGTTAGACATTTGATAATTAAAGAAAAAACAGCGAATAAACAATTTTTACAAAGAAAGAGACAAAAATGAACAATGAATAATGTTATGCAAAGAAATTATTAAATCTTAATTATTAACTGGAAATGATGCTTCGTATGAACAAATCTTAACAGTGGAATTTATAGTCTTTATCTTATAAGATGAATGAAATGAAATCTCTGAGGATGACGACGACCGGTGAACAGGTACTCTTGCTAATTGTATGAAAGAGCGGACTTACAATTGGAGAGAAGGATTCTTTTCATTGGCTCCGAGTGTATCTGGTTACTAGGCGATCTGGTGGTGCTAGGCGATCTAGGGCCTTGGGCGAATATATCAATGTCCTGCGGTGAACAGCGAGGTTAGGTTTTGGCTTTAGTCGAGAAGAGTGGAGAGATGTGGTTTGCTTGGAGTCTGGATGCGAAGTGAAGTGAAGTGAAGAGCGATTCTGCCGACAGATGGTGTTTCAACCTTCTTTCCTAATCTAGGTGGCTATAGCCGATCATGGCGGCGGTGACTGGTGAAATTTAATATACTTAAGCCTTAAATGTTACGCTACTGAACATCCTCTTTATTCGTCGCCATGGAAACAAAATGTGAACAGATCTGCGAGATTCTAATTTTAATTTATGAAATTGATCCGCGACTGAACACTCTCTCTCACTCTCTCTATCTCTCTCTCTCTCTCTCTCTTTCTCACTCTCTCTATCTCTTTCTCTCTCTATACATCTATCTATCTATATATCTGTCTATCTATCTATCTATCTATCTCTCTCTCTCTCTCATTTCTCCCAATTTAGAACACTCAGATTATAGACCGTGGGTGAGACACAGGAGGGTCTGCAGATCCCAGTGAGTCCATCCGTGACTGTTAGCACATTAAAAAATATCTGCCAAAACAAGATTTGCAGAACCTTCAGCATAGCAACTCAACACTCTACTATTTGATCGACCCATTCTTCTCTAAACTCAATACATTATAGGTATTATAATAATGACATTATATAATACCTTTTGATTTAATATCAACTGTGCAAAAATGAATGGGGATACCACTAATTTTGCTGTATTTACTTTGCTTAGCACGTAACTGTTTTTCAATTGACAAATGAAAACATATTAGTCTATATATTATATTTTGCATAAGCTCTTCTTAGGTGTTACTAATAAACCAGATTAATACATATTACACATATGCAGTTAAGACATATTAATTAGTGTTATTCTGTCCTTTAAACCAATATTTAACAAAACCTCACTTTTTCTACTCTTCGATCAAAAACTTCGATATATTTTATATACATACAGAATATGAGTATTTTTTCGATATTGAAATCCCTAAACTATAATCCGATTTATTATAATTTGTATTGTTAATATTTGCTATAACTGTGTATAGCCTCCAATATACACTATAGCATACTATTTAGAAATTCAGTGTACGAGTATATTACGACAGCATTCCTATATATCAAGGTTTAAACCCTGTTAGACTTTTTACACAATAGTCGTATCATACTCTTTATTTTAAAGCGATACTCAAAGCTTCATCCTGGTTTATCTTTAGACTGAAACACTTATTATTTCTCATCATTGAGACCTTAGTATATAAATACCAGACAAGTGGTTTTCCGAGGACCTCGCTCACTCGAGTTAAAATCTGCAAAGAGTGTAACTCGATAGGGTATTAAGAGATTGTTGACAGCAAACAGAGTTCTCAAGTTTTCTGGAGAGATTGCATAGAGATCCTCTCCAGTCCGTAGAATAGGTTAATTCATTCAAGTATAATAAAATCATTAATATTTATTAGAAATTATACTACATTAAATATTTTAAAGTATAAATATTTCCTTAATAATAAAAAAGCTAGGTAAAGTATATACTACACAATTAGCAATATTCCTATTAAGTTTTGTCCAATATAGATGAATCGGAAATGAATTTGATTATAATAAGTATTTACAAGAGATTTAAATATTTAGAACAGAGGGAAATTAGCGAGTTCAATTATGAATAATTTGGGGAAATCAATGTATCTTAAATAATTAGTAAAATTAATATAATGGGTTCCGAGATAAAATATTCATCATATAGTATATTTTTTAAAATTATTGGATTTGTTATATGTTATATAATATATAACAAAGGAAAATATTTTTTTTACTAATAGTGTTGTTTTTCTCTATTTTTAAAAGTTAAAAATATTTGGTATAATTTCAAACTATAAAACAAAAAAATGCTATGTTTTTTGTTTTATGAATTCGAAGAAAAAAACGGTTCATTCCGACGCCGTGGCAACTAGAATTTTCAATCATGCTTTTGACGAAGGCGATCTTCAGGCGATACTAAGCTAAGAAGATTTCCTCTGTAAAAGGCTTAAATCAATCGAAGAAGGGTGCCTTAAAAAGCTGTAGAAGAACTGCATAAGGCAGACAAAGAACTGTATAATTTAGGACATTCGACATAAATTGAAAAATTGTTCCCATATTTTTTTTTTTTTACTTTTTTCATCTTGTAAAATAGTTGGAAAATCCAATCAAAACAGTTATATCCAAGCTATTTTAGATTTTGCGGCAGTGAAACCATATTGATAATGAGTGGAGTAGGTATGATTAAAGAAACAAATGTAATTGTGTATGACTTATTTACATACTTCTAATACATATTCACATATATAATATATTTTATAATATACATATTTATAATATATTTTATCTTCGACCTTTAATAAATTTTAAAAATTATACTAAAAGCAGGTAATAGGTCATTTACATGTTTAAGACCTATTACCTGCTTTCATCATAAAATATTGAATACAAATGCACGATAAAACTTATTATATTATATTATATTTATATTCTCTGGAATAATAATAATATATTAATTTTTTTTAACTTGGTTATTTTATTGATACTTTGTTTGTTTCTGAATTTAATGTCACTTTATGCAGCTAAGGCTAATCGGACGTACCTACATTGAGAGCTCTAAATTTTGCCTATCGAGGTTTAAATAGAATAAGGATTTTTAAAGAGTACCTGTCATTGTACAGGCTCGGAACCCCCGTATAACACCCTTCCCAAGGACGGTAAACCGAGGATTTTTTTCTCCCTTTAGAAAATTCTAGGGCCACCAGCCGGCCTACAAACCCGTGATCTTTGGCATTGCTAATGTGCAATTATGTGCCATATTTCTTTCGTCATTTAGGACATCAAACATGGTTGTTATGTATAGCCAGAAATAGGCTAACAAACGCTATATATTTTAGTAGAGAGTTATTATTGCAAAAAGTGGAATGCATATTCTAATATCTTTTTAAATAATATGAACAGTGTTTTTGATCTTATTCCCAACAGCTAATGTGTTTGTTTATTTTCAAAATTAAAGACACACACACACACACACACACAAATTGGGTAAATCACTAGCTAATGTGGGCAACTCAATACTTTTGTACGCAGCACCGATCTGGACGGAAGACTGCCAAGTGCAGTCTTATGCTCGTAAGGTTGTCAGTGTGTATCGAAGAAGTGCCCTGCGTGTAGCTCGAGCTTTTCGCACTGTTTCCTATGATGCTGTGTGCGTAATAGCAGATATGGCTCCGATAGATCTTTTGGCAGATGAACGCAGTCGGATTTTTCGAAGGAAACGAGAAGAGCCGAATGCGCACTGGGTAACGCTGGCTAAAGATGAAAGAAGTCATACCCTTGAAAGATGGCAGAGACGCTGGAATGCCTCACCTTCTGGAAGATGGACACACCGTCTGATACCCGATATATCAAAATGGATATCCCGCAAACATGGAGAGGTAGATTATTGTCTCACCCAACTGCTCACAGGGCATGGTTGCTTAAGGGCCTACTTGGCTCGCTTCGGAATAGAAGACCGAAAATCTTGTCCTACTTGTGATCCCGTGGAGGAAACAGTGGAACATTCGTTCTTCTTTTGTCCAGGTTTTCATCAAGAAAAGGAAGAGCTTGACATAAAATTCGGAAAGAAGTCATCGCCGGAAAATATTGCCACTTTGATGATGGCTAGGCAGGAGCATTGGAGTGCTGCAGCAGACTATGCAGCGCAAATCGGAAGAAGGCTCAGAATACAGGAGCGAGAAAGGAGAGGCCAAGGTCTGGCTAATCCGACATAAGTTGTCCAAAGAAGAAATAGGCACATAGCCCTTCTGCCACCCCACGAAGTAATGCTTGACGGCTGTTCCGTGGGATGGTAAAAGGAGAATTGGGAGGTGGATTTTTGTGAGTAGGAATCTCACACTGTTGTGTTATTACACTTCGTCTTATGAAAGATTTTTCCCCTACCCAGAAAAAAAGCAAAAAAAAAACACACACATATATATATATATATATATATATATATATATATATATATGTATATATATATATATATATATATATATATATATATATATATATATATGTATATATATATAAGTTATCAGCTGTAAATAGACACTTAGACTTAGGGTATATCAATAGAAGTTTAGGATTAAGTTTTGTTATTCTTAGTTATAAACACATCTAAAAGACTATATATAGAGCTGTGTGAGGCTACACCTACATTGGATCCGATTCGGTGCGACGTGATTCTATCACATACGATGCTGGGGTGTATATATTGTACATATTTTACTATACATTATACTAAAATATAAATGTATTAATAATAATTAATAAATAATCTTAATTTTATAAATTTAAAGAACCAAATGTTATAACTCTCGATATATTTCAGTCATTTGGTTTGCTAGCGACGTCTCATCGTATCACACCGGATCCAATGTAGGTGCAACCTAAGATAATTAAAGTCAGTTGTTATCTATATGCGTGTCGTGACTCTGCCCCAAAACCCCTTTCTTTTAGAGTATTCATTCAGTCTAATTGTAACTTATGTATATATATATATATATATTTATATATATATATATATTTATATATATATATATTTATATATATATATATATATATATATATATATTTATATATATATATATATATTTATATATATATAGACTCGTATATATGAGTGCATGAATATTAGGCATACTTTTCAGGGTCCCCAATGTAACGGAGTGAGTAAAATTGAGTTAGGTATATTAAATATTAATAATTGTTAGAAGGTTCCCATCGGTATACAGCATGCGCTGAGCAAACCATTCATATGCACAATTCGAGAAAGGAGGCCGGATATGACTCAGGGCTTTTGTCACTTCTAGCCGACCTTAATCGAAGATTTAATAAACTTAGATCAAGTTCAAGCCCAAGAATGTTGTTGCTAATTTTGCCCACCCGTGGCAGCACCTCCCGGACCCAGGGGTCAACATGTTTACGCTAGCTCGAATAAGGCTTGCAATACCCGACCGTTTTTCCTTAAAAGTCAGAGTTGAGAACTGGTACTCTACTCGAGCAGGGTCGTGGTCCACCGGAATGAAGATGAGCTGATCATAGGCCAGATGGATTTGAAAGGTAGGAATTTTCTCTTATACTGTAGTCAGACTAGATTTGGGGTGAGCCAGATGGTGGCTCAGTTGTTGATATAGCCAATTAAATATCTTCTTTGTCGTTCGTCACGTTTCGGCCACAAAACATATGAGAAACTTTTATTTATGTTTTAATTATTATTAGTGCATATAGAATTATAGTTAGAGAGGATGGAACTTGTTTTATATGATAATTATTATTAGCCTCTATATGATTATTAGTATGGATCATGGATCCTGTTTTATATTGAAATTATTATTTTTATTAGTGGTTATGTGATAATGATTATTGATGGTGAATATTTTGTAGTTGTAATTTATTATTTTTCTTAACGACTTTAGGACTATTATTATTATCATTATTAAATAGTAGGTGTAATTGTATATTATTTTGGTTCAATATAATAACGTTTTATTTTTAATGAACTGATGTTTGGGTAATTACCAAGTTTCCCTATGTGACCTCGACGAGGCCATGTCCTCACCCAGCTCTTTTTAGGTGTCCACGAAGTCCTAGAGAAGAGCCACCAATAATTATACTATGACATTGTTGGTGGTCTGCGATATATTTTCTAAAAGGTATACAAGAATGTTTTGACAATGAAATATTATCTACTTTCTAAGAAAGCAGCGAAGCATAGCGAAGGGAAAATACGACCCTAAGTAATTTTATATTCAGGTGAGACGAAATATCGTGTGAACCGAGGCCTGTACGCTTTCTATGTGTTTCTAGTTTCAACAGCACGTGTTTCATGCTTACTTTAACTGGGAAGGAATAGCAAGGGATTGTATGTCTGTAGCCAAAGGAAAGGGCCAGTAAGATTATGTAACAAGGTAAATAAAAAGAAAAGTAGATAAATTAAATGTTAATTTAGACTAAGAAATTATTTCGTTAAGGCTCTCATCTGTGGTCGAAACTTGCTTACTTAACAATTCACAGGCCCAGTTCTGGTAATAAGACCGGATATTACTCAGTGGTTTTCCACTTTCATCCCGAAAGTAATCAAGCAATTGATTAAATTATATTTCATTTCAAGAAAGTCTTGCTAACTTTGTCCACAAGGAGCCGCACATCCCGGGCGCGGGGGTAAAAATGTTTATGTTAGCTGGAATGAGCCTTTTTATACCCGTTCGGTTTTCCCCATAAGTCGGAGTTGAGAACTCGTACTGCCGTCGTGGTCCGACCAGAAGGAAGATGAGCTGTCAGGGTAGGATTATCTATGTTTCTGTAGTCGGACTAGATTTGGGGTGTAGCCTTATGGTAGTTCGGTAGAAGAGCCAATCAAATCTGACAATTTAATAATTAATTTTTCTTCTCTCGTTCATAGCGTTTCGATCACAAAACAGATGGAAGATCTTTTATTTAAATTTTAATTGTTATTTGTATTAGTGGTTCTGGGGATTATGTTCATTGTTGGTGAATCTTGTTCTAAGTTGTAATTATTATTTATCTTAATGCTTTTAGGACTGTTATCATTATTAGATGTGAGGTGTAATGTTATATTATTTCTGTTTAATATAGTAGAGTTTTATTTTTTATATGAGGATGGTGGGATTAATTTCCTTACAAATTTTTCTTACGTGTCCTAGACTATACCTTGTTTCCCCGCCCACGCCATTTTCAAATTGCCACGAAGTCCAAGAGAAGAGCGGCAGGTAACATTTAATAAATTATTTACTTATAATTCATTAAAATATTGAAATAAGAAACGTTTGAATCCTAGAACATTATTATTCATTTGAGTTTCTAGCTTGCTTACTTTTTTTTAGTTTTAGCTGTATTAGGGAGAAAGAAAATAAAATTAGTACATTTCATCATGTTCTGTCATAACTTGTTCATCGCAACAGTAAAACTACGACAGATTAAACTAAACTTGTTTGGGGATGGGAGTAGAAAAACAAACAGAGGACGGGATATGCTAAATATATTACACCAATGAGGTGAAGTTTATTATTAAGGTGTTGTTTGTTATTATTATTTTTATTATTATTTGTTTCGATGTAGTTAGTAGTTTAAATATTAATTCTGAATTATATCTTTTAAAATTAATAAACATATTATTTTTCGTCTAAACTATACATATGTTGCACTAAATATAAGGACAATATTGAAAGGTATAATAATCAATTCAATAGCAATAATTAGTTCTACGTACACATTCTTGCGATTCTGGTTATAAAATCAAAAAATCGTCAAAGAAAATCTGTGATTTTTATTTTCCTTTTTTAATTGAGCTAATGAAGTGGTAGATATCGTCTTGATGGTTGAGATGAACTTGTAAAGTCCGTATCAGCAAATCTTGTAACGTTACAAGAGTTAAGTACCTTCTCATTAAGGAACGAATTACTAAAAAGTTAGTAAGAGATAAGCTAAACGTCCGAGGGGGTAGACCTGAGTAGGTGTAGAGACCTGGGGGGGGGAGGGTAGATGTAGATAGAATGTTTACTTTATTGGATTTAGGTTTGGGCGGTAACCCTTTAAGTTTGAAAACCGCAAGTGCAATTAGTAGCGAGCCTTTGGAATCGCTAATCCTTTAACTTTCATTACTTATTATTATTTTGTATTTAAATAATAATTATAAAACATTTATTTAAGAAACCATACAAATGCCATTTGCCACATATTGTATTTTCAATCTTCTTTTGAAAACCTCACCTAAGGGATTCGTGGAAGCCTGTAAACCTCCCATTGAAGGCACTCCTAGAGTGCTTCATCTCTTTGGTTTTTAAATAAGCCAATTTTTTTATTGAATAAGAACAATAATAAATTATCGTGAATGGATAATGGTTAGTTTAGCTAACTTGGCTAAAAACAATTTAATCAGTTTCGTCTTTAGACGACTGCTCTCTCTCAGTGATATGTTTTGACAAAGCAAGAGCTAAATCATTTTATATTCGTAGAATCGGATCATCACCCCGTTTTTTAAGGGTTTCAGTCATTTATTGGGTACTTTTTATTTTGCCAAGTCGCGAAATGTAATTTTTATGTTATTATATACAACATTAGTATTAATTTATAAACTATTGACGGTAGAGTCGTGGCGATGAACCAATCCAACTCAAGTTGGTGCTAATTCATTTGTGAATATCCCCAGATTTTGACCACTTACGTTTTCTTATATTTGAGTAATCTCTCCAGATCTCAATTTTGACCAAACTTCAATGAACCCACAAAGTTTGTTTTTCGTTACGTTTGATTTGGGCTTGTTTTTTTGGTGGTCACACTAAACCCTCCAGTACTATAAGTGAAATTTTTAAACTCACCACTCATTTGTTTATCCAATTATATTATATCTACCTCAAAAACACCTGATTTTTCTTATAAATTAAAGTTTTCTAAATTCATGAGTTTAACATAAGCAAGGGATAAGATATATTTTAGTTTAATTTTGCATAAAATTACTTTTTTCGCTACAATAAATATTTCCCAAGACTTATAAAATAAAAAATATCGAAAAAGACCGTCCTAGCACTCACATTTTGTTTGAAAGGTTGTTTAAAAAAAATAAATTCCACCGAGAAGGGTTGTGGGGTCAATATACCTTTACTGGTTATAAGAAATTGGTTGTCCAGGGAAGCGATTTGGCCGAGATCATTTTTAACAATCAGGTTTTTCTCCCAATTAATGGGAACCATTATATAGATGCTGAATGAACCGTAGATCTCTATGAGTCTGCAGATTCTACAGCGTCTATCTGTGAATGTTAATATAATGAATATATTATCTGTTATTCGAACCAGAAAGATGTTCAAGCCAGGAGCTCAGCGCGAGAAACAAGGTTCTGCTCCTTTAAATGCTAAAGCTGGAACTTTGTATTTTAATTTTTGGGCTACAAAAGTGTGACGAAGTTGTCATTCAAGAGAAAACTACCACATCACTGGGCAGTACTAGACTTCTAAGTCTATGACAAAAATAATAATAACGCAGCGATACAATGGATGAATACACCAAGTCAATACAAATAATTCAATACACCAACGACGCGTACTGCGTTTAGCCTTTAAGGTATCGTTCTTAATAACTTTTTTAGCCTAATAATTATTTTATGCTCTGGTTGAGGTATTATTTTTCACATACTACAAAGATACGCCTAATTCCCACCACTCCATCTTATATCTTAGGGATAGAGGGTTCACTTATTTGCATAAATGTAACTCCACTTACAGATTCCAATCCGGAATCCCCCGATCACTCCTAGCGCCAAAATCTAGACACACCCTCGCTCTAAGAGGAGCTTTCTGTAAATAATTTGATTATTCATGAAGCGAGGAAGACAGTGGGCAAACCAAATGTAGCCATTATACAAGCTGAGATCTCTCTCTCTCTTGAGCACTGCTAATTTAGTCATAGCATTGTAAATTAATGTACTCTGCGGACATTCTATCTCATCCAGTCGTACTTAACTGCATAAATTTAACCAAATGATCTTCAATGTAAACAGAGGCGCATTATCCTATTCACAGGGATAGATGCAATTTAGAGTAAAAATAATTTCTGTAAAGCTGTATTAAAGTGCTTATTGTAGAGTAATAAAGTCAATATCGAGGAGAGCTAAGGGGCCTTAGACCAGTTTAGGGTCGACCCGAAGCTAACTGGGTTTCACGGCTGGGCAGGCAACTAAACTACTTAGCCATGTCTCTTAATAACTCCTTTGTGTACTGTAAAGTTGTTTCCTTAACATATTCAAAGGTTTTAGATATTGTTAAGGTGTAACTGTTTATTAAATAAGTATATTTTTCAATTATCTATCTTTGAAATTTATAATAATAAAAAGTAACGCGTGTGTCCCAATAAGTGTCCCATTGGACCTGAATCGGTTATCTATTTAATTTTGATTGTGTATTCAGTATTAATTAGTAATATTCCGCGGTTTTACCCGAGATGAGTTTAGAGTAATCTGTAAGACATACAATTATATAACCTAAATACATTTTTTAAAAGAATTTTTGACTCTACATCACGTAAAATAATGATGGTACTGGGTTCTGAAATAATTTAAAATTTCTTAGGAAGTCTTAGGTAGATAGATGTTTCACCTGCACTTCAGAATCAACGCGTTTTATGAAATGGCCATTGGAGTCAAAAGTATTTTCTCCGATTGATGTTTTATCAGTTTAAACTCCAGGCTAATTCCTAGTAATTCTTATTTTTTTAGCTATAGTGGCAAATCGATTGGATTCACTTGTTACTTTTTCTTCCATGATTCTGGTCGTTTTTTTTTCTACATTTGTTATGCGATTAAATGAATTATTAAAGATTTTTTTGGCTACGACGTGACTCGTTTTCAAACTAGATTTGTAGTGTAACCATCATTCTAAAAACGGAGATAATAAAAAAGAAGTAAATGGTGGAAAAAATATTAATTAATAGTGTTAACATAGATAAATTTATATTGTAAAGACCGGATCATTACTAAGAGATACTAATTAGTTTCCATTGACAGTGTTCGTAACCCAATGTGGTATGATAACGTCTACAATTAAAATAAAATCTATAAACATATGTGGAAGACATATGTTCAAACAAATAGCCTATATAGATTTGTTATTCCTACTTTCTTTTTTTTCAGTTATTAAAAAAAACAAAGAAACTTTTCTAATAAATAAAATAAATAAAGCCGAAATGTTCGGAAAAAATATTGTTCCATGTAGACCGACTTCCCGACATTTTTGTGTTCAGTGACTTACCTGTAAACCTAAACTGCCATTTACCTTCCGCCACATGGTATCGAAAGTATAGCAGTCGTGCTAAAAGTGCCATCAGTCTAGATATAATATTTAGCAATATTTTTTATCACAAGAATATTTTAATATGAACGGGGATCACATTTTGAGCAACCTATTTGTAATTAAATGGAACAAGAAAGTCTTGCATTGGCTTACATCATATATATATATATATATATATATATATATATATAACTTAAAGACTTCACCACTCCAAAGCATAAAAAAAAGAAGGTTAAGGGACAAATAACACACTTGAAGGCTGGTTAAACACTGACTTTATTCCTCTTATAATTCTCTATACATAGTATTTACAATGTTTGTTTATCAGAGTTTGGTATTAGTGGATATACAGCTCTTAGTCTCATCTTAACTCCCCCCTGCCAGTTTACGAACATCTTCGTAAACTCTAAAAAAACAAAAAAAAAAAAATACTGGTACAACAACATAGTATACACTAAACTCAATCGTCACAAATAAACAAATTCTACAACTTACAAAACCAACTTAATACTATCTTACTCTATAGCATCAATGGATATATACAATATAAGGCTTACACCTAAACTTTATTTACAATGACAAGGAAACTCTACCAAAAACAAAACATACAAAACATAAAAAAAATTATATACTTCTATATATTGCTAAATTCTTAAAAATACATAGAAAAAGAGGAAAAAAAAATATATCCAATAATAAACTGAAATAAATACAATTTTATGATCGGCCCTCCCCTGCCGGAACCTTAAGTTGTTCAATATGAACGGTTCTCCGTTTCCTGGGCTCAACCAGACTCTGAATCGTGACAAGATTATGCTCCCTAATCGTAATCACTTTGAATGGACCCTCATACCTGAGGACCTCCTTCGCACGATTCGACAAAATCTTTCTATACACAATAGTGCCTATTTTAATCGTACCCATGACATCTCTTACTCCCTCGTTCTCACGCGCCACTCTCCTACTCTTCTCTGCGGCCATTCGTCCGTGTGCTTTGCCCCAATGTCTCTTGAGCTCTACTCTGTTGGTATTTAATTGCTCGGCCATGCCCTCGTCCACAACCGTCTCCTCCTCGTTTCTCCTTCGTGCGCGTAACCCGAAAAGAACTTCGAAAGGGGAAAACCCGGTGCCCATATGTATGGAATGGTTATATGCCGCTATTGCTCGGGGCATCGCCTCATCCGCTTCTAACCCTTTATCCGCGTGAAATACTCGGAGATGTTCCCCCAACGTATTATGGAGACGTTCAATCCCTCCCCTACTTTTCGGATGTCCGGGCGTGTTCCAATGCCACTCGATTCCCAACCTTTGCATCTCCTGTCGCAAGAGCGCGTTATCGAACTCTCTGCCCCCATCCGAGGAGATCGTGTCTGGCACCCCATAACACTGGTACCACGTCTGTAGAGCGCCATTCACCGCCGCCGCCGACTTTTCTTTTACTGGGTGGGCCATGGCCACTTTGCTAAACGTATCTAATATTGTCACCCATTTAAACCCTCTCCACGTAAAGGTGTCTATTTGAAGGTCTGTCAGCGGTATCGTGGGTGTCCGCGTCTCAGTTTGTAATCCTACGGGAGGGTGGCGGTCATATTTGGCCGTATGGCAAATGTGGCAATCCCTTATTATCTCTTCTACCGTCTTCCGCATCCCTACCCAGTAATACTTTCTCTTTAAAGCCGCCAACGTCTCATTGATACCCCTGTGGTTCGTCTTGCCTTGATGATAGGCCGTGGTTACCTCCTTTTGTTGGTCCTGATCCCGAATGGTCTCCACCATCAATCGGCATCGGATGAACATCCTATCGATCCCTATTTTCTCGAGGCGCCATAAGTTGCGTATCTTATCCCACACCGTCGCATTGCCAACATACAGGTAATGGGTCGCTCCCGCCTTAGAGGCATCCTTCAGCACACGACACATTTGCTCTTCCTGAACTCCAGGTTGTGACCAGATGGTGATGACGGAATGTTTGTCATACTTGGAAAATTCCATTTTCACGAGCCCCGTAGTCCTTGTTTTCCAGATGATCTGCCGGGACTTGTTGTTGACAATGTCATCAATTTCCTCCATCTCAACCGGTCTCTCGTTTCCTGACTCATCCTCTGAGGATTCCTCATTGCCTCGGGGGTTATCCACACGTCCTCCTTCTCCGTCTGGTGTCCATTCCCGTACAAACCTTTGTAACTCCTCCGACGCTTCTGCACCCTCCGTCTCCAACATATTGACCTGTAATGCACGAGAGAGCCAGTCCGCTACCACGTTGTCTTTCCCCGGCTTATACACCACCTCCATGTTGTACTGGCTGAGGATCTCCTTCCATCTTGTAACTCGAGCTGAAGACTCCTTCAGATTACCCACCCAGAGCAACGGACGGTGGTCTGTATGCACCTTAAATTTTCTACCAAATACGTATGGTCGAAAGTGTTGCACCGCCCATATGATTCCTAACAATTCCCGCTCGAGTGCGCTGTAACGAGATTCCGCATCTGTGAGTCTCCTACTCGCGTATGCTACTGGTCGTTCCCCCTTTTCACTTTCCTGGGATAAAACAGCCCCCAGTGCATACTCGCTGGCGTCTGTGGTGATTGCGAATGGTTTCCCGAAGTCTGGGAATGCCAGGATTGGTTCAGTTTGCAACTGTAACATGCACCTTCTGATCTTTGCTTCAATTTCTGGCGTCATCTTAACTGTGCGCCCCTTTCGCAGCAGTTCGTTCAAAGGAACCAAGTTCTCCGCCATCTCCGGAACAAAACGTCGGTAGTAGTTGAGGGTCCCTAATAATCTCCTGATCCCCTTCACATCGCTCGGCATCGCCATCTTCCCTATTGCTTCTACTTTTCTCCCATCTGGACGTACCCCCTCCCCCGAAATCACATGTCCCAGAAAATTAATCTCCGTTTGTCCCAGAGTCGATTTTTCTGGCGACAGCTTCAACCCGAACTGCCGGATTCGCGTAAACACCCGTCGCAAATCTTCCAGATGACCCTCCTCTGTCCTACTAAACACCAGTAGATCATCCATGTAGACCTGGCACATGTTCTCGTCCAGTCCCCGCAAGAATTCGTCCATCAGTCTTTGAAATGTGATGGGCGCATTTTTCAGTCCAAACGGCATACGGGTGAATTCATAATGCCCCCTTTCGAATGTAAACGCGGTTTTGGCCTGGTCCCTGGGGTGCATCCGGATCTGGTGATACCCTGATTTTAGATCGAGCGTACTAAAGATTGAGGCTCCCCCTAGCCGGTCTAAAATATCCTCTAACCTGGGAATGGGGTATTTCTCGTCGCGCGTATTTTCGTTAAGCTGCCGAAAATCGACTACTACCCTATAGCGCTCCCTAGATTCCCCAGCAACCGGTTTCTTCTTAACGGCCCATAGTGGGCTATTAAACGGCGACTTGCTATCCACGATGATCCCCTGCCGCTTTAACTCCTCAATCTCCTCGCGTATATGTCCTCGTAACGCTTGTGGGTACCTCCGCTCCTTTACATAAGTGACCTTCTCCGACTTCAGATGGATCTCATGAAGCGTCTCCCCCGTCGCGCTCAGTGGGTCTCCCTCGCGAAAAAATATATCCCCGAATTCCACCCTTACGGCCTGTCTCCAGTCTGCACCCTTGGCAATTACTCCAACGCACCTAACACCCCCTTTCACATCTTGCAACGTTTTATATTTCTTGTTCCCGATCCGGACTACCCACTGACCCTCTGTACTACGAGCTCTCAACCCTAATTTGCCAAACGCATCGCATCCCAAAATCCCCCCATACTCCCGCGGCATGATTTCCACAACATGCAGCGTCAACACCTCTCCCTTCTTTCCCCACCTATCTAGGGCTAAATCGATTTCCCCTTCTATCGTACAGGGCCCACTCAAAGTGACCACTTTACATTGACATGGCCTAATGTCTGGCTGACTCTTACCCTTAAACAACAACTTTAACTTGTCCTTACCCACTAGTGTACAAGAACTCCCTGTGTCCACTAAACACCTCCACCCCCTGTAAAACTCAATAACAGGCAACCTGTCACCCTTCTTTACCGCACTATTCACAAAAAAAAGGTTGCCCCTCCGCTTACACCATCCTCATTCCCTTCTTACCTGCTCGGCACGCCTCCCTGTGCTCCGTTGTTTGCTCCTTCCTCCGGGAGTTCCTCTGCCACTAGGTTCGCTGCCTTCCGTCTCCGACCCTGAGGTCTCCGAGGATCTCGCAGATTCCGAGATTATCCTGCTCCTCCGTCCCAGTCTGTGAGCATTGATCTCCATCGGCTCACCTCTGTCGTGCTCTCTGCGCCGTATATATGGGCATTGTCTGGCCATATGTCCCTCACCTTGGCATTCGAAGCACCGCGTACGTGGACACTGAGCTACCAAGTGCCCTGTTTTGCCGCATTCGTGGCATCTCCTTTCCTCTCTTCTCCCATTCTTCCTCTCAACCCCTTGCCTTCTTTCTCTTGGTGGCTTCTCTCTTCTCACAAACTCTCCCTCTCTTCTTCTTCCCGGCTCCTGTCTGAATCTGCTTCTGCCTGTTTCGTTCCTCCGGTACGACACCCTATTCCACCCTGGTTCTATCACTTCCTTCTCTTCCTCATCTCGAGCACTCGCGTCTACCATCTCTTGTGCACACTCCATAAATGTTCTATCTCTGGGTAGACCGTCCTTCTTTCCAGTGTCCCTAGCCAGTTGCACCTTCAGGACCGTGGTCATAAATAGCATCCACGCTTCGACAGCACCGGTGTCCATGACTTCTCTCAACTTCTCATTTATCCTATTAAGCTTAGCGAGAAGTCCTGCAGCATACTGTCCATTCGACTGGTTTGCTCGTTTCATCTCCCGAAACATCTGCAACATGTCCTCTTCTGGGGCCCATCGCCCCCCTCCGTAAGCCTTTTTTAATCTATCCTTGATTACCTGCCACGAGGTATCCTCATCCGCTTGGATCAGATTTAACACACTCCTTCTGACCCTCCGTGCTAAAGCTACTCGTAGCCTTTTGGCATCCGCTTCCTCCAAAAAGTCCGCTGCAACCTGCGACTGAATACTGCTCATGATGCCGTCGCCGCCCTTGAGAAAGTGATTTAATTCACCTATGTCTCCGTTGAATTTCTCAAGGTCCGATATCTCCCTTCTCAGATCTTGTGCATTTGCCTTCCTTAACTTCATTTTTTCCAATTCGTTAGTCTCCTGCGCTATTCTGTTTGCCTCCTGCGCCGCTAGGTCTGCCCTCGCCATTGCTAGAGTTGTTGACGGCAATGGCGGAAACTCGGGATTCACCTGTTCAGTCTGCGGAGGCTCCAACGTTAGCGTTGCTGGCCTAAGGATTTCTCTTTGCTCATTCATATTATTATAATTATCTTCAAACCAAAAGAACTAAACAAAATAAAACTAGAGAAAGAGAAAAAAAAAGTCTTAGAAAATAAAACTCACTAAACTGCAAAAACGTTCCCGGGTTTCGGCACCACTTAAAGACTTCACCACTCCAAAGCATAAAAAAAAGAAGGTTAAGGGACAAATAACACACTTGAAGGCTGGTTAAACACTGACTTTATTCCTCTTATAATTCTCTATACATAGTATTTACAATGTTTGTTTATCAGAGTTTGGTATTAGTGGATATACAGCTCTTAGTCTCATCTTAACTTATATATATATATATATATATATATATATATGCGTATGACTGGTTAGGTCTTTGTAGAATCACATGATCACCGAATCTCATATCAACAATCAACGTTATACCAGGCTTAATTAAAAACATATCTGTTACATAACATATATCATAACTTAATTAAAAATAAAACGTTTCTGTTTAACCTGTTCTATAAAATATGAACTTATAAATTTGTATCTAACAGATTCAATATAACCTGCTTATTCATTATTAAGTTAACCAGGTCAAAATTGTTTAAATGTACCTCAATTTTATTTTTATGTGCTAACAAATCATATTTCACGTACAGGCTAATAAAAGTATAACAAAATAATTTAAATTAACGTTTTGCTACAAAATTACTTCTTAATCTTTTCTTCACTACAACCATTTTTACTGATGAAAGACAACAATAACTTAGTAAAAATTAAACATTTATTACACAAAAGTGCTTTTTTGAAGGTTAATAGTGTTTGGCATAACTCATACTGCGTTCGTTGACCAAAGGGTTCCTGAAGGTCACCTTCTTGTTCTGCTTGGGCGAGACCTGAGAGTCGAAGGAATGGTAGGTATCTTCGGACGATGGCGGGTTCTCATCGGAAGAAGTGTCTGTGCATTCTGCTAAGAGCTCTTCGTTGATCGCCACCAGAACCATCCTCATCTGCATCAGCTCCATCTTCTGCTTGTTCAGTTCTTCCATCAAAGCTCTCTTCTTGCTTCCAAACATATTGCATATTATAGGACACGCATTTCTAGGATTCTCTCCTTTTTCAAGCGGGAGAGGTAAGCTAAATGGATTGCTAACAGACAAACCCGTAGCTAAAGATATGACCGGAAAGACTTTGCCAGGAGCATAGCATTGCCCGAAACCAAAATTGCCGTCCGGGTACTCTCCCCAGCCCAACCCTCTCTTCGCCCCTCTATCGCTCTTATGCCTGCCTGACGATTTCCTTTTCTTTCTTACCTGTTTGTCTAACAACCCTTGGCAGCTTTCACATTTGAGTATAAGTGTTTCAGAATTAGTTTCTTTGTTTTCTGTTCTGTTTTTCGTTAGCAAGTGGCAAGAATTCTCCTTGTCCACTCTTCTCACTTCATTTTCGGTTTTTGTTCCGCACGACTTCATGCGTAATAGATCAGTACAAGATGTACTGCTCGAACAAGCATATGTTTGGGTCCCAACAGCCGGTGTTTTTTTTATGTCGGGAAGGGTCTTCTTTCTTTTCCTGGGTTTTGTCTGAGTTACCTTGGGCAATTTGAATACCCCAGAAGTGTTTATTTCAGTAGCTTTCAGGAAAGGATTTACTGTTTGCGTATTCATAAACCTTTCTCGCTCAAATGGAGTTTCACTTTTAGTAGAGACAATACCACAGCTATATTGCTCGTCAGAACGAGTGTAAACATTTTCCAAACTGATAGTGCTATTTTCTGTGTTCTGTCCTTGATCGGTCAACGGACAAGACAAAGATGAGAACGTAAGTGTGCTGCGCGCAGATTTGAAGGACGCAGAAGTAGTGGTTGTCAAACAGCTGGTAGTGGTTGAATGTGAATTAGTTTTCCCTGAGATCACTCGCCTGAAAAAAAATGGTGCGCCTACTGGTTTCATTCCACAAATTACCCGCTTCATATTAGGATATAGAGGGATATAATTTGTTACCATACCTCTTGGAAGCCGCGCTACACGTACTCCTTTCATCATTTGGTCCTCCGAGTCGGTGCTATCGCTGATAACTGACATCTCACTTAAACTCTGCTCGTTTGAATGGAGCTCTATATTTTTTGTTGTATAATAATTTCCATTGCGGGAGTCGCTGCTTGAACACTTAATGCTAGCTGTCTGAGTATTTGTATTCTTCAGTTCGGGGTCTTTAACGGTCTTATCCTGAGTCTGGGTATAAGCATCGAGGGGCGGACCGTTTGTATTCATACCAGGGGACTGATTCTTCATACAGAAAACTTCATGGGAAACCTTTTCTAACCTCTTTTGCAAAGTATTTATACTAACCTGTTCTGGATCAGTTTTTGCATTCGTATCTTGTATAAGACTGAAAATCTTTGGTTTACGTTTTACTTTTGAATTTCCTGCTTCCTCTGGGCTAGAATCGTTCGAAACCATGGCTTGACACTGTCCAATCGATTGGTTCGTCGGATTTCTTTTCCTTTTGAACAAACGTTTTGCCCTAGACCATAAGGTATTTATCCGTTGTTTTGGGTTCCTATGCGAGCGCTCTTGATTGTGGGCGGGATGCTGGTATAGGTTCCAGTCAGAGCTATGGGAGCGGCCTTCGCTGACCCTGAGGATGGAGCCGATGACGTCCCTGCTGCTCTGGTCGTCACGGAACCGCCTGGAGTCGCGGCTGCTGCTGCGCCTGGGCCGGGATAGGATCAGCTCGAATTCACTTTCGCTCTTGTCGCGGCTGATGAGGTCTTCCATGTCCTCGCTATTGAGTGGCGTGTAGTCCTTCGTTGAGGATTCCATGGCTGGGATGCTGTCGATGGACTCAATCTCCGGCTGCTGCTCATCGAAGGGTTGGCTTGTTATGGATACATCGCCGATACCTATGTCGCGGATGAAGGTTAGCAGTTTTTTGAAGATGTCATCCTGCTCAATCCTGGAAGATATGTCGACCGACACAACAGTCTCCAGTTCCGGGGTGGACTCTACTGTGTGGTTCAGTCTCAGAGACTTGAGGTAGTCGATGACAAGGTTTTTTTTGGAATGGTCGACCTGGTGGATGTGGAGCTCCGTGACGGTGAGGGTTGGGTTGTGGTGGCGCAACCTTGCCACCAGTCGCTCCTGTTTCACCTCCATCCTCCATCACTATCTCATTATCGCCAACTTATTCGCTCATAACCTTATCTTATTTGGTGTGATCTGATTTTTATATGATAATTGTTAATTAATCACATACCGATATGGTTCGTTAAAATTGTGTAACTGTTTAAGTAAACATAATGATGTATTGAACTGAAGTGAAGATAACTGTGAAGAACTGGCAATTATATTTTCATCATTTTTGAGTTTTAAGCGAAACTGCAGTCATAAAAACCACTTGCAATCAAAAATACACTTCTCTATGTAAGATTCTGTGAACTTTTTTTTTGTAATTATTAATTTTGAGTTGTAAATGCGAGTAATAGGTTACTGGTTTATTATTTATTGACATCTTCATTACAATCATATGGTTCTTATAAGATAAATATTTATTTAATAAAAAATGAAATTATCAATTAACTTTACTATTTTTATCACATAACTTATCAGGAAGAGATATATCTATCCTTGATCACATTATTTTCCTAAATATTTTCTTTTTTGATTTTGTTGATAATAGTACTGAATAATTTGACAAGTTTTCCAAATAATTCATGAGTCAATAAGAGTTTTGGCTTATATAAATTGTGAACGGTTCCCTATACAGTGTGTTGTAACTAATGGCTACTTTGTTTCGGGGTTCGACACTAAATGTGGAAAATTATTTACATATCTGTTCATTCACCAGCCATAGTTTAACTCTGTGAGATCTCCTGATCCTCATAGGGGGGGCTCCGGTAAAATGGGTACCAATGTGTAGAGAAAAACTCTTGATGGTAATCTGCAATAAATAACGTCCTTGCACAACAGTTTTCTCGGAAAAAAGTACACTCTTTTCCAAGTACTGAACAAATTTATATTTTGCTACTTTTTCTAATAGTATGCTTCTCTTGTTTATTTCATTCCCCCTGTGCAGGCTTTTCGTGTAGGAAAAGTTTTTCGATTGTGAAATTGGAAACCTCCAATCTGGAAACTCATCGAATATTCATAGCATTCGACGAACATCCCTGCGAATTCTTTTCAATACTCTATCATGAATAGGGAAATTCCTAGAACACTGAGTGGATACTTCGAATCATTTTCAGTTGCAAATGATAGAAGTGGTTAATTCTAAGTACGGAAACTAATTTATGGATCGATACCCCATGCGAGTATTTCTGAATTTAATAGTTTAATTAATTTATTATGTATGTGATACAATAGACATGTGAGACATTATATATCCAGTATATACTTTAGGTGTGCATACTAATTTAATAATATTATTAGTAGTGAGTAATAATAATTTGAGTTACGGATGGCATCTTTCTGTCAGTTTCCAGTATATCTGTATTCCAGTATTATCTACAATCGATAATATATCTATAATTCTCATAACATATTACATAGCATGGCCTCTGCAGATAGTAATAGTTTTATTTAATTCCAGTAGTTGATTTAGTCAAAAAATGGGTAATTATGAATTTTCCAAAAATAAAAAAAGACTTTGAATTCAGTTATTGAACCACTTGCTATTGAAGCAATTTTAATTTTTTTCGTTTGAATATATTGTTACTAATTAAAGTCCACCGACCGTAAGATCCTCCAAATATGACAAACTGACACACAGTAATAAACAGAAACAGTTCATTACACTCACTTATCACTGACTGACTTATCACTGCTTCACTTATCCCTGAATTGTTCATCACACTGACACTGACTTAGTACTAAACTCACAAGGCTGAGGCGGGTGGTATATAAAGGCCCGTCGAAGGTTCTAGACTACAGGGGAGTGGGGGCCTTCCCGGCCCTTCCGGATCCTTCGCGATCTTTCTAATCTGTTCTTAATCCCTTCAGCCCGTCCTAATCCCTTTGAACATAACAATAAATACGCCCATGTACACGATAGCTATCACGATCATTAAAACACTTTCATATAAAGAATTGTGGAAATTTAACACTGTGTATTGTTTATTGACACATACTCACGTTAAAGTATTGAAATCGACGTATTGAAATAAAATTTTAATTGGAAAAGTATTATACCTAAGCAAATTTCCAAGATGACGAGAAAACCCAAGCGGCAGTCTTAAGGAAATCTTTAAAAGCAGGGCAACTATTAATTAATAAATTAACTGAGTATTTACAATGAAAAATATTGGATTTTTACCGCATTTATGTGTTATTCCATGAAAGCGTGGAATTGAATATTTCGTGAGCTGTTCTGAAAATTTAAATAATTTTTTCACTAATGAGTTTTTTCTTCAGAAAACTAATTTCAGAACTAATTCGTCTACTCTTAATATTTTATCCACTTTTTTTCTTAACATTCATTAAAACATGAACTAATTAGACTAAACCTATAAATTCTCGATGACTTCCTACTGTTCGATTATCGATTTTATTCTGGTGTGAGAAATACACGGGTTAGGAGGAATATAAGGCTACTTTACACCCTTCATATGAACATTATAAAACAGCAATATTAGTTGGTGGGTAAAAATATAAATGGTTTTATAGTTGTATAAACCATGTGAAAATATATGTACATATTTATTTTGAAATTGTTTTAAAAGAACATCAAAGCACGGCCCTAGACAGCTCTATAGCGCGGCAGGCACATTGAGACGGTTATAGCTCACCTCCCATTTCCTTATCTTGCTAATGCAACGAGGGAGTGGGGGCAGCTACAGGTACTCCATCTTCCTGCTTCTACTTTCCTAATGCACTCTTTCGTTTAGATCTTTCTCGCTGTCTGCAGATTATTTCATGCTAATCTAGAAGTAGAAAAATATGGGAACCATACAGTAGTTGTATAGTTTTGAAATTAAGAACTGGATTTTTAAGGTATCATATACAGGAAATGTTGTCCGAAACTCATTGTGAAATTTGCTCATTGAGAGCACATGTTCATTTTTCATGATGAACTAATTAGCACCTCAGAAATTATCTAATTAGTACCTGACTTTCATTTATTATCACTACCTAATAATGAGAAGAGAGAAAGGAAAGAGGTAACGGGAAAATGAGACAGAGAGGGAGAGGAAGTGCGAGAGGGAGAGAGATAGATAGATAGATAGATAGATAGATAGATAGATAGATAGATAGATAGATAGATAAATTGATAGATAGATAGATAGATAGATAGATAGATAGATAGATAGATAGAGAGAGAGAGAGAGAGAGAGAGAGAGAGAGAGAGAGAGATTCTTGTTGGAAGTCGTCCATATAGTAGATTTTCAAAGAAAATGTTGACTGGTTAGTTCAATACCCGAAAATTGAGTGTTTGTGTTGTGCCGATTTAAATTAAACGTGAATTTGCTTTTCTACATGGGAAAGTCAAACAAACAGTAAGTACTACTTGAGTAAGCAAAACAAACACTCGTTTAAATAAATACATATTAAATACTAAAAGACTGTAATTACTATACAAATAGTAAAGATTTATTTTACTATTTATCTTTGTTTTAAGTATATTACTAAACTGTTTGGCTTAAATACTAATCTTACCCTTGAGATAGACCACAGAAAATGAGTTAAGCACTCACCTGAAACAAAAAAGAAACCTTTAGAAATTTATGAAAGTTGCTTGCTTAAGGACTTATAACTTAGTTAAGCAAAATGGTTAGAATGAACAGACTGGCTAGCTGATACAGTTTAGAGACCCTTATATCTTAATGGCTTTTAGGTTTTTTATTTAGACTTCATAATTGATCCATTAAAAATATTTATACTTCATTAAATACCCTTGATAGCTCTTTAAGTAAGTATACAATTATTGTTTTATAAGAGAAATTAGCCAAAAAAAGGCTTTCACTGTTTCATATTTTTTTTTTGCATTATCATAAAAAACAATAATTTCTTAATAAATAAATATGTTCTTAACATATATTCATTACATTCTCTCTACGCAAAGCTTCGTGTCCAGCAGTCAAAATTTACAACGACGAAGTACCTTCCATGAATTATGTACGTTATCTCGGACTATACTTGGACAAAAGACTTACATGGAACGTACATACAAAATTAAAAAGACAAGAACTGACTAGAGGGTACATACAACTATCACATCTTCTGGACTATAGATCTTCACTTGAGTTACGGAACAAACGATTTATCTGTAATAATATACTAAAACCAATTTGGACATATGGAGCAGAACTTTGAGGTTCAGCGAAAGTCCACTTTCACAAAATACAAACAACACAGTCCAAAATTCTCAGAAAAATTGTTAATGCACCCTGGTATATTTCGAATCACACCATATACAACGACATGAACATTCTCACTATAAAATCATATATTAATACCAAATACATGACATTCCACTCATCGACACAATATCACCCAAACCCACTCGTTCTTCCGCTTTCCTACTCCCTGTTACCTGGACTTGATAGGAAAAGATTAAAAAGGCATTGGGCAAGCGACCTACTCAACTATTGATATTTTTATTCCATCATCATATAGATGATCATGTAGAAAAGCAAAGAGAAATACACTCGGATCAAATTTGCTGAATGCGCAATTCCACAGGTGAAAATAAATATTAAATAATAAATAAATAAATATTCATTACATATTTATTGATTTTTCAAAAAAATGCGTATACTTAAAGGACTTTACGCATGAAAAATCAAACTGTCCTGCAAGGACTTGTCCTAGGTCAAGCTCAACCGCCAGATTCCGGTATGGCAACTCACTGCTCTACCACTGAGCTACTCCGCTCCCAATTTATTTACAAAAGTGTTTATTATTGAATAAATAATAGGTATAATAGAGTAAGCATACACATTTTTTTTTCTTTCAGCTTTTCAAAATATAAATATATTGATAGTACTCATATTATTCTTCATTCCATCACAAATAGTCGACTAGATGATTATCTTATTTCAACTCATCTATAAAATAATCAAAAAAAGAGATTATCTTATTCAGCTAGCATTTTTATAATGTCCAATCTAAAGATAACCAATGCTTAATATTATATTATTTGTATTGATATTTATAAACGGTTAGCTTAAGATGAAATTTAATATCGGGGTTTCCATAACATCTACTTTTCGCTTTTTCTTTTTGTTACTACATTATCACTGAAATGATCCTTACTTGAAGGTCACAATCTATATTTATCAACAAAAAAAAAATCTCTCCCCGATAAACAAAAAATTAACGAAACCCCCTAAATTTAATACTGTTTTATGATATCAATGAAATCTTAAATACCACAGCGTAACAAAGGACATGGTAAAATCAACAAAATATATATGCAGTTGTAATTGTTTATAAATAACATTTTTAAAGGATGATAATAAAAAATATAATTTTAACATATTACATTTTGGAGGTAGTCGAAAAACAGGAACGTTTATTAGTAACACTACACTGTCTTATATCTCCTGTTGCATAGTATTTTGAAAAACAGAAATTCGAGAGATATAGAATCTTTATTGATTTGATGTTTTATACTTTTATAAAGATGAGAGTAAGATATTTAATGTCCAGAATAAGCAGGAAATCGAAATTGCTACTTTACCTTAAGGACAAAAGTATTTTCCTCCAAAAATATATTTAAATATAAACCAACTATTTTTAAATTTATGATTTGACAGTACCGTGTCATTTGTAACAACAAATTAAATTTAAATGTAGTTGAAAAACTGGAAGTTGCACTTTATCTTATTCATGTGTGTTGAGGTAAAGGAATTATGCTATAAATCATTCTTCCAGATTTCTTATTTAGTTTTTTTAAACTACCGTCAACCGGGTTACTTTACCCACTTGTATTTTTTGTATTGTTGTATTTTTGTCCATTAAAAAAAAAGTTACGACGCCAAACAGTGGTTACTAATATGGCAACTGAATGCTGTGCAAATAATCAGGTATGTTAGTTATACTGTTGAGAAGATCTAGGCAACAGTTTTTCTATTTATTGATAGCTTATCAGTGTGAAGTTTCCTATCTGAGAACGAAAGACAAAGGGAAATCGTTCACGTTTCCTGAAAAACTGGATGAATACTCTGATACACGTCGTGTTCAAAACTAGATCTCCAAGGGAACGCCGCGGAAAATTCTTTTTTGAAGTGGATATTTCCAAATTTTTTTCAAAAAGTTTGAGTACTATTACCTACATGTACTGTTTTTTTTATTAATGTGGTCATAGTTTTCTACTGAAATTTTATAGGTAAAATATAATTTATGAAAACAATAATCTATAATAAATAAATTTTTTTTCAACTGTTCTCACGTTTATGTCGGTTCAGTTTACCCTCTGCAAAGGTTAACATTGCCCAGATGTTGGTGGTGTGTGAATTTTGAGGCATTTTCAAAAGATAGCATCTGGTAAGCAAAGTTACCCCTGCTATCTAGATAACCAAGTTTTATAATTATTGTTGAAAGAGAAAGATAAGAAAATATTTGTAAACACCATAAACCAAATCTATAAGCCTTCTCCCAAGCTTAGAAATTTTTTTCCCCTTTCCTACAGATAGAGAAGTACACAAATTTTTTACTAGAAATTTAAAACTGGGCAAAGTAACCCCGGTTGACGGTAAGAACATTGTCAGTGATTTAACAGGCAAGAAATAATAATTAAACAATAATTTACGCTTCAAATGAAGATTATTAATTTAATTAGGGAAGGTTTTTAAAGTTACTAGTTTATAATTTTAAAGTCGTACAAGGAATCCATGTTATGTTGGCCATATTAGATATTTCATAATTGTAACTAAAACAAGAATTTTTAATTGTATTTCTAAATAAGAATTATTTTTTAATCTAAATAGATTTTTTGAAATTATGTTGTTTGAACATATGTTCCCAACAATCTACTTCAATTTCAGGGATCACTAAAACCGTTGGACTAACTGGGAAGTAGATGCAAGGCACGACATAATATGCCAATTTAAATTTGTTGAAATTATATAACGATCGAAATTAGTAGTTAACAGCAATACATATTATTACAGTTTAATTCTATTTAAATTAACTCTGACCAGGTAATTGTTTAGAATATGTTATTCAGTGGCTAGAATTTTTAGGGAATTATACGGAACAAATACAAACGTTTTGATAGTTATTTTTTTCTTCTTTTCATGAAACTACTTTTTTGTGAGAAATATAAAAATTTATTGTAATAAAAATCCAGACTTGAGTTATACTTTTTATATCTTGCCTCACTATCGCCCATTATGTACATCCTTTATAAAGGGTGTTTTTTTAAGCTAGATAGAACTTTAAATTGTAAAAAGTAACACAAAAAATTAAATTGTAATCAAAAATTTTTTTTTATTTGTTTCAGTATACTCTGACATTTCGTATACTTCTTTCGCCGATTGGGCTCTAGAGCAGTTGGCAACTGACCCGTTGTTTTATCGCAAAATTGTGTTCAGCGATGAGGCGCATTTTTGGTTGATTTCGAGAAATGGACCTGTCAATTGGCCTCCAAGGTCGTGCGATTTGACACCTCTCGATTATTTCCTGTGGGGCTACGTGAAGTCACTGGTTTATGCTGATAAACCAGCAACAATTGACGCCTTGGAAGCCAGCATTGTTCGTGTTATTCGTGACATACGGCCAGCAGTGCTCGAAAAAGTGGCCCAAAATTGGACGTTCAGAATGCGCTTCGTCAAGAACAGCCGCGGTGCCCATATGCCCGAAATCATTTTCAAATGTTAATGACACGTATTGATCTTTCGAATAAAAAAAAAATTTTGATTACAATTTAATTTTTTGTGTTACTTTTTACAATTTAAAGTTCTATCTAGCTTAAAAAAACACCCTATATTATGTTCTATCACATCAAAATTTAGAAATCTCCATGCATTTTTGTTTAATGTAAAAAAAATATATTTTTAAGTCTAGTCATAATTTTTGTTTGGGTGAGGAAGAAACCTTATTATATAAATTGTAAGGGGATATAGGATATTAAAATTATCTAAATAGTCTAAATTTTAATTCTTTCATTCTTGGTTTTTAAAATATTAGCAATTTTTTCTTTATTCAGTGTCAATAATGAATGATTTAATAAGAAAAAATAAACAAAAAGAGGAAAATTTATGAAATGAGAAAATCTACGGTTTGTTCAGAAAATCATTACGTATCGTCAAACAGACATGTTAGACCTACATAAATAAACACTTTTCAAATATTTTGAACTAAATTTTTTTCCTGAGACAGGGTTCAAATCTACGTCTTATTGCCGTAGTCGGTAAAATTATGTCCATTAAGGTTCTTCAAACACTTTTTTAATAGTAAATAATCATATACATGTATGAAGTGAAACTTCTAAAATTGAAAGTTAATCTAATAAAACTACATTTCAAATATTAATATTCATTAAATAATCTTGTTCAATGAAGACCAAAACAAAAGTTAAATTGTATAGTTTTTATTCCTTTCGCAAAAATGAAATAACATATAAAGACTTCATAAAGCCAACTTCCAATTCAGAAATAAAAGATACAAACATTTTTTCAATACTACCAAATACAATAATCTACAAAAATAAAATAAAAGTACAAAAATATCATTATGATATTAGCGCGTTTAATTTTTTTTTGTCTATCTAATTAAAAAACAGTAATTGATAAAATTCCCCCTTTTTTTATTTCCTTTGAATGGGGAAAGAATGGGCTAATGTTGGTTTCCTGATTTTCACGGAACATTAGACACCTCGGCTGAAAGTGACTATCTCAGGCAAGCCGCAATGCGACCATTAACTAGGAGGGGGATGTGTGATATACTTTGTGAGCAGTGGAATGCTGTAACTACCTAACAAACGTATATGTAATGCATATAAATTCATAAGATATATTATCATCAGGTAACAGTTTTATTCAGTTTTAATTTTATTTATTCCTTTAGTGATATTTTTTTAAGTTAGAAATTATCGTCAATTAAAGAAAATGTAAAGAAAAGAAACATATTAAAAAAAAGAATAACTCTCTAGGCAAAAATTCTTTGAGTTGATTATTGGCCAAATCACTCTTAAACTAAATCATGCCTAATAAAAAATAACTGAGGAAGATACGTCCTTTTCATCAAAGATAATTTTTTATGATTAAAAATATAGTGTAAAATAAAAATATAGTCATTACATAATTTTCGTTCGTGTATCATTATTATTTGTTAAAACAATGTATGTTTTCTGATATTTCAAATATCAATCTCGCATATTCAACACGACCAATTTTCCACGTGATTGTTTGATATATATATATATATATATATATATAAATCAAACAATCACGTGGAAAATTGGTCGTGTTGAATAATTTACAAAACATCGACAAATCTTTTATATCTGTATCATATCATATTATTACACATTTATTAATTTTCACGTAGCTGTTGTATATATTATTTTACGAAAACAATAATTGTAAAATACTAAGTACAGGACTCGAAAAAACAGAAGTCGTGAAAATTATGAAAAGTCTTATTTTTTTCAGATTCCCTGCTGTGTTGATTAAATGAAAAATTCTAGCTCTTAAGACTCCTTCCTCGTCTTAAAAAAAAAAAAAAATTAGAAATAATGCCAGGGGAACATAGCTTGATGGAAATCATTTAGCATGTTTCCACAAAGATTTTAAAAATAAAAGTTATATCAGTATTTTTCTTATACCAATTGGACTTCCAAAACGCCATACAATTTCTTTCTTGTCTAACAATCCGAAATCATATGTAAAATCCTTAACGCTCCTTACTTTTTTAGGAATAAAGTCATCCATAATAGCCTTACGAACCCTAATCCTTTCATGATAAACTTTATTCCCATTCAATCATAGCAGTTTCCATTGTAAAAAAAACTCTTTAATTTCTGATAATCCTCCGAGGTATCTGAAAAGAATATTGCCTAGAGACATACTAAGTTGAATTAATTTGTGTTCTGTCAATGGCTAGTTTTTCAACTTGCCTTATCCCATATCATTTATATCAATCATTCTATTTATTTGTTGTACATTGCATTTAATTATAACACAATTGTAAATTTCAATAAACAAATTAAAGTAATATATATTTTGTTCCGAAGCCTAAACCAACAAGATTTACTCTAATCAGAGGATAAAAGATCCTCCCTGTTTTCCTTTGAACTCATCTAAGTCTACTCCATTTTCTCCAATTTAATCATCTTCCTGTATTTCGATGATTAAGAGAAGCTAATACCTGGAATCCTTTTGTTGGTTTAGCTTCTTTAGAGTCAATGTTGTTAATAGAAAATAGGCTACTATGTTGTATAAATTTTATATGTGTAACATATAACATTTAATCAATTCTTTATAAAACTTGTAATCGCTTGGTTTATAAAATAGATAATAATAATAAATCGAAAACAAACCATTTTACTTCACTTAAGGAATTAATAAATATTATTAATTTGACATTTTATTTCCGTCCACAAATTTAGTTATAAAAACGCATAACGTGTATAATACATAGTTCATCAGAGTTGCAACTAGTAACAACACTGTCAGGAAATTAAAATTAAGCTGAATTCCTCAAACTTGTATGGCTTATTATCAAGTAGCCCATTATAACCTGAACAACGAACAGCGGAAAATGAGAATATATCCGTCCGACTTTGTAAATAAAATTCTTTCGACCGTGATATCGCTCGTGAAAGAACAAATGTTTGAAATCTTAATGCTTCCTAAAGAAGGAAATAATGATTTGTCTCTTGATCAGATTCAAATATCTATAACCTGTACAATATTTATAAACAATTCTTATTCTCTATTCCTCACAATGTTTTTTTTTAAAAGTAGATATACAGATTTTAGATTATTTTCAAACGTGACAATGAAAATGCGATTCCCAACTATTTTTTATTCATTTTTTTTTTAGTTCTGCCTTGATTATTATTCTGTTCCGGAATAAATGAATATTCATCAAGGCTTTAGAATGGGAGTTTTAATGAATGAACTATTCGTCGTCGTTTTTCAATTTTTTTCCTTAGAGATCTTGAAGTATATTTCGCGGCATATATGGCGGGGGGCCTCCAACCTCAATCAAGGAAAAATACGGTAGTGAAACTGTGAAAGAAGACGCACTCCTTAGTGCTCAGAGAAGTTGCGTCAGATCTCTTCGTCAGAGCTAGATGATAGCATCCTATTCTTTGCGTTGATTGTTGACTCCACGTAAGAACTACAAATACGGATAAAATGATTCAATTAATTCATATGATTTAAGATGAGTGTCATTGATGAATGCCATATGCTATATACTATATACTAATGATAGCTGATTAATGCAAAGACTTCAAGGTGCTGTAGTTGTGTTTTCCACTACAAGTACATTATAGCTCACATATGCATGGCATGATATACAGAAAGTTTCCTGCATTTGTGTGTGCATAGCATTGACAGAACCAATTTGAATGTCAAATATGGTTTCCGTTTAACTTTTACCCTAAAATATATAGTACAAGCTTCAAATTTCTCAATACTAAAGAAAGGCTTAAAGGAAAACGAATTCTTCTTAACATCCACTGAAACCGTCTAATAAGTTATACGCTTTAATTATAACGTTCATGTCTGAATGTATGTATTTAAAAATGAATTAATTGAGAGATGTCAGTGTAAATGAGATATTAAATTTTATAATAAGTTAATAAACTGGGAGAGATATTTATTTGAGACTAACCTACTATATACGCTCGCAGAAAAGAAATGGAGTTATTTCTAATTATTTTAAAAATCGTGTATTTTTTAGTTTGGTAATCGTAAGTATTATTTTAAACACTTTTTTAAGTGTTTTGTACTTAAATAAATGATGATGCAGTAAAGCTTGTGATCATTTATCCAGATTTTAATTAGCTTTAGAATAACATTTTAATCATCAAGGTTTTCAATTTAATAAGTACAAGTAGTAATACGTTAAAAAATGTCAATAACAAATAAAACAAGCATTTTGTAGACGGCAATTTCTGAGAGAAATGAAATTTCTGATGATTTTTTCAATAATATTTGCTTGGATACGCGAAAATAAACTGAAAAATTGTCAATGAGATATGATATAAAAAATAAGAAACGACTAAGCCAGATTGCTTGAATACAGAGCAGAGCACAGACACAATGAGACAGACAGGAACAAATAAGGGAGAGAATGAGACGACATAGTCATCTCGAGAGAAGTAGAGATGAAAGCATTTGTGACACGTCTTGATTTGTGAGCTGCATTTGTGATTCGTAGGTCTCTGTCATCAGTTACGGATCGATAGGTGGGTGGAATATATCTCGATTCATCGCTACAATAGCGTTCTTCTTCCTTTAATAACGAAATAGACTTGAATGCCTTCGTGCTTATGTTCTTTCAAAATCAATTATAAAGCAAATTACAAAATAATATAATATAATTATTTATTCCAATGCATTATAATATGGATATTAAAATTTGATAACCCAAACCGAATTATTCTTTAAAACTAAGTTCCTCGTAGGCTACAAAACATTTTAGGTTTTAATAAAGTGAATCTTTATTAAAAGTGCAAAGCTTTTTAAAGTTTCAATAAAGTATGAAAATGCTTTAGGTTCATTTCTCAGTGTTGCTATATATAGTTTCTACGGCCAATCACGCCATATTGTTAAGATTTATCCTTAATATCTATTTTAAAAATGGTTTTTTAATTATTTATTTATTGATATTTACAACTATATTACAGTAATATAACAAGTAAATTGGCTGAGTGATACATAATGACATGATATAATGACAAGTAGTGAAACTACCCACTGGTAGTACTCAAATCGCATGTTCAACTAAGAAGGTCACGTGGCCATCTTCTTCTCAGACGCCTCGGAGGATTATCGGGAATTGAAGAGGAAGCTAGGTTTGAAACTAGAGGGTTTGAGTGGAAATGAAGTTTGTTATGAAAGGAAAGATACCGGGTTCGGGCCAAATCAGCAACAAATGGGACATTAAGGTCGTTATGAATGAGGATTTTACGAAGGATTTTGGATTGTAGGTATTGGATACGAGAAGAATTCGATTGTTTAGTGGAGCCCCAAAGCTCTACTCCGTAAGTCCAAATAGGTCGTATGATGGTCAAGTAGATGAGTCTTTTGTAATTAATTGGGGGCTTAGAGCGTTTGTCTAGTAAGTGTTGAAGTAGCCTGAAACGTCGAGCGGTTTCTTGTCTTTTCAGTCTTGTATGAGGATTGCAGGTTAATCGTTTGTCGAGATGCAACCCTAAGTATCGGACCTGTTCTACAGGCACAAGTGGGATATTATTATAGGATACTGAAGGGCAGGAAGTCATTGGTTTACGACGTAAGGTAATCCTATACTAAATCCTATTCCAAGGTAGGTGACTGACTCACTCAGACGTATTCTTGTGCCTCCAACATCACAAGGCTAATAGGGTGTCCCCTATCAGTTTTTCCTTTTAGTAGTCTTAGTCTTCAGCTTTTTCTTCTCACACCACCGTCCTACCAGATTGATGCACCGCTAACCATCTGCTTTAATTCCGGCTCTGCTGTTAGACGCCACTACAACCTGGTTATGCCGTCCTTCGGAAGGGACGTTAAACGGGGGTTCATAGCTTGAACGATGCTAGGTACCCGTTAAAAGTCCCTATCCTAATTAAACTTGGACTGGCGAAATTTAGAGCTCCCACTACTGTAGCATCGTCCCATTAGCCATAAAAGCATAAAGTGACGATAAATGAACAAACAAACAACCAAAAAATAAATAGAAACCAAACAAATTACATTGCTTAAATCAATCACTAAAAACGTACCCAAGTGCATATCATTTCATTTTTTTTTTTTAAATAAAAATGACACTTCACGGAGAACTTTAGAGTAATTAATTAATCTGCTTACCATAAACAATATGAAATGATACATACAAAAATAGCGAATTAAGTAATAATTTATGGAATCCATCAATTTTTTTTTACAATTTAATTTATTTTCTAAAAATAAAAAAATATTTAAATAATCACCAACAAATAACAATATATACAAAATAATTTATACTTGATTTATTGTTTATTTAAAACTTGTATATTAGGGAGATGACCTACCATGCTTGTTGTGTGTGCAGACAATATGCCCTGTCAGGTGGTTCAAAGACGAATAGCGACAGCATACATGTGCTATTTTGGCCTAGCCAAAATACTATGAAGTCATTTGCTGGCAAGAAAGTCTAAGATCCCTCTGTACAAATCTTTAATTAGACCTGTACGTCTCAGAGACATGGCCTTTATCACGTACAGATGCTATCAGCTTGCAGGTTATTGAGAGGAAAATTCTGAGAAGAATGTTTGGATCTGTAAGGGATGGCGCCCAGTACATCCAGAGGCAAAATGCAGAGTTGTACCAGATTTACCGGGAACCGGATGTGGTACAATTTATAAGGATCTCAAGGCTACGATGGGCGGGCCATGTTGCAAGAATGGACGGGGACACACCTACCAATAGGCTGCTCTTTGGGTATGTGGATGGGAGGAGAAGGAGAGGACGGCCACAACTGAGATGGGCAGGTGAGTTCGAAGCAGACGCAAAGAAGCTCCTCAACACCAGAGCTTGGCAGATCCTGGCGCAAGACAAAGATGATTGGAGGCGTCGTCTTGATGCGGCGAAGACCCGTTCGGGTTGTAGTGCCAGTGATGATGATGATGATGTTAGGGTAACTCACTGTGCTCAGCGCTGAATTAATGATCTTTTGGACTCGGGTTCTAAATCGGCCATTGTAAATGATCAATATGGAAAATAAAAAGCAAAGAACAGTAATTTTAGTTTGCGTTTTTGGAGCATACTTGTTGATTAAAACCAACGGTTAGAAAAAGTTATAAAGTGACTTGATTTTAATTATGTAGTAAGTGAGGTACAATTTTTATTAAACTGTAGATCGGTAGAGGGGGGCCGTATGGAATAGATATCAAAACACTTAATTGATGTAATTACATTAATAACATCATTAAAAGTTTGTGTTGTGAAGGCGCCTCTTTAGAAAATTCTCTGAAAGAACAGGCTACACTGTCCAGTACCCATACGGGTCATTGATCTTTTCAGTACCCTCTTGGTATATATTATTAGCACATAACATCGATATGTAAACATACAACATAAATTTATATTATGCTATATTTATATTATGCAATATTTTTGAAAAAATCTAAAAGATTTGGCTCAAAATGGATATTCAAATTTCCACTATATGCTCCTAAAATTTAGTTCTAATGTCAATGAAATAATATAAAAGGACTTAAATAAACGAAATTTCAAAATGACTTCTGACGAAGTTTTTTTGATTTAGTGCAAATACCAGAAAGGTTATATAAATTCGAATTTGATCGGTTTGTGTAATTATAGTCTGACAATTAAAAAAATGGCTAGCGCAGAAGTCGCCTCTGAGCGGCATTGTGAAGCCATGTATTTTCCCCACAACCAAGCTCCCAACACTTACATTTTCTCCTCATAGTTATAATTATTTTATAGCATAATATAAAATATAGGATTACAAAATCCTTGATAGGATTACAACCTCGATAAGCGATAATAGATTAAACGTAGGTAACTCGTGGCAACTACCACCACACCTTCTCAGTTCCGCTCCGATTTTGTAAAAGGTCAATAATTATCTTGAAAACTTGAAAAATGGCCTATCCCACTTCTTTAGTGTTGATAAAAATGGTTAAATGAATTATAAAAAGAATAAATAATTACCTAAAGGGGAAAACAGAAGGAATATTTTATGTGTACTTAATTAGTTGTATTCTTACTTAGTAATTTTTTCTTCTCTTTATTCTGTATATTTTTAAAGTTGCTTTAATCAACTAGACTAGGGTTTTCTTTTCTAATCCCTGACGGGTACATTTAGGACGCCGCTTCCTACTAACCAGAATGATTGTGTTAAGATTAATTTTTTGTGACCACTGCAAAAGAAATATGATCTGTTAATATGCTGTAGGGAGTATGTTCTGGAATCAACACTCCAGGATCTTCAGTCTAACATGTTCGGTCACCACGTCCTCAAGGATCATGGTCATCACCACGTCAAAGAATATAACCAAGCCTATTTGTAACATTAGGGTAGCTCAGTGGACCAAGCGCTTACTTGCTATGTCGAAGGTAACGGCCGTGGCAGATAAATTATTTAATCTTTTACCAGTAGTGGTTAGACCTTGTGGGATCTGAGGAACTTCCTGTGGCTCACCCAGCCTCTAAGACTTAACCCTTAATTGGGGTAAAACTTGGAAGTTGAGACTAATCTCGGAGAAATGACTCCCTCCACAACGGTTGTTCTAGAATTAGTATAGACTGCCATGTACTGAATCCAAGACCCTTCGTGTGATGTAGTGGTACAGGAAGTATGTATTCATAACATTAGGTATGGGCGTTATGTAATTCATTTGCAGATAAGACTATATTTAAGACCAATGCTTATTCAAAATAAGCTGCATCTGTTTTATGGTAAGAGAATAGAATTTACTGACTGTAGTCTACAAAGCGCAGAATCAAAAACTACTCCCCCTCTACTCTGTAAGCAAAACAGAAATAATTCACAGTGCAATAATTGGCCATTGATTGCGGATAAGGACTAGTAATTAAGATTAGACAGGATATCATTTTTGGCGGGCTGCTATTATGATCCGTGATTGCAGTACAACGCTATCTACTCGTAGCAGGACATCTTAGCTTCTCTTATTGCCGCAATTAGAAGGCCATTTCTGGTCTTCCTCCACTTCAGAACTTATTATTTAAGATTTTAAAGCACTATTTTCTTATTTCCTTATTCCTTATCCTTATTTTCTTAATTTTTAATCAGAAACATTTTTTAGATAACGAATTAATGCGATTAGCAGGAATTTGTGTGGTTTCCATATCAGATAATTTCTTACGGATTTGTTATATCTCAAACAAGAAATATACCAATAATTTTGCATGATATTTTATTCTTCAGAAAATAAATATGTTTATGAGTCATGTGTCTTTCAACGTTTGTTTACGATAGATCTGGTCAAAAGTGAATAAGGCACTCTTAAATATAGTGTTAAAAGACTATATGTAAAATGATTTAAGCTTAATAATAAATAGAACATCCGAAGAGGAAGATGGCATCCACAAGAGGGAGGCGTCAGAGTCCAGTCAATGGATGTCAATCCCTGAAAAAGTTCCATCAAATCAACAGTAGCTTTGGGACGTCAACGACAATATTCAGGAATAAAATATTTTTTTCGAACTGTACAGTTTGACAAGTTTTTCCTAAGTACGTATTCATGTTTAAGATATTATAATTGCAATGTTCTGAAGCATCGAGTAATTCAAATGCCAATAAAAGAAATAATAAATCAACGGATCACAACTTAAAACCCTCAATGATTTAATTTATGTCTATTCAGTTCCGCTTAATTTTTTATTTATTATTTTCTACGAACGAACTATCGCACTAAGGAAAAATGCGAAATTCTTGTCACTTTCCTATTTATTGGCGACATTTTTCCATATAGTTTTAGTAGTTAGTTTTTAATATCATTACCAATAGATGCAATCGATCTGGATCATGTCATGGAGGGCACAGAACTTAATAGGAAAATCTCCGTTGGAGACAAGGCACAATTGTCCGATCCTTTCTTATTTAACTCCATCCAATAAAAATCAATCAACCACAGTATTGAGGCAATCATCTGATTAAAAAAGAGATTCCTCAATGTTTACGATGAATACGGCCATACTAGGAGTTATTGTACACACCCACCTAGGGGCGTAAGGTGTGGGGGGCATCATGACAGCAGCTCTTGTACAAAACAAGAGAAACTCCTGCTACCTGTGGCAATTGTGGTAGACAACACCCTGCCAATTACTAAGGTTGCTAAACGTTGAAGAGCCTAAGGATTCAGCGTAGTTCAAGGGATTACCAACAGCGGCCTACACCAGCTCAACCGATTCAGTCACCACCGGATCTACAACAGTTTCCAACCCTACAAAAACCTAAACAGGATCATCTTTCAGGACAACTAGAGAACACCGGAGGATCTCACCAGATACACAAGAATGAAACCAGCACCACAACAACATCATGATTCTACCAGGTATGATGAATAACAGTACTCAGCCGGTACCCTCTTTAGATAATGCCCCGCCTCATGTTTTCAAGTTCTAAACGGTCTTAATAACCTTATCCATCCTCTTTTTATTCTTCTCCTTAGTCCAACAGTCAACTTAGATTACACAACCCTGGAGCCACAACCATGCCCCCTAATTTTTCAACAGCCGGCTCCTTATCAATTCTCTTATGAAATGCTAACGGACCGATGGAACACAGGACTGAACTTGACTTATATTTCCATGAAAAAAGGACAAATATAGTACTAATAACTGAAACACATCTTACATCACGATCTAAATTGTATATACCAGACTATAATATTTATATGAACGATCACCCCAACAAAATGGCACGCGGTGGCACCGCCATTACCATACAATCGACATTAAAACACAGCCCATTCACTTACCTATCACAACACATATACAGTCGACTGGCTTAACATCAAATAAAAAATAGCAAAACATAACATTAGCTTACATCTTCGATGTTTTCTGAGTTATATAAACGTTTAGATTGATGTTTTATCGCAGGTAGTGATTACAACGAAAAAAATCAATGATGGAGTCCAAGGTTACGTACTACAAGAGGTAGAAACTTGTGATATACTCTTCAAGAACTTTCATTTGACACTTCAAATCCTAATTCTCCCACTTATCGGCCTACTTCTAAACGTAAAACTCCGGACTTACTTTGTGAAAAAAGGACTAAGAACAGTACAAACGAGCTCTGACCTTTGTTCTGATCATTTTCTAGTGCAGATGATCCTGTACGAAGAACCTCAAATGGTAGAGTCCCAAACTAGCGATCTGGACTACCCGGGTTCGAGTCTCGGTCCTGGACATATATTTTCTTTTCAAATAAAATGCCTCCAACACTAGGAGGAGATTAAAAAGAACGTGAATGAGGGATTTGAGGAAATTGAATCACGCAAAGGAAGAGGTACCGCTGGGTACTGTTCTTCTTCATGCCTTTCATGTCATTGTATCATAATTTTAGTGTCAGCCAATCTGCTGACTGTCATTGTTTTTTATTTGACAGGTGTGGATGAAAATATAAATAGAAAAAACAAATTCATAACCGAGGCTGAACTTATGACAAAACTATCAAAAAGAAGATAAAATGTCTTATACTCATTTAAATATTAAGCTTTTACTCTAATTCCAGGAGCATGTAGTAAGTGATTCTTATTCCTTCTAACTCATCCCATTTATTGTCACTCTTGAAAAAAGTGAATATTTATTGGGGTTATGTTATTACTAAAAATTATATGTTGTAAATCTCAATAGAAGAATAAAAAAAAAATTTTTGAACATCAGTTGAAAAAAAAAGGACCTCTCAGTGAAGATAATCTGGGTCAGAGGACATTTCCATTTGTATTTTACTTTATTACTAAGGATATAATGGACTATCCCAGGACGCCTTACGCCAGCTGCAGGATCCGAAAGAGCTGGAATCTTTCCAGGAACAAGAAGTGCTCCAGAATTCATCCATTACCGCTCCAGTAAAAGAATAATTTATATCATGCGTTATTATTCTTTTCTCCGCTTTTCTCTTTTTTTTTAATTTAAAAGTCGGGAGTTGACCCAGTTACATCCCCGGACTTTTCTTTAGATATTGCTTTTAGCCCAACTGTAATTTTAGAACAAGTAGAGCTTTTCTTTATTTTTAGAGGAAATTGAATCGTGAATTGGGCGGCCCTTGAAAAAAAAATCATTTAAAGCTGGCGACAATCATACTAAAGTAAGGCATTGTTAAACAAAACTTACATTTTTAGAACTATTGGATGTTACATTATGCATTTTCGTATGTATTTCGTATTTTCAGGCAACAATGTTTCTAGAAAACCATATAGTCCCATTGAATTTAGAAAAAGAAAAAAAGATCCTGTAGGACGAATCATGCTATCTGCAAAAAAACGACTTCCAAAAAAGTCTTAATTTTAGTATTAATTTGGATTAGCACCTATAATTTATTAAATTTCTGTTTTATCGAAAAATGTATGTTCTAAGTAATTAATGAACATACCGCGTCTAATAAATACATCAAGATAATTTATTTAGGAATCTGACCAGAGAAGAATATTCTTGAGGAGGAACAAGTAAAATGATATGGGGACGTCTGTAGAATGGAAGACCATGTGGTTTTTGAAAGACGGGATGGATGGCAGACCTCCTCAGGATCGATCCAGGAGTGTGTATTCGGACTACATTGGAAAATTGGTAGCAGCAAGAGGATGTACCCTCCCGGAGGTGCGAAGACTTTCAAGGGACATATAAAACAGCCTGTGGTCTGTGTGGCCAATTCTCTTATATAATATATAAGTCTTATAATAATTTTAGGTCTTCAATATTTTTTCCTTTTCCTGGGTTCTTCGCCATCGCGAATACTACAAAGAAGTATTTTTATTTTTTTAATATTACAAATGTAAAATAACAATATCAAAACTTCAACGATTCTATTGATATTAGAAAATTTAATTGTGTTAGAAAAATAAATGTGTATGGACGTGACCCAGAGCTATATATAATATAAAACTACCGTATTCTGCAGCTAAACAGTTTGAAAATAAATTTAAAATATTTATAAAAGGATGTACATGCTGTTGAGAGACCTATGCATACACTTACTTAATTACTAACCTAATCAGAATAAAATAGATAGAAATACATGTATTAATCATTAAGGAAAAACGTATAATTAGTAATGTATTAGGAAATCTGTTTGATAATGCAAATTTAAATAGACACAGAATAGACTAGTTTTTAGAGATTACAAAGATATGTGGAGCAGGTGGGAGAAATATAGAGCACACGTTCCATATCCTCTGGTGTGAATAACGGCTGCCCCAACTCGCTATAATTAAATAAAACTAGAACTGACTCTTTGATAAATGAGAAAAGTTGAAAGGGGGCATCCTGCCATTGTGGGGGCAAAGGATTATGGTCGTCCGAGGGGTACTAAAAATGTCGAAGTTGTCTTTTTGTTTAGTACCGTTGGATATACGTCACGTTGCATGTGGAGTCTTCCTTGTAAAGGCTCCATAAATCTGGTATATCACTGTTATATTTCATATGTTTATGTTTTCAGTTTCTGTGTATACATATTAAGACAGTAACAATTTCAACCAAGAATCCTTAAATCTCTAAAATAAAAGCAGGAAACAAAAATACCTGTAAATTTTTCAATTCGTAATTAATAAATAATAAAAATAAATTTACATAAGAGAAACTAAGAAATAAATTAAATTAGTATTACCTGCCTGATGCCATAGTTATAATTTGGTTACAAAAATTTAAACATAACAATTAACAGAATGATAATTAAAGAAGTGGAGCCAATTAATAAAGCCGGCAGGATGTTCTCACTTGCCCGGAGAATTAAGCGAGATCATTACTCATTTGTTAGTGTCATCACTTTTTCTCTCCAATTTATTTTTTTTTGTGGGGGAGACCCGCAAATTGAAAATGAATTTTCTGATGAGGGGTTTGTTTTTTGCAATTTTCATGGCACTTTGTCGAATTGGATCGTGTATTATTTCTTTAATTGGTTTCCTAAGACAATTATTTTTCCATTTTCAAAAAAAAAAATTGAAACTTTTCTTTGAGCTTTTCCATCAAGGATATAGGTGAAGTTTCATGGCAGTTATTCTGCGTTTGTATTTGTATGAGAAAACATTATATTTTTTTTAAGAAGGGCTTCATGTCTATGAGTTCAATTTTAAAAATAACCATCTCTTATTTGTAATTCAAGGTGCCAAAAGAGTCTTTTTTAAAAAAAAAAAATTGAAAATGACATTAAGAATATATTTTATTTCGCCGTGTTTAATCCCAATAAGTATGTATAGCCTTACTGGCATTTACAGCTCTTTGTTCGTGCTCTGTACAAACCCTCTTTTCAACACACTCGTACCAACAGGCCGGTCTCAGCGCTGGCAAAACCCGTAGTAACGTTCAGCCTATGTTAACAAATATTAACTAACTAACCCAATCAGAAAGAACTAGTGAGCCCCAACACTAGAGTCCTATTTCTACCAACAAATAGAATTCCAGCATATTCCATCATCAACCCACTCTTACAATGCAGTTAGTGCTAAGAGATATTTTCATTCCTATGTATGTCGATTATAATGATTTATAAAATAAATAAATAAAGGGAATAAGAGAGAAAAAAAAGTGAGAAAAATACTTTTAAAAAAACTACTAAGTATTTTACTGCTACAGTTCAATCTAAATTATCGAAGAATTTGCTTAACCCAGTGAATCGAAGCATATATTTGTTGTATGAAAACCACTAGAAGAAAAAAATAGTATAATTTAGTTGATTCGTTAAAAGTTGGTTGAACTGTATAACGATTTAGAATTATATTCCATTTTCTTGAAAAGGAAAGCTTTAAGTTAAGTATAAAAACAACCAAAGTAGAAAAACTTGCAAATATGGGACTTTTGTGTGTGTATTATATAAATATATGCATTTATTTGATCTAATTGATTATTTAAATTTTTTAGGAAGCGTGGTCGCTCATTGGTAGAGCGCTGAGCTGCAGGACTGAAGGTCCGACAGTAACAGATTACTTATTTAGTCTGTTATCAGCCACCGATGGGACCTGTTGGACCTTCTGGGGCTCATCAAGCCTCTATAAAATGGGGAAAAATTTCTACGTTGAGGGTGATCTCGATCAATTCAACTGTCTGTACAACCATTGTCCTACAAACTGTACAGTCTCAACCACGTACTGAGCCCAAAACTCTTCATGTGTCGTAGTGTCATAGTTTTTTTATTTAATATAGATTACTTATTTATTTTTTACAAAAGGGTTCCTCTATTAAATGATTAAATTTGCATTTATCTAGTTTTAATAAAGTAAATACTTTTCTTTCTGTATTTCTTTATAATATTTATTTTTTTAACAAAAATATATCCTCGCTAAAATTAATACTCGTGTGGTAAGAGATAAGAACATGGGGAGGGAAAGTTGGAGAAACAGTTAATTAAACTGTCCTAGTAGGGCGCTTAGATATAGAAGCGGGACCCTCTCAACTGACGCTCAGTTAATTGGTTTCCCGTTAATTATTTTGCTGAGCCTTGGCTTCCTTGAGCAAAAGAAGTTAAGTGAGTACAACTGATCTACAGATGTTCTGGATTTAAAGAAAAGAAAACAGTATACGTAAGAACTTACTTTTAGTACGAATGGATTGAATTTCAATTATTTAAATATTCACAGGTAAACGCACATTCAATATCTGAAATTTGAAAAATCCATCAAAATTTCTGCACGGTCATATTAGCTGAATGAAAATAAGCAAGACATTATTGTTGGCTTAATATTATCACTACATCTAAATATGTATGAACATATGAATCTCTAACATACAGAAATGCTACTAGTCCAACTTTAAGGATTTTTATTTTTAAGACCTTTAAGCTTTACCAGAGATAAAAGGTCCGTTTTGAATTTTCAAAGAAATCTAAACGGGTTTCAAGTAATATCTATAAAAGTAGAGGTTCTTTACGTTAAATTGATAAGTCTTAGATTTTTAATAACTTAATAGAAAAAAACAACAGTATTTATCAATATCTTACTACAATTAAAATTATTAATTTATTAACAATTAGTCAATAAAAAATCTTAGGGACTATGAGCAAATTTATAAATGTGGCCCAAATTACTAAAAACTTATTGGAATAAATAAAAACATTTAATAATTAAACGAAAAACTACTTAAGAAAATGAATACATTTATTTAGCTTAATGGATATAAGTACAGAAGTAAGGAAATTGAAATTGAATTAGTAATGCCTTAAAAATACCAATCTTCTAGGTCTTGTATACTTTTTTTTATTTTCCTTTTTTTAGTTTTTTTTCCAATTTTAATTTAATAAATAACAGTTATATATGCTCAAGTTTATACTATTTACTAAAAGTGTTACTATTATTTACTAAAATGTATCGAATTAAAATTAATGAACAAAAATATTTGTTCATGAACTTTTTTTTCTAACATTCCCAAGGCGTCTAAGAAACATCGATTTAAACCGCACAAAAATGAATAGGGATACCAATAATTTAGTTGTACTTAGTTTGCCTATTATTTTAATATTATTTTTATTATAAAAAGTATTAATATTTATTAGATATTATACTGCATTAAATATTGTAAAGTGTAAACATTTCCATAATAATATGAATGCTAGCTTAATTATATACTAAAAAATTAACAATATCCCAATGAAATTTTGCGCAGTATATTTCGATACATTGGACTATTATTTTATATATTTTCAAACTATTGATTTTTATTTTTCGAAATTCCAATTCATAGAGTGATTAATTAACCATTATTTTTAAAAATTAATAATTGTAGTCTGTAAAATCTAAACCAATTCATTGATAAATGACATTTATACTTATTAAACCTCAAATGCTTAGTGTTTCTGGTATATGTTTCAAATTATATACATGAATTATTAACTTTTATGTGTTCGAAAAATAATGTCATTCTTTGTTAAATAAATTACCTTTAACTCTAATCCCAAATCATATTTTATGAACATAAAGGGTCTGCCTTAAAAGGGCCTATGATTCTTAGTCTTCTTCATTATCAGGCCATTCATGTTTAATCCAGATTATCGCGTTTATTTAAACAATAAGGCTATCATCAGAGTAAATAAACAAGTCTTCTATTTACTTATCTGATAATGGAGTTAATAAGGCAATGGATGAGGGCCTGCGCTGACACCCCGATCCATCAAGCTACTAAATCGGTTTTGATAAAAGTCAATGGCGTAAATATTATACATATAATTAAAAATACCAATGCCTTTAAATTTAATATTTGTATATTTGAATGTATTGATTTCAGCTTGACTACTTATTCAACTCCAAATCGTCGATAAAGGAAGCTAGCGTCATCATTTCGAGCAAGGATCCATCTATTCCCTTTATTTTTATTTCCGATTGTTTGACGAAGAACGTGGTTTAAAAAACAATTAGATTTTTTATGTTTATATTTTATTCCATCATCGAAATATGTTCCATAACTCGAAATATGCTGAAATTTTAAACATTATGGTAATACTAGATCCAAGGATCTATCTGAAGAGTCTTGTGACAAAGACGATTCAATAAAAAAAAAACAGTAGACTAGAAGAAAACCCAAGAATGGGCAGACATTAATTGGATGATTCTAATAATGTAATAACTAGTTTTTATTAATAAGTAATCTCTAAGGAGCATTCTAAACCATTTTATATTAAGTATATACGACGAATAAGACCGTTTTGGGCTCCAGTAGATATAGTCATGGCTTTTAGACAGTCTCTAGTGTACTTCCTGTAACTCGTAAGTGAAATATTATGATAGAGCTAGCGAAATTATTATGCTCAGAATTTTCCTAGACATCAAACCATATAATCGTTGAATTGGTATACACAAATCTAAGTAAAAATTTTATGTATTAAGTCTCTAATTAACTGGAGAATGACTAATCTGTTTTACAAAGTACTTCTTGTATCAAAGCAGGCGGTGTTGGGTGTTCTTGGACAGAACACCTGCGCAACAAAAGAGTACCTTTTCCGCATTTTGAAGAGCCCATAACTATATGACACTAGGTAATTTTATATTAGGCACAGTGATACAAACTTGGATTACATAGTCAGAATATAAAAGGCTACAAATGTTCTTACGAAAAATACTCCGGCTTAACGGAGAACAAATGAAGAAATTTATGAGCTGCAAAACGATATAGATATCACAGCATTGATAAAATTAAAGTAGTCACAATGTAGATAAGTCCCACTCCAAGGATGGTGATTTCAAAACAATTTCTGAGAAGGTAGGACAAGATTAACAAGGACAGATCGCTGAGCAAATGATTCCAAGAAAGCTAAAATTAAAATCTGGATGATACAGCCTGCGATGGAAGAGCACGGCGACCGGAGCTTGAAGAGGCCAGGACTCGCTTGCGGGTTGTGGCGCCGACATAATAATAAATATATACAAAAAACAATGCCTTGTTACCTAAATTGGTTATTGAAAATTGAAAGCTAGTGTAATAGTTGACTATCTTCCAATTTATAACGTACTTCAAAATTAAATCATTAGTTCATGTCACCAAACTCCTTTTGGTTATGTCCTTGTATAAATAGAGACAGTAAATTTAGAGCTACAGCGTGTAGGGCACCTGACTGCATTAGGTTTCCGTATTCATGGCTTCTACTTCACTTTTACTCGTAATCCGTTAATGTAGTTAAGACAGTGCCCACATGAGGCGTTAATAGGACCTAGTCGTTAGTTCTTACTTTTAAAATGAGATTATTTTACCTTTATTATTTTTTTGTTAACAGCTGTTTAAGATCAATAACCTGCCTTCGTTTTTTTATTATTTTTTTTTTTAATTTCCCATTACTACCCAGTTTCACTTAGATTTAAAATTGTGAAGTTTGGTTGTAACCGGCATTATTATGAGATATTTCATTGATTAAACCATATTTCTTAATTGGGCTCAAATATAAATAAAAACAATTAATTGATAAATTCCCAATTTGGTAATTAAGTTTCGAAATGTTTTAAAGCTTAGAATTGTTTACGACAACAATATACAATAAAGGCAGTACCTGAGATATAATAAAACCCGAACAATTACCGCCCCAGGACTCAATAAATCTGAGATTTAACGGTTTGTTAACTGTTTATAGGCGGTTTTATGTCCGCTCCGGCTGCCAATAGCCCCCATTTCCTATTTCCTATTTCGGTTAATGTCTTTATCAGAAAATACCCGTTAAAACGGGCTTGAGATCTGATTTTCTAGCACTAAAACGCAGGTTACAGCATACGAAAGGGAGGTAAAGAAACTAACGTAGTTTTAGCGCTTGTTAATATTTATATATTGATGTTACTATTAACAGTACATTGTATAAAACCATCATCAGACCAGAAATGACGTATGGTTCTGAAAATAGTATCCTGATTAGAGATAAGGAAAGAATGGTTAATATCTGGGAGAGACAGATTCTGCGGGGGATATATGGACCCCTCTATGACATAGGAGCACGGAGAATCCGTGGACTATGGACAACAATGTGAAACCAGACTTGGTGATCTTTATAAAAATAAGGTGTGATGATGATCCCGGAAGCGAGAATGTCCTGAAGACTATTAAATGGGATCTCGGAGGTAGAAATTAGGTAGAATCGGCCCCGAACTAGATGATGTGGAAGCCGATCTTCACCTGCTTGGAGTGATTCAAAGAGAGAGCCATGTACCACAGCATTAAAGTTACTTCTTTACTTTTAATTAAATAATTCTGTTTTATTTTTTAACATTTGGTAAAAACCGACAGCCAAACATTAATTAAACCAAACATGATGCACTTAACTGACAGTGCTTATGTGATTTATGTGAAGTGTTATTTAGTTTGACCCTACAAAGAAAATTTGCGAAGTTTATAAACAATCTGAAAAACTCTATAATATGATTTGACATTTGGCACTATTGTTTATTGTTTCATCACGCCCGTGCGTGAGAGATACTCTTTCAATAGCCCATTGGTGTCAGCTATCTTTCCTTGGATCGAAGTCTCCCATTAGATTAATATTGCTGTACCTATTCTTGTCAACATATCAGGCCATTTCACTGTAAAGTTGTTCAACTTTAAATACTTTAGAACCTTTAGTCAGTGCATAGAACTAAATGAGTTTATCATTCGAGTGGGATGGTCATTAATTGGAATTAGCCAGGAGTTCTTCGGCTACCATTCATAAACTGTATTATCCTTTCGATTCAAACCAACTCGTTTTATGCACCAATCCTATTTTAAATTGCTACGCAAAGCATTTGGTATCCTTTGACAAGCTTGACGTATCCTCAGCTAAACCAAATTTTAATTCCTTGTATATAATTTTTGGTGGGTTAAACTTTAGTCCGCAGTGAGGAGATTTAATGAATTCGTTTTACTCATATAAATCACTTCATAACAGTACATTCTCAGTAGGGAAAAAAAGAAACTAAATCTAATAATTAAATGGATTTTTCCCGTTGACCTTGATATTTAACGGGTGTCAAGATCAACCCAAAGACGTAATACATTAATTGAAATATTTTTTTTTTTAACAGGAAGTTTTAAGCTAAAGGTTTTGAACGTCACGTTATAGAGCATTTCAATGATCCTGTATGAATCCACATTATTTGAGCTGTAGATTGTACTACACGAATTAGATTTTGATAAAGAAATTGATGTTCGTTAGCAAATGTGTTAGAATTGGCATCCTTAGTTTGCGGATTGAAAAAAGTCATGAGAGTCACTCCGGAAAACCCTCCGACTGTTGCTGAAAGAACTTCATGTAATATAAAAGAGTTCTACTCTTGGAAAAAATGCCTGAAAAAGTTCGGCTTGTTGAGAAACCGTGAGGATTATCTACATTACAAAGAGGTTCATAATGGAACAAAACAGAAATAAAAGAATCTCAGAACAAGTCCCGTGGATGTGGTGGTCGGACTCGGTTTGGATATATAAGAATTTTTCACGAGGACTTATAATGTTTTTATTTTTAAAATATTAAGATGCCTTTATCTACAGAAACAACTTCTATTATATATAAATATATTTAAATGAAGTTATGTCTCTAAATAAAAGTTACTGTAAATTTAAAAAATACAAACAAAGTTTCAATAAAATTGTTTGCTATCCTAAAATCATCGAAGCAAGTTTTAAAATTCTATTTAATTCTTTACCAATATTTTTTTAATAAAAACTTGTTAACATTTAAAAAAGTTCAGTATAAATATTTTTTGTGTTCGGATTGCATTAAGAATATTGGCAAGGCGAAGTTATCAACTTGTTTTGAACAATTATTGAAGTTGGTAAATTTATTATTTCTTTTTTTACCAGGATAAATTATTTCTACATTCCAGTAACAATCTTGGACTCAACCCGTCTCAAGCAAACCCGATCACCTTAGTCGTCCACGCGGTGAATCCAATTTTGTAAAGATCCTGTTCTGAATTCAGTCTAGTTTGTTCTGGAGGTTTGTAGGCTCCTATTTAGTATTCCCTTTGTAGGCTAGTATTAATTAATAACTTTCAAAAGAAGATTTCTATATTATATATCCCGAAAGATTATTGGAATACTGGAATACATTTTTATTAGAGATGTGGTTTATAGCAAAGCTTTTAACATTTAACGATTAGCCTGCAGAAGAACATCTATCAATGAGCATTGGATATAGTATTAAATTTATAGACATATCGTAATTATGTAAATGTTTAATAACAAGATACATTGTGATAAATAGGTAGTATCTAATCAATGATCGGGATCCACTCACAGTTCTTGTAGATGTTGCGAACTAACCTACACCTACACACCACGTAAAACCAACCTGCTTTGTCTTAGTGGAAAAAGTCCATCAGTCGACCTAAGTAAGTTAGCGGAATGGCTCTGATAGAGCGCAGCAGTGGACAGAGACTAGGGATATCCTAAAGGTAAAAGAGGAAACTAGTTGCTGGTTCTGTTTACGATTGCTAATATTAGCATAGATAAAGATACGATGTTTACCAATCAAGCAGAACTGAAGATTGGTACTCCGAGTGAGAAGTGTCTCGATCGGAGCTGAAGAAAGGTGTTATGAAGGTAGGAAGAAGTCTGTAATACTGTAGTCTGGCTATATTCTGTGTGTAGCAAGATATTAGCAAATGTTTAAGAGTCGACTGGATAACTAGCCAGGTGGGATTGTTAATTGACTATTGGATTGTTGTTATTGCTATTATGGCATATTCTTGAGTGTTTTTTTGTTAGTATATTATTTCTTTTAGATTTGAAATTTGATTATGTTTAGGGTTCCCTTATATCCGATGTATTTCTTTCCAAAGCTTTCCATATATGCTCCTTTCCCACCCAGCCCTTTCCAGGTGTCCACGGGGTCTTAGGGAAGATTCTCGGGTTAAAATATTATATAGAATTATGACTACAGCCTCGGTGAATATGTGGTTATGTCTAATTTTGTCTAGAATGAGTTAATCGTACTAAGTGAAATTAAATTTATTATTTTGGTATTTTGCATGAAATGAAAATACAACATAATACTATAACCGCGTTTCAAACCAAGGCCTGACTCAGCCTTTTATACACTACGGTTCCGCTTAATTGAATTTAATCAACTCATTATGTACGGAACTCACAGCACTTTTTGACTGGAGCTGCAGATAATGATGAGATAAATGATCTTAAAAGTGGAAGTATCACACAGGGAGAGGACTAGATAAGGTAGGAGGGCGAGAAGAGTGAAAAATGTGGTGGTGTAAAGCCTGAGGTATGCGATGAGACAGAGGGGGAAGGGCCTTGCCGGGCGCCTTTGATCTTCCTACGGTACTGTAACCAGAGATATGAAATATAACATAAACTATACAATAACAATCTATCAGCATAGTTTAATAATTTATAGTTTAATAAAAATTACGTATTAATAGAATCTAAAATTAAAATGTAGAGAATAATTTTCAATAAGTTTAAAATAAGAATATAATGTTGGACAACTTATATTATAGAAACTCATATTATCGTATAATAACGTAGGGGGGGACTATAATATTCATTGGCTTATATATGTAAACGTAGAGTTATTATGAAGATATCTTTAAAAAACACCTCACGGTTTTTTACTTCAATTCTTATTTTAACTTTTATAAATATTATTTTCTCATCTTTAGTTTTGTCTCTCTTCCATCCCTTCCAATATTCCTTCATTCTCTCACTGTGGTGTTCTTTCTATGCTCCGACCATATCACCCCAGGTTTCCCCCTCACTCTTCCCTGGAATCCTGCCATACTCAAGATCTTCTTTCTAAAAATCTCTCCTTCCATAGTGTCGTCTTCCCTTATATTGTTTCTTTCCAAATCCTTCTTTACCTCTCGAATCCTAATTGTTGATTTTTCTCCCAAAGGTACTTGAATTTCCTTTTTGTCGAATCTCGAAAACCTCGAATAATCCATTCTGAAAACATGTCCAAAAAATAATAGTCTCCTTTTTTTTATCGTTTCTGTTATGTTTTCTACGTCCCTGTATATTTCATCATTAGATCTTAGTTTCCATACTTCTGTGGTTTTCACTGGGCCTAGAATTTTTCTCATTATTCTTCTTTTAAGTAATTCAAGTTTATCTACTCTATAGTTGAATACTAAACATTCACTCGCGTATAGGTATTCTGGTTTTACAACTGTAGAGTAGTGTCTTATTTTGAGATTTTTAGATAAACACTCTTAAGATGTTATAAACATTCTTAGTAAGCCCAAATGCTCTTTCCATCTTGTGTACCCTTTCTTCTATTCCAGATTTTTCTAAACCACTTTCTTGGATTACTTCTCCCAAATATTTGAATTTCTTTACTTTCTCCACTCGAACAATATCTGTTATCAAATACTTTGGAGCGTTCTTGATGTTTGTAATAAATTTTGTTTTTTCTACGGAGATTCTCAACCATGTAAAGAAATGATTTGTATTGTTGAACTTGTAATGCTGTCTAATAGTATAGCGAAGTCATCTGCAAATGCTAGCAAATTCACTTCAGAACTCTTGTGTTTTTTCCCCACAGTTAATGGTGAAATGTTATGGTATTTTAATTTTCCAGTCCAAATTCTTATGTCTTTCTCTAGGACACAATGGATCAAAATTGGTGATAGTCCACCACCCTGTCTTACTCCTGTATTTATTTCAATAGGTTTTGATAGCTCACCCATAATTTACTTTTGAAATCGTGTTCATAGGAGTTTCCCGTATTAAGTTGGCCAATTTTGATTTCAGGCCAAATTCATGAATGATTTTATATAAGGTTTCTTTATCAACTGAGTCAAAGGCCTTTTTGAAGTCTACAAAAGTCACGACTATGTGTGTTTAAGGCGAATTATGGATTTTAAATTAAATATTTGTTCTGAGCAAGATCTGCCTTTTCGAAATCCAGCTTGATGTTCACCCAATTGCTTGTCAAGTGATGTTTCTACTCTATTAAGCATTATTTTTGAGAATACCTTGTAGGCATTTTGCAAAAGAGACACACCCCTATAGTTGTCAATGTTTTGTTTGTCCTTTTTTTTATGTAATGGATGTATTATAGCCACTTTCCATTCATCCGGAATTCTTTCTTTTTCTTCAATTCATTCCGGAACTCTTCAATGATTTTTGGTTGAGACCATTTCAAAAGTTCAGCTGTTATCGCGTCTTCTCCACTAGCTTTATTGTTTTTTAGATTGTTAATTGCTTCTTTAATTTCTTCAGCATTGGGTGCTATATCTTCTTCCAGGTTTTTAGTTACTTCTGAGAATTCCAGCTTATGATCTGGTTCGGGGGAGTTCAAAAGTTGATCAAAATGATTCACAAGTATTTTACAGTTCTCGGCATTGCTTAGTCCAATTCTACCCTTTTTGTCTTTGAAGCATATACTGGGCGCTTGAAAACTTTTTAATTTACTCTTGAAAGCCTGACAGAAGTTTCGGGAATTATTTTTAACAAATCTGTCCTGAAGTTCTAAAAGTTGTGATCATTCAAAAGCTCTTTTAACCCCCCTTATTATTGTTGCAGTGTTCTTCCTTTGCTGTTTGAATTGTTCATATTGTTTGATCATTCCAGAGCATTTCCACTTTTGCCATTGGTTTGTTCTCTCTTGTAACGCATCTTCACATAGTTCATTCCACCACGGCTTTCTTTTAAGTTTGGCTAGACCAAACGTTTTCTCGGCTGCATTAGTTATTTCTTTCAATAAATCTTGCCATGTCCCATGATGAGTTACTTTGAATCCTGCCTGAAAAGTTTCAAATGTTTCTTGCGTAATTTTCAATCTATACGCGTTATATTTCTTAATTCTTTCCCCTCTTCTGTGATTTCTGTTAGGAAGGAATTTGAGTTTGATTTTTGACAAGTAGTGATCTGAGTCAAATTCCCTGCATCTCACTATCCTGGCATTCATAATTTCCTTCATGTTTCTTTTTGATATGATCCAGTTGTAATTCACCTAGCATTGGATTTGAAGATGTCCATGTTTTAGCTTTCCATAGAAATTTCTTGAAGAAAGTTGACATTAGCTTCAGTTGAAAATTTTTACAGACAGAAATTAATCTCATTCCATTTTTGTTTGTTCTTTGCTGTGCAGCATATTCCACTACTGGTCTATAAATTCTGTCTCTTCCTATTTGCGCATAAAATCTCCAAGCAATATCACCACATTTGATATTGGTATTTTAGATATTTCGTCATTTAGTAGATCCCAGAATTCATATACTTTATTTGGGTTCTTTTTGTTATCTTCATTTATTGGGGCGTGACAATTAACAAAAGTATACTTTTTGTTTTTGCATTTCATTGTTAAAAGAGACATTCTTCCGAGCGAGATTTAAATTCTGTTACATTGTCGATTAGTCTTTTATGGGCATATAATGCTGTTCCCAAGAGTGGCATTCCTTTCATAGTTTTAATCGCAGGATTACCTTTAAAGATTCTATAATCTTATGATTCTTTCACTTTCACATCCAAAAAGCTCGTCTCTTGTACTGCTAAGATTTGAATTATATATATATATATATATATATATATATATATATATATATATATATATATATATATATATATTTCGTATATGAAACCGGCGTTCCAGTACATATACGAAAAACATACTAGTTTAATTTCTGTCTGTAAAAATTTTCAACTGAAGCTAATGTCAACTTTCTTAAAGAAATTGCCATGGAAAGCTAAAACATGGACATCTTCAAATCCAATGCTGGGTGAATTACAACTGGATCATATCAAAAAGAAACATGAAGGAAATTATGAATGCCAGGGTTGTGAGATGCAGGGAATTTTACTCAGATCACTAGTTTTCAAAAATCAAACTCAAATTCCTTCCTAACAGAAATCACAGAAGAGGGGAAAGAATTAAGTCATCAAACTCATCAGTTGATCCTGTCAGTAGTCAAATGCTTGTCACAAAGATTAAGTCATGACTTCCTTAGTACTTTGCACAAGACTATACCGTTTCTTTGAAGATGTAAGTATACGATAATCCAATAAATAAGAAACGATAATTCAATAGATAAGATTAGGATAATCAGAAAAACTTATTAAATTGTTGTACCGTCACCAATCCTTGAGAAGTGTGCAATGTTTTGTTTTGTTCATGCGATGTTTTGAAGTGGCCGAAAATCGATTTTAAAGACTCCCTTACACACATACGTACATGCAACCACCCATACATCCGTGGCTATACAACCCTGTATGGATCTTGGACTAATCTATCAGCTTCCTTCCCTAGATCTACATTGCATGGTTGCTATGGGTTTTCAGGCCACTGAAGTCCCTGATGACAGCGTCCTCCATTTAGGCCGAGGACTTACTCTTCCTCTGGTATGATGGATCCTCTCCCGTCTAGCAACTTCCTCGGGATCTCGTCAGCTGGTATTCGGGAAGAATGGCCCGCACAACGCAATCTTCCCATCTTTATATAGTTAAAGACATCCACTTCAGCTGGTAAATTTCCCTGTTGGTCCGCATTCTCCAAATCTCATCAACTTTCTTGCCACCAAATTTTCGGCGCAGCATTTTTCATTCAAAAAAGAGAATTACAATTTCTTCTGCGTTCGTCAAAGTCCAGATTTCCAATCCGTAGGTTAAGACTTGTCGGATCAGTCTTATAGAGGCATTCAGTACGTTGGGTAATAGCTAATTACCCTTCTCAATGTTTCTCAAATGTTTATTGAGCCCAAAATAACAGATGTTGGCCTTTACGAGTTTACGTATACCTACTTACAGGCGAAGCTAAAGCGTGATAAAAAATGTTACTAAGATAATACACTCGTGTTTAAGATAGTGACTAGAATAAGTAACCATTTGAAGTCCTTCCAACTGGTTACTTCGCAATCTGAACCTTGTTGACCCAACCGGTGGACTACATAGGGAGGACCGGTAGCTACTCAGGTGTAGGCGAATTATTCAGCATGTGGCTTAGCTGCTTAGTAATTCATCGAACGACTGTTGGTTGAATGCGACTGTTAGTTAAATCCTTCTCTCCTCAATCTTATCACAATGGCACTTGCTACTTCAACCTATTCGCGAAACATCTATATTATAACAACTATTAACGAAGCAGAAAATCAGTTATTAAAGGTAGTTTATAAACTAGATTTTGAAAATTGCCTCAGCGATTACAATTTTTTAATATTTCATAACACGTTTTCGACAACCTATCTACGATTGAGATTAGTTTGACTGGGTTCGAGTGTTGAAAATGAGTTAGTAAATTAAATACGTTTTAAAAGTTACCTCATTGTTGCATTTTTGGGCAAATGCTTTTAAGAAACATTAAAATAACCATTTGAGTCAAGTTATTTATTAATTATTAATTATTTATCAAAGATCTGTTTTTATGTTTATAAATTATGTATATTAATATATTTTTATTTTGAAGAGAAAAGATTTGCCCCCAGTCGGGATTCGAACCCGGATCTCCGCCTCACCGTGGCAACGCAAAACGTGCGTTGCTTTTTAAAAATATTTAAAATTTAAGTAATGATTAAAAAATTATAATAATATATTAATATATTATATACATTTATATATTAAATATTTAAATTACATTGATTTGCTTAAGGAATGCTGTTCAACAATACACAAAAAATCTCATTGTAAGGTTTTATTTAAATATTGACACGAAAAAAAGTTCTTATTTGTTTGGGCAAGGAAACAATATTCAATTTCTAAAGGGCCGATTTTAATGGAATTTTTTAATAAAAATAAAGTCAAGTGAAACGAAGGGAAATTTTATTTCAATAGAATTATAACATTTTAAATCCTCTCAGGTGGATCTGGTTTTGAGAGGAAAATACGTTTTCCGCGGTGCTAACCATGATTTTTTTATTTTTCTTAAGCATATTTTTGTATTTCCTTTTAATCGGGGCATATTCTCAGTCGGTTATATTATTATAAATATTAAAAAACGCTATGTTATATTTAGTTCGTCCCTTCTAATGGCGTTTATAAATAATTTGTTAGCTGTTGATGGGATAGTTACTAGCCTAGACCTCCTTGATATACGGGTAGATAGATCTTAGAGGCAATGACTACTTCCTTTAATGAATACGTGATAGCTACTGTTCCTCTAAAAGATGAGGGACTTTGTTCCTTAATGCAGTATTTTCTGGATTCAAAGGGTTACTAGAGAACTACTAAAATATTTATCATGCCCTAACTAATGTTTTGACTGATCTGTACCATCTTACCAACCTTCGCTCTTAAAAAAAAAAAATATAGATACTAAAAGCTTCAGATTCTTAAGATAACTGTTTGAACAATTAGGTTCAATCATATTATTATAATTGTTAATAATCCAGACCGTGGAACATTACACTAAAATCATATTTTAACCTCCATGAAAGCAGTAAAGGACTTATTGCTGCAACGAAAATCTTTGGTTTTCAGATTTTAAGGGAAGTATCAGTTTTGACTAGTTCCTCAGTGAAGGAATTAATAATAATTTAACTGTCTGTAAATATATTTATGTACGAAAATTCGACATGATTGATGTATAAAACTTTCATGTTCGATTTGCATACAAAGTTTTAAAAAATGTGGTATGAGTGGATACATTCAAAATGTTATTTTACAGGAGTATTGTACGTTTCATTTGAATGGTTTGTTTTTATTACTTCCAATATTCATATGTTTAATAAGTTTATGTTTACATATTGTAACGAGCTGTTATTAACTCTCTTTTTTAAAACATTTACTATCACTAAAATTGGACGAACATTGTTTAGTATGTCATCAAATTTGACCATAGATACACGAGATTTGGTCTTGATCACCACCACGTTCGGAGAATGGTGTTGTAACGAACGGACCATTCACCGTTGGTTTTAGAAAATGTTTCCGCTTGTGATATAGGGTGGGCCGAAAAACCACTTTTTTTTATTTCGAAGTTATAATAGTGCGGAAAAGTTGCGAATTATATAGACAAAAAAATATCAAAATCGGTTGACATCTTTCGGTCGCGAAAAGGCCATAAAGTTTAACAAAATATGAAAAAAACATTTTTTTAAATTAGGTTTTTTCGTAATGTAATAGTTTGTAACGTCTTTAAATACAGCCGAAAAACATTGTGTTTTAATTTGATTTAGATCAGTTGATATCTTCCGGTCGCGCATAAGCCACGTAATTTGCCAAAATATGGAAAATTTCATATATTTACGCACTTTTGGTATTTGATAAATAATAAGTATTTAAATGTGATATCCGTAGTATTTTTTCACACGAACTGATTATGAAGTAGAAAACAAAACTTCAAGGCAAGGCAGATAGATGCAAGAAGGAAAACATTAAGAGCAAATGCGGATACAGCGTGAAGAGCCAATAAGTGAGGGATCGATGGTCAGACCAGAATGAATGATGATGAATGAACGGCCCCCATTAGCCTTGATGGACATCATCTTCATTCATCTCTCCCCTCCCCTGAGCCAATGGTCCATCTGCGAAAGATTTTATTCTTGAGTCCATTTTAAGGAATAGTTGAACATCTACTCTTGAATGGTAACCCTTGAATTAATTGTTCTTTATTAATTTCAGTCCGTATTTATTCATCTTATAATTGAAGGAACTGATCGAGGAAGGGTTATATTTTAAGATACTTAGCCTTAATGTTACTATTATAATATTATATATTGAATGATGTTTTTTATAGGCCAAGAGCATTAAGATTTTAAGCCGTTTTCCTTAGCAGCCTCGTAGCAGTTTCAGCGACAGTTGGAATCCAATATATTTGGATTAAAATTTATTACGTGGTCGAGATTCATCCAAAGATTCTCCCACTGGGAACACTGAGTCCTTGGAGAGTAAGTGAATGATTTGTAGAAGAGGGTAAGACCCAACCAAAAGAGGAAATCTTTTACTTATCAAAGTGAATTAAGAACTTAAGAACCACTATGAAGCCTGTCTTGTATTAAAAAAAGAAGAATAAGATGATTGTGCCATACACATCGAACGAATTTAAAAAACCCAAAGCAGATCTTGGAGGGCGGTCCAGATGATATACGGAAGATGCAGACCTAGACTGCGATGGCTGGACAATATGGAGGCAGACCTGTTTGGTTTTTAAGGCTGGTCTATAATTAAAAAAACAGAAAATCAAAAGATACATTGAACAGACATCTTCTTTCACTCATAAACTTTGCAGTATCTTAGGAGTCTTCGTGATTGACCAAAAATAAATGAATATATTAGTTCTCTTCTTTCGTTTATTTCATAATAATGGCAACAAACAGCCTTAGGAAATTTCCCTAAGAATAAACAACCGATGTTTTAATAGATTTGGCATAGAGGAATCACTCTAGAAGAAACCTCAGAACTTAACATTACTATCACCTATTTAAAAATGACATGAGATCTTACTGCATACCTTGGGCATGTAACAAGCATATAAAATATTTTTAAATAGTGAAGACCTTCACAGAAATTACTTTTTTATTTATACTAGGAGACAGTATTGAAAGCAGTGCAATATTTTTAAAGGCATTATTAAAAGGTCAGAGGGCAAAGACATGCGAAGTATATTTGATTATCTTCTTTTTTGGCTCTGAAAAGCAAATAACTAAAATTTAAACTACTGGATTTATGTATCGCATGCGCTTAAATTAATATAAAATGAACACACAGGAACGTACGGCTCTGTATAAAATAAAGTATCGATACAGTCATTTGGACGATGGATAGTTTTAGTACCAACTTTACTGATTCCAAAATTGGTTTTGGGTATGAGTGCCCAAATCCATACATAGTATTGATGTAGATCAGATAAAGATCTAAAAAAAATCGTATTTCTGTGATAAATTATAAGGAAACATATCGAAATATTAATCATAGTATTAAATATATAAATGTCATTTTCACAATAAATTAGGACTGAAATAATAAGGCCTAGAATAATAAAATTTATTCACTTCCCGGACTCGAATGAAAACGATAAGGAACAATGCGATTCGCCCCCTCCCCTGTCACACAGCGATCAACAAGGGAGTTTTTTTTCACCCTCACTTTGTTATGAGAGCTAATGCCTGGTATTGCACGCCGTTCACATGAGGTATTATATCCCACCTTCCCTGAATTTAATAATAATTTTTAAATACTTAATGTGAACTCATTGTCCTAATCACGAGTGTACTTGATTATCTGTGAACCTAATACAAAGACAGATCGCTTTTAATATATTTTTTTATAATGTATTATTTAGTTTTTCAAAATTTAATTTTATAGTATAAAGCACTACCGATTCACTACAGTTTGCAAGAATTAATTTCTTCATTCAAGTATTTATATTTTTATTTTATTGTCATCATACTACCAGCATACAACAGTATACAACCGTCCTAATAGAAAGTCCTCTTCAGAAAAATTATATAGTATTAAACCATAATACTAAAATATAGCAACAAGTATAATTCTGTTGATTAAATTAATGGTGTTGAAAATGAGAATGATATGTTGTTTCTGAAACTTCAGAACTCACTTATCTCGAACTGGATTCTAAGAGATCATTAAATGTTTTCAGAAACCGACCACGAGTCTTTCACATTTAGTTTTAGACTTTTCACAATAATTATTGTTTTCAAACTCTACCTATATGGGTTTCCAGGGAAAAATATTGAATGTTGAGTTCTATTCAATAATGGCATTACATAGTTCGAAACGAATCCAAGTTTTAGAGCTGTATCCTACATTTTCAAAAGTTCTTTACAATGAGAACTTTAACAAACAGATTTGAGGGGAAAACTTTTTAAAAAAAGTTGGGCTAGGGAGTTTGGATTTTGCCTGGTCTGGTGATGAACCTCATAACAGCAGCTTCTTCTTCAAAAGTCTCTGATACGCTAAAAATTCTTTAAAGTTTATTAGGATACTAAGATTCAAGAATGTTACCGGAGTAAATTCTTTAATGTACAGTCCTCTTTGAGTTCCTAAAAATAGGTATTTATATAAAAATATGAATTTTTGCCCACTATTGGGTTGCATTTATCGAAGAGTAAAATGCAATTCGGGACACGTAAACCAATTATTGGAAAAAAAGATATAAACAAATTAATAGATTAATGTTACTACAATCGGAAAATTAACATTTCCTTGGTTTTTAAGAGTTATATTAATCTTTACAAGGGAATATTTGTATACTGCAATTATTACCAAATATTAATTCCTCTTTTAATTTTAGAACTATTGGCTGCGCCCCTCTCTTTGTAGCTACCTTTATCGTTTATTTAATATTTTACTTACCGTCTATTTTTTGAAAGAGATTATAAACTTCAGTGTACATTAAAACTTGATAAACTTTAATGTAGCTTTAAATATTAAATACTGTTGGTATAAATCTTAAGCTCCCGCATAGAGCGGAGAGAGCACAATTGCCTTAGGTATAATGCTTGATATAAGTTTGTATTTTTTGTATTGTAAATAAATAAATAAGGAAAAAAATATATTTTATATATATATATATATATATATATATATATAAATCTTAATAATACTAATATATAATTATTTTGTAATTATTCAAAATCAAAGTTGTCATGCATATTCAAAAAAAGGAAAAATGAATTAGAGAAGAGTTATATTGTGTAGCATATCAAGTTATATTGACGAAGTCGAAATTTAGGCGCTTTGGAATTCGACTACATGTCCATCAGAAAAGATTCGAATTCCACGTAAATAAATCCATTTCCGAATTTAATCAACAGATATAAAGAAATTCAATTTTATTCCTTTCACATATATTTTCAAGCCCCGCCCCAAGGTGCGTTAGTTTATTAGTAATAATAATTATTTGTCACAATAGTATATTATAATAAAATAATACAATAAATTATATTACAGCAAGTGTAATAGTTTAAGTTTGCATGATGAAATGAATAATAATTAAAATAAACTACTTATTACATTAAAATTAACTATTTCGCAAGATGCTGTTGTGTTACGGCCGCTCAGTATTTCTAAAATGACATGTTCATATTTTGATAATTTTTGTTTAGTTTCAATTAGTTTGTATTTTTTATTAATTTAATTTAAATTAAAATAATTCACCTGTAAAATACTAAAACGTAATATTTGGAATAAGAGTGATTTTAATCGAAAAAAAACAGCTGTGAGACCTTTTTTGTTTTTAATTGGAAAAAAAGTCTTTAGTCGTCTTCGTTGTCTCGGCTAGCGCATCTTGTGAGCCTACCCTACAACAGTCGTCTTCGTTGTCTCGGCTAGCGCATCTTGTGAGCCTACCCTACAACAGTCGTCTTGTTGTCTCGGCTAGTGCATCTTGTGAGCCTACCCTACAAGAGTCATCTTTGTTGTCTCGGCTAGTGCATCTTGTGAGCATACCCTACAACAGTCATCACTTCTATCAAGAAACCCGCCTGACCAGCACGTCTATTAAGAAATCCGCCTGATCAGGGTATTATAAACATTTTTTTTAATTGCGGAATTAAACCTAGTTATTATATAAATTCATTTTTTTTTTTATCAAATGGTTTATTGTATCTAACAAATTCTTAATGTATTTTTCGTTTTCTTGTTTGTAAGTAATTTAATGTATTTCTTGTTTTGTGTATTTCTTGTTTGTCTTGTTTTTTGTATATTTCTTGCTTGTTTTATTTCTTCAATATAAAAGTTTCAAAAAAATTAGCATTTGGTATTATATCTAACGTCCATGTATATATATTTGATTTTACAATTCAAAATTTAACTTGGTAGGTAATTTTCTGTGAAGAAAATTTATCTAAGTCAGATTAAGGCAGCAGCCTATCAGAGATTAGTTTCCTATAGGGAAAGCTGTACAAGGGTGCAATCCCTGTTACCCTTACGGCGCCCTAACAATATTGGTCCTCCGGAGGCCGGATGCTTTTTTTTTTGGAACTTTTTCTTTTTATATTTATCAAATTCGTTAACATGTGTTTTACAATTTAGTTTATTTCAGCGTTAAGTTATCGATTCCATTTTAGCAGGTATCGATTCAATTTACTTTGTAAATGAACATGTGTTTTACAATCTAATTTCTTGCAGCGTTCAGCTATCGATTTTTTATTCAATTTATTTTGTAAATGTGGCATATGGGACACATGTTCCCTTAGATTAGTCTTTATAACCTTTTTGCCTTTAATTTTCTGAAATTCCTATTCAGAATTTCCATTACCATGGCCCCAAAGGTAGATAACAAGACAGAAGCGCTTGAAGAACAAATCGCTCTAATAGAAGACTTATCGTCAGACATTATCGAAACCAAAACCTTAGGCGAATCACTCGCGTCAAATCCTACCAAAATTAAAATTTTTAAAGCGAGGCTTTCCAACATTCATTCGAATTGGGACCTATTCCGTTCTACTGCTATCAAAGCGAAACGCGGGGCAGCTCTGCTGGAGAAAACAGAAGAATTGGATCATATTGTTGACCTCTTATCTCGAACACGAGATGCATTTTATGAGGCACAATCTTTTGAAGATTTGTGTGGTGAAGGATCAAGCACAGCTTCAACCAATAATTCAATATCCGAGGCAAGGAATAACGAGGTTTTTAAATTACCTCCAATTCCACTACCAACCTTTAATGGTGATTTTTGCCATTGGGTATCTTTTAGAGACACCTTTATATCACTAATTCATGAAAACAACTGCTTATCAACTATTCAAAAATTTCATTACTTAAAAGGTTCTCTGAGAAGCATAGCTCTTCAGTCATTGGCAGCAATACCGATCACAACCGAATCATATCTACAAGCCTGGCAAGTTTTATGCAAGAAATATGACAATAAACGGGTTCAGGCGGCTAATTACCTCAATAATATTTTTTCGTACAAACCGATATCTAAAATTTCACTTTCAGCACTAGAACATTTTTCTAACATTGTATTGGAAAGTTCCTTGGCTTTTAAAAATCTGGGTCTAGAAGATCCAGCCGGCTTTATTATCACATCCTATGCTCTAAGTTTATTGGATCCCAAAACGAGAGAAAAATTTGAATCCGGGATAGGAGGAGAAGAACTTGTCTTTACAGAATTTGTAAATTTCATACACAAACAGTGCACAATTGTACAATCCGAATCTTTAACTATAGGGACCAGATCTCATTCACCTAGTTCGGCAAGATCTAGAATGTCAGAACAAGTAATAATGACAACTACTACTTCAGAAGTAAAAAACTTATGTTCACTATGTAAAAATTCGCATCGTATCTACAAGTGCTATAAATTTTTAGGTATGACTCCACAGCAAAGATTTAAAGAAGTCAAAAATCGCCAATTGTGTATTAACTGTTTAGCTTCTGATCATACTATAAAGGCATGTAAGTCAACATATAAATGTAGATACTGCAATACTAATCATCACACTCTGCTTCATTTTAATCAATACAAGGAGGTAACTTCTAGTCCAAGATCTCGCCATGCAGCGACAAACCCAAATGGAAGAGACACTCCTACAGATTATACACCTTTAAAGGAAACTTTGGTCCAGACAATTCAAGAACCTCCCCATACTGCAGTTCTTTCGAGTCATATGAATGGAGACTCGTTGGTACTACTAGGAACAGCCATAGGTAGAATAAAAGATCTTTGTGGAGAGTTTCATACCATTCGTCTGCTTATAGACAGTGGAGCCCAACGCTCGTTTATCACTGAAGCTTGCGTAAACAGATTGGCATTGCTTCAAAAAAGAAATTCTCAAGCTTTGAGTGGTTTTGGTAACATTCCAATAGAAGATGGCAAATTTAAAGTTTCATGCATATTAGCTCCTGAAGACAATCTTCACCCACAATTCCAAACAGAAGCAGTGGTGGTGAAAGAAATAACGGGACTTATGCCTAATTCGATAGTACCTCACAGTGTAATTGACTACTTTAGAGAATATCAATTAGCAGATCCAGGATTTTGGAGCCCAGGCAAAGTAGATTTTTTACTGGGAGCAGACTTGTTTGGAGAAATTCTTAACGGGGATGCTGTCGTCACAAAAAAAGGGTATCCTAATGCGATAAAATCAGTATTTGGATGGGTTATTACAGGAAAAGTAGATGTGCCATCACAGCAGCAACAAGTTAGTACATTACTAACCGTGACACCCACGATAAACCAACTAATGGAAAATTGTTGGAAAATAGAAGAGGCTGAGGTTCCAATACCAGTCAGCACAGAAGACCACTATTGTGAAGATTTTTTTACAAACACACATTCTCGAACAGATTCAGGACGCTATATGGTCCGTTTACCTTTTAAAACCCCTTCTAAAGTAATACTAGGAAATTCTCGGGCGAATGCCTTGCATCGTTTTTACAAACTAGAAGCTCGTCTGCTCAAATCTCCGTCGCAAAAACTTGAGTATTCTGCAGTACTTCATGAATATTTAGAAAAACAATTTTTGGTTCCCACTGCTCCTTCAGCCAATGCATATTTTTTACCTCATCATGGTGTCTATAAGGCAAGCTCTACCACAAAACTACGCATAGTGTTTGATGCGTCTATGCCCACGTCTAAAGGCTCGATTAATGACAAACTAATGATTGGTCCAAAATTACAGACAGACATTAAAAATGTAATTTTAAACTTTCGAAAATTCCCAATTGCACTAACCTCCGATATTTGCAAAATGTACTTACAAATTTTAATACACCCCGATGATCGTACATATCAACATATATTTTATCGTTTTAGTCCCACAGAGGAGGTTCAAGAATACGAATTAACCAGGTTAAGCTTTGGTATGTCATGCTCTCCCTATTTAGCGTTGCGGGTACTCAAGCAATTAATAAACGATGAAGGATCAGCTTTCCCCCTAGCTGTTAGTGCATTAAAGCATAACTTGTACATGGACGACATTCTGACTGGAGCCAATACTACTGAAGAAGCTTTAAAAACATATCACGAATTACAGGAACTTTTAGCGAGGGGTGGCTTCGATTTGAAGAAATGGGCCAGTAATTCAAATAGGTTAATCCAATTTATTCCAGAAAACTTGAGAGACACCCCAATTGAGTTTACAACTCATGACGAAGCGTCGATCAAAGTCCTAGGAATGATGTGGGACCCAAAATCTGACATGTTTTACTACAACGTTCATACACCTTCTATGATTAGAACGAAACGGGCAATTTTATCCACGATTGCTAGACTGTTTAATCCGCTGGGCTATTTGGCACCAGTAATTTTCAAGGCCAAGACTCTAATGCAGGGGCTTTGGAAACATAAATTAAAGTGGGACGAATCGTTGCCGAATAACATTAACACACAATGGGAAAAATTTATTACTGAACTCAAATCTTTAGAAACAATTCATATTCCTCGTTGCATTATGCCATTTAAAACTCGCCAAGTCTTTATTATAGGGTTCGCAGACGCATCGGATCTGGGATATGCCGCAGCAATCTACCTTCGATCACAGTCATTAGAAGAGGGAATTAATACATACCTGCTAACGGCAAAAACTCGCATTGCCCCAGTAAAAACCTTATCAATACCTAGGTTAGAGTTATGCGCGGCACTGCTATTAGTGAATCTCTTAAATTCATGCCAGAAAGTAATTGTGCAACTTTCCCCAATATCGACGTTATTATTTTCCGACTCGACCATAGTCTTAGGATGGTTGGCTACACCTCCACATAAGCTAAAAGTTTTTGTTGCAAACAGAGTCGTACAAATTTTACAATTATCAAATTTGGAAAACTGGTATCACGTTTCGTCAAAGGACCATACCAACATAGAGGCCGTCTTAAATTCGCGTCCATTGTGCCCACTTTCCACATCTGTGGACGACATTGATCCTCTAACTCCAGGTCATTTCCTTATCGGCGGACCTCTCGTTGCTACACAGGAATTGAATCTCAATGATGTACCAGTGAATAGATTAACTCGTTGGCAGTTAGTGAAAAGATCAATTCAGGACATATGGCAGCGATGGCGATTAGAGTATTTGAACAGTTTACAACAGCGCGTCAAATGGAGATCACACACTAGAAATATCACTGCGGGAACTTTAGTACTAGTCAAGGAACCCCGAGTACCACCTCGTTTTTGGCCAACAGCAAGAATTATTGAGACCTATCCCAGCAAAGATGGTGTTGTAAGAAGAGTAAAGTTAAAAACCCCTAAAGGGGAATACTTGCGACCAGTTGCCCAGTTAGCACCCTTGATGCCTCCTTCAGAGGTTTGAACTGACTGAAATTTTAATACTTAAAATTTGGTGGGCGGTGTTACGGCCGCTCAGTATTTCTAAAATGACATGTTCATATTTTGATAATTTTTGTTTAGTTTCAATTAGTTTGTATTTTTTATTAATTTAATTTAAATTAAAATAATTCACCTGTAAAATACTAAAACGTAATATTTGGAATAAGAGTGATTTTAATCGAAAAAAAACAGCTGTGAGACCTTTTTTGTTTTTAATTGGAAAAAAAGTCTTTAGTCGTCTTCGTTGTCTCGGCTAGCGCATCTTGTGAGCCTACCCTACAACAGTCGTCTTCGTTGTCTCGGCTAGCGCATCTTGTGAGCCTACCCTACAACAGTCGTCTTGTTGTCTCGGCTAGTGCATCTTGTGAGCCTACCCTACAAGAGTCATCTTTGTTGTCTCGGCTAGTGCATCTTGTGAGCATACCCTACAACAGTCATCACTTCTATCAAGAAACCCGCCTGACCAGCACGTCTATTAAGAAATCCGCCTGATCAGGGTATTATAAACATTTTTTTTAATTGCGGAATTAAACCTAGTTATTATATAAATTCATTTTTTTTTTTATCAAATGGTTTATTGTATCTAACAAATTCTTAATGTATTTTTCGTTTTCTTGTTTGTAAGTAATTTAATGTATTTCTTGTTTTGTGTATTTCTTGTTTGTCTTGTTTTTTGTATATTTCTTGCTTGTTTTATTTCTTCAATATAAAAGTTTCAAAAAAATTAGCATTTGGTATTATATCTAACGTCCATGTATATATATTTGATTTTACAATTCAAAATTTAACTTGGTAGGTAATTTTCTGTGAAGAAAATTTATCTAAGTCAGATTAAGGCAGCAGCCTATCAGAGATTAGTTTCCTATAGGGAAAGCTGTACAAGGGTGCAATCCCTGTTACCCTTACGGCGCCCTAACACTGTTGTGATAGAAAATCGTAAAACCATAGATAAGTTGAAAGACATGATTTTTATTTCTGATTAAGAGGTTTAATAAACACTTAAATGATTATCTCAAAAAAAAAAATTAAAAGCTACCAGTACAGTCAGTGTTATGCTTGGGTACTCTAGTTGTTCCTTGGGTTGAGAATGGAAAAGATCTGTCCGAGACTAAGCGTACCCATTTTAGCGAAACTAGGTGAACTGTAAGAAGATCTAACTATTCCACATTTTCAATCCACGGTGTGTAAAAGAATAAATAAACTTTACCTATATGTAATATCGAGGTTTAGCGCACCCGAAGGTTCGATGCCGATACCACCAATCTATGTTTGCAAACCTCCGTCCACGGAGCACCACCCAAAACCTAACCCGCTAGATCATTCCTAACGCAATCCTCCTACCTACGCTTCGGTATATCCCTCAGACGCTTCCCAGTCGGTACAGCGCCTATTAATGCCTAAGGAATTCGTACGATACCAAGTCCATCAACTTTACATGCCCATCTTAATCTTCGCGACGCTATCATCTGAATAATATTTCCCGGATGCATGCTTCGCAGTTCGGCGTTATTTAATCTCCTATATTCCCCAGTGGTCTCAAACTTTTTTGAACCGAATATTCTACTTAACACATTATTTTCGAATACCTGAAGACGTTGTTCTTGAATTTCGTTTCTTCCAGTACTTAATGTTTTCCACATATTCGAACTTATTCCCTCCTACAACAATATCACCAAAATGTTGCCCTTTTCTGCTACTAAACATATACTTAGTCTTATCGGAATATATTTCCAACCCTATTTCCTTACCAGCATTCATTAACGTTTGTTTAGTTAGCTTTATAGTTTCTTCTTCCTCACCTAACAGTACCAAATTGTCCGTAAACCCAACCAAATCCAATCTATGCTCTATAAAAGAATAAATAATGTACCTATATATATACCCAAAACCAAATCAGCAAGATCACTCTTAATGCAATACTACCACCTACGTCTCGGTCTACCCCTCAGACGCTCCCCAGTCGGTACAACGCTTATTGACTTCTATAAGTATTAAAATATAATTATTTTCTTTTTCTACTAATATTTAGTTTTTTTGTCACTAGATAGTTTGTATAGTAACTACTTTGGATCATTATAAGAACATTTCGTCGAAACAAATGCAAATTATCGAAAGTGGAAAACACCACTTCGTAGGAGAGTGAAATAACTGTTTCAAGGTTCATTCAACATTAGTGCGTATTTCACCTGTGCCATTACTTATTGTTTTTGTGCCTTCATGCAGATGACTCTCAAATATTTTTCTATCACTTATCAATCCTAAAGCAAACACTACAGATTGAAAACAGAAAAAAGAGTTTTGTTTTTTCACATTTAATACCTTATATTTAATTTCTATCGACATTGTTATGCTTGTCAATTCAAAGTTAAAATGGTACATTGACAAAAATAAGATAAATGAAAGTAATCACTTTTTGACATGAAATATTTTAAAAATTATTACGCGTAGATTCTTCAATCATATATTGAAACGAATAGAATTTATTTTATATAAATATATTTACTAATTTACTGTTTTCATCACGAGGTTCTACAGCAACAATCTAATGTGGATAATTAATAGAACATAAATTATGTTTGTCAATCATAAAGTTAAAAAGGGAATATTAAATTGACAAAAACTAATATATCGCTCCTTCAAAAAAACAATGTCATAATTCAGAAAACTTAATATTTCAATAGACGTATTTGAAAGTTCGTGTGACCTAAAAAAATATGAAAATTTGGGCATTGGTAAAGAAAAGTATTCCTATTGTAATGTTGATACTGCAATTCTTTTATTAACCAACAGAAATTTTTTTAAAGTTTGAATCAACTAAAATTTCAAACTAAAATAATTTTAGTGTATTTTATTTGTTATTAATTTTATTTATTTTTATTTGATTTTAACTTATGTTATTATTCTCATCAAAACGTCAGGTTCAAACATGAAACAACTCAAACTTGACATCATTAAAATACATTCAAATAAAATGTTGGAAATGGAATAGATATGTCGATCCTGAATTTAAAAACTTGAACCAATACATTTGCTACTGAAGGCTTAACTCAAAAATGGCAAATTTTGAAGGAGCGGTACTAATATTTTCGATAGTGGAATAAGTTCATTTTTTCTTTGATCGAGATATTTATTGGTCTGTATTTATTTCAATTTGTATTTAATTTATTTAAACATATAGGCAAATATTGTGTTTTTAACACTTTTCACTTAGCTAAGAGTTATGTTTTTAACACTATACACCTTTTAATTTATATTATGAAATAATTAACATTATAATTACTACCTCAAAAATAAACTTTGTTTTCCAAATGGAATAGTACTACTTTAAAAAATAACAGAAGAATATTTTCGTGTAATAATAATATAATAATTTCTAACAACAGTTTTTTTTTTGTAGAATTTTTTCAAATATTTTTTCTGCTCTTAGTTTCGATGCCAGTTATCCTCTCATATATTTAGTTGCTAATTGTTCCCCTAGAGGGAGCCGTTACCTCGAGTGATCTCCTGGCGCGAACTCGCGAGGGAGAAGGCAAGGAGGAGCGATACAGCCCGAACGGACATCCTGGCATGACTGGTCTTAGCCGCGCCGACTGGCCTTCTCGCGCCGGCGCCTACCTCACCTTGTCGAGGATTGCCCGATCCCAGGGATCTCTTGTACACATAACTAACCTATAGGTCAATCCATTTGGAATGATATACTTAGGAGTTGTTGGAATTTTTGGAGTTTACTCCTTAAGAAACGATTTTCATATTTAGAAAATTTTATGAGGAGTAAAAATGTATTTTTTACGTTCCTTTCTCGATAAAATTTTAATATTAGTTTTTCATAAAAGATAGAAATTAAAAGTTTAATTCCGGGACTAATCGGGAAGAGATACGTGTGGTATCTATGGTAACAGTGTATTCTATTGCTTTATTCTTTAAGTATTGAAATGCGAAAATTTTTTGTATAGGAGCCTTCTTAACCCTCCGTCGGTCGCAAGTGATCTAAGAAGCACAGATGACAATTCACTCGCCCCCCCCCCTCCTTCACTAATCAGTGCGGAAACCGCATCTCTCTAGTACCTTCCTTACTACTAGCACCCTATCGAATCCCATACTCAGTTGCTTTCCCGCCATTTGATTGAGCAGTAAATGTTCACGTGGCCTGAGAAGCTAATTGCGACCGAATACGTTATATTTTGGAAGGTGTGTATTTTCTCTTTTTTTTCGTGCATCCATCTTAAATATTAATATTTATACAATCTATAAGGACAATTTGTAGATTTTATGGTTTCGTAGCATCGGTTTTCGAAATTTCTTTTGAGTTAGCCTGGCAGCCACTTTGCGACTAAGCTCGCTATGACAACATTTTCTGTAGTTTCTCGGCCTTTTATTTAAAATATTTTACTAATGTGGCACAGAAGATGTTTGACTTAAATAACCAGAGGGATCTTGAGGAGATCAGGAACATAATGTTAGCTGATGATGGTGATGAAGACCCAGTGCCGATAGAAGGTTTGGGAGAAGAAAGCGATATTGCTTCAGAAGATGAAGAGGAAGAAGTAAAAGAGGATTAAGGTAAAGAGCAAGACTGTACTGATGGGTCTGATGATGAAGGGGAATATACTCAATTTTTTATGTATGCCGAAATAACAAGCGTTGGGCAATGGTCACCTTCTACACGATGATGAAACTGGTTGGGATTTACTCTTTGTCTTCCTCGGCAATGGACTCCAGCCATTGCGCAGAAGGTTGTTCCTAAAACAGTTGGCCTATGAGCTTACGGTCCCAGAGCTGAGGAGAAGAATCCTTATGGAAGTTGGGATTCCCTCCAGCCTTCAAATCCGTCTGAAGAGGTTCTGCGCCACATGCGATGATGATGATGGAAAAAAATAATCGCTCTCACATCCCAAGAGACGTAAGTCCATGGTATGTACTGTTGAATCTGGTATTAGAAGACTTACCAAGGTTGTGCAGTGTCTATTTGACCTATTAAGGCTTCGGGCACAAGAAATATGCAAAAGACTGCACCGGACGGAAAAAAAATGGAATTATAACCTAAAGTGATAACGGTTCCCCAAGGTGTCGCAATAAAAGATATACAAGACAAGGTACGCCACGTCAATAGATGTATATCCACGGTTGTGAAATACATCCCAGGAAAGGATATCCTACCGGCCGAGTCCTATAAATGTCACCAATTCGGGAACACAAAAAACTACTGCAACCACACCGTAAACTGTGTAGGATCCAGCGGCTCACATAACATTTCTGAATGTGCACGACTAAGTGAACCAAAGTGCTCAAATTGCGAGTCAGCGCTCGTCACTTCTTATAGAAAATCCTCTATAGGAAAAAAATAGTGACTAAAAGGATGGAAGAAAAGAGATGTAAGCAGATCAGTACTAACCATACCCAACTAATGGCTAACAGCATGACATTTGGCCCAGGTGTAGAATACCCATCTTTTCTACAAGGTACAGAAATGACAATGGAACCACAACCATCAACCTGTCAAACCATGCTCCACCACCATCAGAGCCTCCACAAACTTTCGCCTATATACCTCAACCACCGCAGACGGACCAATCGAATCTCATGACAGCTCTTGTCAATCAGATGGCTCAGCTCAAGGCACAATTAACTTGCATGATGTGAGAACATACAACTTCTATTCAAGGATTAACAGGACAAAATTAAACTAAATAAATAAATTCACAATATTAAATATCATCTGTTAAGTTAATAAATATGAATTTGTATTAATACAAATTGCGATTTTAATACATTTATACATGTATGTATATATATGTATTACATGTACATATATATGTATTATATGAGTTCAGTTGACAATTTAGTGTTGCAACATGTCATCGCATCCACTTTTGGCAAAATTAATAAAAAGTAAACTTTGCTTATTTTTTGTCTTATCATTAACTGTACCCCCTGACCAATTCAATCCATCATTGAATTATCCAGTCAACTATTATCCACTCAAACATATATTATTTTATATACAAATCTATATTTATAATTTTATTTATTTATAATTTTATTTTCATTTGCACCTACGCAATTGCGCATTCAGCAAATTTGATACTAGTGTTTTTCACCTTGATTTTCTACTTGAATTTCTTTATGATGATGGAGTAAACATATAAATATCAATAGGTGAGTAGGTCTCTTGGCCAATTTCTATTTAATCTTTTCCTATCCAGTCCAGGTAACAGGGAGTAGGAAAGCGGAAGAACGAGTGGGTTTGGGTGATATTGTGTGGATGAGTGGAATGTCATGTATTTGTTATGAATATATGATTTTATAGTGGGAATGTTCATGTCGTTGTGGGAGTCTTGTTCCGACTTCCGAGGAGTGAGGATCGCGGTTTGTCCCTTTGAAGTGCAACAACAAAGGGTTCCTTGTCCAGTGTGGTCCCTTTGTGAGGAGAGTGATACCGACCTGATAAGTTTTCTTTTATATATATTTCTATTGTAAATTCTCTATTATTTCGTAGTTTTAAACTTTATTTAAAAGGTTTTTCTTTTTTGTTTTTCTATCTGTTAATTTTATACATATATTTAAAAGTGAAATTTTTTTTTTTTTTTTTTTTTTTTTTTTTCTTTTCTCTTTTTCATATAATTGCATGATTAAGCCTAAAAAATGGCTGAATCCCCACCTTTGAAAAGAAAGAAAGGTAGATTTAAGTTTGCAACTATAGGGAATAATGAACAAAGGAAGAACTGTGTCAAGTTTTTAATTATAAAAAGGCTTGAAACAGAAAATGATAGTAATTGCTCAGATTTTAAAAAGGTTTCACCCTTTTTAATACATAAAAGTTTAAAAGCTATAATAGGTGAGGCTAAGTTAATAAAAAAATTGAAAGACGGAACACTTTTAGTGGAAGTATTTTCTGACACTCAATCGGAAAAACTTTTAAAATGTAACAACTTATGTTATAATTTTCCTATAAAAGTAGAGCCACATGCAAGATTAAATTTAAGTAAAGGGATTGTGTGGTGCCCGGATTTGAATTATGTTGACATAGATGAAATAAAAGATGAGCTGAAACCCCAAAATGTTATTGACGTCAAAAGATTAACTTTTTTTAGAAATAATGAAAAACTAAACAGTCACAACTATCTATTAACTTTCGATAATCCCTCTTTACCCTCTGAAATTAAACTAGGTTTCCATAATGTTGTAGTAAGACAATTCATTTCCAATCCAATACGGTGTTACGTCTGTCTAAAATTTGGCCATACAAAAAGAAACTGCAATAAAGAAGCATTGTGCAAATTTTGTGGAAAAACAAAACATGAGGGGTCAGAGTGCAACAATCCGGTAACTTGTGTTAATTGTTCTAGTAATCACGAGGCTTTTTCAAAAAACTGCCCCGTTTTTATTAAAGAGAAGGAAATAAAAAGAATTCAAGAGGCAGAAAAAGTAACATACTTTGATGCAAAGAAAAAATACGATCTTTTGCACCCAATAACAACACAAATATCTTTCGCTAATATTGCTAAAAATAAAAAATCTGTTAGTGTACAAACTGAACCAATTATTGAAAATCAATTATCATTTAGAAAATCTGTAGCAACAGCTACGTCTAGTAAGACAACTACGCCTATTGGCAGCACCAGCATTACTGATATCTCTGTTCCCCCCACCCTTGTCCCACCTCCCACCACACCTCCTTCACCTCCTCAACCAACTTCCTCCTTAATTTCCTTACCCTCCGTTTCTAAAATCCCAACTTCCCAAAACTCCCGATCCTCTGGTGGGATATCCGAAAAAAATTCGGAAGCCCATTCCTCCAAGTTCGAAGTCGCCTCTGAACCGAGGATTTTACCCTCGGTACAGAAGTCGTCTGAAGAATCTTCCAACCCTCACAAGTGTCCTAAAGGTCAACAGACCGAATGGACAAAAGTAAAGGGAAAAACAACTAGAAGTACGACCAGGAAAAAATCACCAAATTGTGAACAAAGTGTAGAAAAAATGGAAAGCAATTAGTAGGTAGTTTTTGATTTTATTATAGGTTTTCCATTTTATTTATACTTAATAAATTTAATCTAATCAACGATATTCTAACCTATTTACATTTTCTTTTTTACTATGACAACTCCAACCAACATAATACAATGGAACTGTAATGGTATAACGGGAAAATATGAGGAACTGAAACTTATAATTAATAAATACCAACCGGTAGTTTTATGTATACAAGAGAGTAAATTACCCCTTAATAAAACTTTTACCCTGAAGGATTATAATATTTATAGAAAAGATTTTGATTATAGAAGTAGAGCTTGTGGTGGGGTTTTGATTGCCGTAAATAAAAGGGTTGTATCTGAGTTAATTCAGATTAATACCTCCCTCCAAGCAGTGGTAGTCAAGGTCATTCTTCACATTCCCATTTTTGTTTATAATGTTTATCTTCCCCCTGATAATTTTGATGAGGTAGAATTAGTTAATCTTCTGAATAATACCCTTTCTCCTTTTATAGTTATGAGCGACGTAAACGGCCATCATACCTCGTGGGGTTCTTCGCACTGCACAACACGAGGAAATACTATTAGGCGAATTATAGATGGTACCGACTCGATAGTTTTAAACTCAGGACAACCAACATATCTAAGTCCAGCATACCATTCATTCTCGTGCATCGACCTGACATGGTGTTCACCTAGTTTATATACTCATTTGGATTGGCAAGTTTCTCAAGATCAGTATTCTAGCGATCATTTCCCCATAATAATCACTTTCCCATACATTAATACGCGGGTAACAAAACATGCGAGATGGATAACAGAAAAATCCGACTGGACAACATTTCAAAACAATATACTGATATCTACCTCTGATATATCAACCACAAACAATAGCGATGAAAGCAATCATCAAATTACAAAATCTATTTTAGCAGCTGCGGAACTTTCAATCCCAAAAAGCTCCACTATTGTCAAATCGAAAAGAGTCCCTTGGTATGACAATGAATGCAAACTAGCGATTAAGAAGAGAAGAAAGGCTCTTAAAGTCTTCCAAAGAGAACCAACTCTTCAGAATCTAATAAACTATAAAATGAACCGCTCGCTATCTCGCAGAATAATCAAGGAAAAGAAGAAAGAATCATGGGAACAATTTTTGAACACCATTTCATCAAATACCCCACCCAGAATATTTTGGAAAAAGATAAATAATATTATGGGAAGATTTGTTGACTATCAACCGACCCTTCTAATCAATGACAAAATAGAGCAAAATCCCGATATATTGGTCGAGCATTTTGTTGAATATTACTCAAATATTTACTCCACCCAACCACAACCGACAATAGAAACCGAGACAGATAGTATTGACGATCAGAAAGAAAATTCTTTTAACTTACCATTTACCAAAGCAGAATTACTTTCCTGTTTAAAAGAGCTGAAACCATCCTCACCAGGGGTGGATGAAATACATAATGATATGTTGAAAAATCTACCAATACCGGCAATAGACGCGCTTCTTGCATTCTATAACCAGATTTGGAGCACAGGGAACTTTCCTGAGATATGGAGGAGATCAATCATAATACCAGTATTAAAAACTGGAAAAAATAGGTTGTTTCCTTCAAGTTACCGGCCCATCTCACTCACAAGCTGCATATGCAAGTTGCTAGAAAAGATGGTTTTAAAAAGGCTAAGTTGGGTACTAGAAAAAAATAATTTATTATCGAATGTACAAAGTGGCTTCAGAATAGGACGCTCTACAATAGATCATCTGGTAACAATGGAATATGAAATTCTCAACAGCTTTGCTGAGAAAAAAGAATGTATAGGTATATATTTCGACATCGAAAAAGCCTTTGATAATTTGAAAAGATCTCTCGTCCTGCAACAGCTACGTGAATGGGGAATTGGAGGTCGGCTACTCATGCTGATCTGTAACTTTTTACGAAATCGGACCTTCCAAGTTAGAATAGGTAATCTCCTGTCTTCAGTAAAAGAAATGACCAACGGAATCCCACAAGGAAGTGTCTTAAGCTGCGCTCTCTTTGCAATAGCTATAAACAAAGTTACAGAGATTATTCCTAAACAAATCAAAACATTTTTATTTGTAGACGATCTTGCTCTGTTACTGTCATTTAAAAATGTAAATAGAATGCAAATATTACTACAAAATTGTTTAGCGAATTTAGAAGCATGGTCTATGAAATCTGGTCTAAATTTCTCCACCGAAAAAACTAAATGTCTACTTTTTTCTAAACGCAGGACACCTACTCCTTTTCCAACGCTAACCTACAGAGGCATGAACTTACGTTTCGAAACAAAAGTTAAATTTCTAGGGCTAACTCTTGATTGTAAACTTAACTGGAAAGAGCATATTAGATGTCTAAAAGAAGAAACACTTAAGAGACTGAATATTTTAAAAGTTCTGGCTGGACGTTCATGGGGAGCGGATAGATCAGGCATGCTTAAGGTATATACCAGTCTGATAAGATCAAAGCTGGACTATGGTAGCTTTGTTTACTCATCGTCGAATCAAAATCTGCTTTCAGCTCTTGATTCAGTCCACCATGCAGGCATCCGTCTTGCTACTGGAGCCTTCAGAACCAGTCCAGTGATTAGTTTATGTGTTGAATCTGGTATTGCTCCTCTCGCTTTGAGAAGACACCAACTCGCCTGTGGATACATTGGAAGGCTAAAAAATAGTAATAACAACCCAGCATGGAAACCCATTTTCAAACCGAATAATAGACGATTTCAAGAAAACCGTAGACTACCTGCTCCATTAGGTATTAGGGCTGGTAAATATATAGAAAAAATCAGCTGCTTGGAACCAACAACTAATGAACTTAATTACCCACCTTGGACTACAAAACTACCTGCAATAGATTTAACGCTTAAAAAATTCACTAAAAATACCACTACAGGACACATGTATTTAGCAGAATATAAAAAAATTAAAGGAAAATATAGTAATAGAAAACAATTTTATACAGATGGTTCTAAATTAAATAATAATGTTGGTTGTTCATTTGTATCAGACTCCAGGATCGGCAAGTATAAACTTCCCTCCCTGGCCAGCAACTTCACTGCCGAAAGTTATGCGATTTGCGCGGCACTCTATTATATTATGCAATGCGAAGAAGAAAACTTCGTAATATACACGGACTCCCTATCTGCTCTTATGGCACTTAAAAACATTTATAGTAAAGACCATCTTATAAGGAAAGCACAAGTTTATGCATCAATGTTAAAAGATATGAATAAGAACATATCTTTGGTTTGGATTCCATCACACGTGGGGATTGATGGTAACGAAGCAGCAGACCGGGCTGCCAAGGAAGCAGCATTGTCATCGATTGATATCACAAGTATCTACACCTCATCAGATATATGCCACTTTTTAAAATATGGAGTAAAACAAGATTGGATTCAGCTTTGGGAAAACACCGAGGAACGAAATAAGCTTAAAGCTGTAAAAAATGAATTAAAAATATGGAAAAGTTCCAACCGCAGTAACAGAAGGGAAGAGGTCGTTGTAACAAGACTTAGAATAGGCCACACCCGACTTACCCATGGTTACCTTATAACAAAGGACAGTCCACCGAAGTGCACAACATGTAATAACGCACAACTAACAATTAGACACATACTGGAGGACTGCCCCCTCTGGGATAGTTATTTTCAGGAAGCTCAATTACAAAGATTCCTCCCAACTATACTAGGAGATAATAATAAAAATATAGACACAGCCATCAAGTTTCTAAAAAAATATAACCTTTTTGACAAAATTTAAAAAATGACAAAGAAATTTAAAAAATGACAAAGGACAAAGAAAAAAAAAAAAATAAATAAAAAAAAAAAAAAAAAAATAATAATAAAAAAAAAAAATAAAAAAAAAAAAAATAATAATAAAAAAAAAATAAATAAAAAAAAAAAAATATATATATATATATATATATATATATATATATATATATATATATAGATTGAACGACGGACACTGAAGACCCTTGATGTTGAGTGTCCATAAGCAGTTCTACCTACCTCATGTCGTTGTGTATGGTGTGATTCGAAATATACCATGGTGCATTAACAATTTTTCTGAGAATTTTGGACTGTGTTGTTTGAATCTTGTGTATGTGGACTTTTTTTGCTGAACCCCAAAGTTCTGCTCCATATGTCCAAATAGGTTTCAGTATGCTATTATAGATAAGTCGTTTGTTCCGTAAGTCAAGTGAATATTTATATCAAATATTTATCAATATTTATAATTTTAATTAAAGTAGTTCACATTAATTTAAAATAGTTTTTAAAATAATTTACAAATTAAAAAGAAAGAATACGCGATAATAAGTATCAGCAGAGAGCGATTAATTGGCAAGAACACATTTAAAATCCATTAGAAACGGAAAGGGGTTAACTCCAGTCGCGTGTCGGAGGTGACACACACACTTTTTCTTTTTTTCTATTAACTATAAGATGCTCGGAGTGGATAAAGCAGAAATCGTTATTGAGGAAAAACGTTTCAGATAGTTTAGAGAAGGACGGGCAACAGGCAGGCCAAGGAACCATACGAGGCTAAGGTAGATGAAAGAAAGTGCAGAGAAAGACCTTGACATACCTTGAAGGAGTTATGAGAAATCTAGAATGGTACAGAAGAATAGAAATTATAGAGGATCGTAAGGTTTGGTACAGAAGTAAACATGAGCTACAGAGCGGAACCATTATGATGATGATTAGCTGTACCAGCCGAAACATCCTCAATTCGTTAATCCGCTGGAAAAATATTTCAAATCATTTACCTGCGGTTCGTCCTTATAATATAAATATTTTCCAAACCAATCGTTATGTAATCTACACATTTTTTAAATAAAGCAACAACTATCAAGTCTTGATTTCCTTCTGTTGATACAAGAGTCTTGTGTTCCATATGTTGTAGAGACTGTATTGATACAGGACAACTGTTTTGCAGGGAACAAATTTGTCCACGATCATCCTCCACCACCAGGATTTTTCCTAATCGGGCATCCCCAATTTATAGAGGCTCGATGTGGCCTAAGAGGGTCTCCAGATCCAAAAGGGCCCATCCCCGGATCTTAACGGATTACAAAAATTATCCATCTCTACCGGATTTGAATAGCAGAGGAACTCAGCGCTCTACCACTAAGTTACCCCTCTCCCTCTAAATAACCAACTAATCACTTTAAATAATATTAGACTTTTTTAAAAACGAATACCTTCTTATGTGTTGTAGTGGTGAGTGTTTTTTAAAAATTCACTATGACTTTACCATAATTAAGGAAAGGGAAAAGCCAGACTATTTTAGAACCAAAATATCTAGGCCTCTAATTTTATTATATCAGTTTCATTAATATTATCTACCGAAAATATAAAATAAATAACACAGTAATTAAATCAATGGAACCGTTGCATCACATTGCACTTTATAGACTAGTCTATTCTTTATAGACTAATCTGTCCCTTTGGATCCATCCTCAGCATTTACCTTCTTGTCCTTCACCTCTGTTTTTCCACCTTCACCCTTAATTACGCTTCTAAGAGATTAATCAGTACCATGACCTCTAAATCGTAGCAATAAAGAAAGAATTGGGGGACACTAGACATTTTTGAATTTGTGAATAATAAACCATAGTGAAATAATTCGCAATCATTAATAATAACGAATGTTTGTATATTATGTTTTTCCATTGTTTTATGTTCAAAATAGAAAATCTGAACTTCATTCTAGTTTAAAAATATGTTTTTTAACGTAATTGCTCTCCATATTGGCTTTTAGGAAAAAGGAACAAAAAAAAAAAGTATTTCTATTTACCTGCCTTTATAGCGTGAGTGTATTACTCAAAGTAAACATAGCCAGAGAAACACACAGCTGTTCTTTTTTCTCTTTTACCACTTGTATTGTGTATTGTGTACTTTTAATATTTATTTTTAGTAGAGCTAACAGTACACAGGATTTCGCTAAACAATACTTGAGTCGGTAATACAATTTTGAATAATAACAAAATCAAGTTTGGCTAAAACACTTTTCAATGGATATGGAAAAAAAATGGCTACTTGCTCTTCCAGAAACTGATTTCTTTGAATTCCACATTAACGTCTCCGTTATTAGTCTCTTATTGTTTTCTTCTTAATCTACTTCGATATCATTATGTAACATTCTACAAAGGTGTACAAAAATGTTCACTTCAAAGATAATCATCTCAAAAGGAAATATACAGAGCGAAGCGGAAGTTGTTTCTGGGAGGATGCTAGTGGTGACTAAATCAACAGAGGATGAGAGAGCAAATCACTGCTGCTAGATCAGAAGTCACTCGGATCTAGTAGTCCTCGGTTCTATATTCCTCGCATCCTCTACATCTCTCTTCCTCACGTCTCATTACGGCTAACGAATCAAAGCCAACCTGATAAATCGTGTATCAAGTCTTGGAGGAAGGTTTATCAGCTGTAGCTGTACTTCAGATCGAATGCATACTCTTCACAGGACAATAATGACATGAAAATATTTTAGGTACTTGTTGTTGCTGTTATCTGACTGCAATCAGCAAATGGTCCTCCAGGTTGGGGGAAACCCAATACCGGGGGGTATAGCCAGGTCACTCTTTCTTCTAAGAGGAGATAAAATTCAGGAGACCAGTTGTCCTGAGGATACAGGGGCTCCATCGCTGGGCTAATAACCCGCATGGTAGTAAATTCTATTCAAAGGAAAAAAACCAGCCTAAAGAGGCTTCTCGACGCATAAGAAGAAGAAGAAGATGGCCTTGCATAATTTTAAAATCGGTAACTTGGAAGATCCTCACTACTTCATGCAATTGAAAACAAACAATGCTGAGCGAGTAATTTTAATTTTATAATTTAAATAGGAACTTTATAAAGTTAATTGCAATGAGTAATAACAAGAATAAAAATTCATAGCAAAATCGGATATCAGCAATGAAAACAGGGCACTTGAATAGAATGACGATTACCCACGACGGAAGAAATCCAATTACGAAGAACCTACCTTGTTTAAAAGTATTTTTATCAACCAGGATAAAATTATTGTTTATTATTTTTATTCGGTACTAAGTTTTAGATTTGATGTTTTATTTAACAGGGTGGTTAAAAATGAAATGCGAAAAAAATCATTATATGTTTTGATTGCTCAATACACGGTACAGCTGGATAAACGAAAAAAAAAATCAAGTGAACCAACAGAGAGTTTAAATTATTATAGATAAGTATGTAAATAGATTTATTATTAACTTTTAAAACTTGGGAATAGTTATGAAATAATTAAATTTATCGCACCTTGACTTCGCTACATATTTCTTCTAAGTTAAGAATTGAATTTCTAAATGTTCAGTAAGTTCTCCACATGTCAGGATTAAAGATGATGCAGAGTGAATTTGAAGTTGCTGACAACTGTCATCTTCATAACCAGCTGAGATTCAATAAAGCATTTAGTTATTCATGAAGGAGAGGAGACAGCCCCAATCCAATATACCCACACAGATCTCCCTCCTCGCCCTACCTTGAATCAGTTACGCTACCTTAGTAGCACAACTGCAAACTATCTTCATGGTTACAGAAGGAAATAAAGCCTTACGTGTCTAAATACTGGAAACAAAACAAGCTGTCTCTGTTTGATGAGCCTGTTCGGATAGTTCGTGTGAGATGCGCTGCATTTAGTTTTCTTTGGCGTGTGTTTTGTTGATGTTTAACTGGCGAAACGTTGACTGATTGCTTTTTCCCAGCATTTTAGGGACTTGAGGGTTTGTTTTGGCGATTTTCCAATTGCACCCTGTTTATAATTTATGCCTCTTTTCGAGTTTTTGCTTACTTTTATTGTTATTTGTTAATTTTATTATCGGTAACTTGGAAGATCCTCACTACTTCATGCAATTGAAAACAAACAATGCTGAGCGAGTAATTTTAATTTTATAATTTAAATAGGAACTTTATAAAGTTAATTGCAATGAGTAATAACAAGAATAAAAATTCATAGCCAAATCGGTTATCAGCAATGAAAAAAGGGCACTTGAATAGAATGACGATTACCCACGACGGAAGAAATCCAATTACGAAGAACCTACCTTGTTTAAAAGTATTTTTATCAACCAGGATACAATTATTGTTTATTATTTTTTTTCGGTACTAAGTTTTAGATTTGATGTTTTATGTAACAGGGTGGTTAAAATGAAATGCGAAAAAAATCATTATATGTTTTGATTGTTCAATACACGGTACAGCTGGATGAACGAAAAAAAAATCAAGTGAACCAACAGAGAGTTTAAATTATTATAGATAAGTATGTACAATACGATACAATAACCGGCACACCAACTCGTCACCGAGTTCGGGCCGCCTCAAGGAGCCTCCGCCAGTTGGCTCTATCCTGTGCAGCAGTCCTTCAGTTCCGCACGCCGAGAAGAGTCCTAGCGTCCTCAGTCAAACCAACCATCCATCTCACGCTCGGTCGTCCCACTCTCCTTGCTTCAAAGATCTCTTCTGTGGCCACTTTCTTCGTAATCTCGCCATCATTCATTCTGGCCAGATGGCCAGCCCATCGAAGTCTTCCCAATTCTATGATTTTCGATATCTCGTTATCTTCAAAGAGTTCCTATAATTCCATGTTTTTTCGTCTCCTCCATGTTTCGCCTACTTTGATGGGTCCATATGTCCTCATCAGTATCCCCCTTTCGAACACCAAGAGCCGTTTTTTATCTGCCTTCTTAATAGCCTATGCCTCCGAGCCATACATTAGTACTGGGCGGACTATTGTTTTATATATCTTGATTTTTGTCTCCCTTGACAGATATCGGCTCCTGAAGTTTCTTGATAAGCTGTAGTAGCACATGTTAGCGGTAATTATCCTACGCTTAATTTCTTGGGTGATATCGTTTTGGTAGATTATTTCGCTTCCTAAGTAGATAAAGCTGTTGACCACCTGGAATCTATGCTGTCCAACCTCAAAGTACGCCTCGTGGTTTCCTAGCCCTCCAACCTGCATATACTTACTTTTTGGCTGGTTTACTTTTAATCCAAACCTTCTTGCAGCCTTCTCGAGGGCAAGAAATGCCTCCCTTAAGGCTCGTTTGGATCCGGCCATTATTTCAAAGTCGTCAGCATATCCCAGCAGCTGCGCCAGTCTTTTGAACAGGGTCCCACCAACCTGGATACCCGACTTCCTGACAGCCCCTTCTGCGGCTAGGTTGAAGAGCAGGCATGCAAGTGCATCTCCCTGCCTAAATCCATTATTTGTGTGGAACTCCTCTGTGACTCCGGCTCCAATACACACTACACACTTTGAGTTCTTTATGGTCATTTTTACCATGCGCGTCAGCTTTTTAGGTATTTTCATTTCCTCAAGGTTCCGGTAGAGCTCCATCCGGTGCACATTGTCGTAAGCTGCCTTGAAGTCGACAAAGAGGTGGTGAGTCGTGATCAGGTGCTCCTTGCACCTTTCAAGTGTCATTCTTAATGTGAAAAGCTGGTCAATGATTAATAACAATAATATAAATACATAGCCAAATCGATTATCAGCAATTAAAAAAAGGCCCTTGATTGAATGACGATTACACAAGAGGGAAGAAATCCAATTACGAAGAACCTACCTTGTTTAAAAGTATTTTTATCAACCAGGATAAAATTATTGTTTATTATTTTTTTTCGGTTCTAAGTTTTAGATTTGATGTTTTATTTAACAGGGTGGTTAAAAATGAATTGCGAAAAAAATCATTATATGTTTTGATTGCTCAATACACGGTACAGCTGGATAAACGAAAAAAAAAATCAAGTGAACCAACAGAGAGTTTAAATTATTATAGATAAGTATGTAAATAGATTTATTATTAACTTTTAAAACTTGGGAATAGTTATGAAATAATTAAATTTATCGCACCTTGACTTCGCTACATATTTCTTCTAAGTTAAGAATTGAATTTCTAAATGTTCAGTAAGTTCTCCACATGTCAGGATTAAAGATGATGCAGAGTGAATTTGAAGTTGCTGACAACTGTCATCTTCATAACCAGCTGAGATTCAATAAAGCATTTAGTTATTCATGAAGGAGAGGAGACAGCCCCAATCCAATATACCCACACAGATCTCCCGCCTCGCCCTACCTTGAATCAGTTACGCTACCTTAGTAGCACAACTGCAAACTATCTTCATGGTTACAGAAGGAAATAAAGCCTTACGTGTCTAAATACTGGAAACAAAACAAGCTGTCTCTGTTTGATGAGCCTGTTCGGATAGTTCGTGTGAGATGCGCTGCATTTAGTTTTCTTTGGCGTGTGTTTTGTTGATGTTTAACTGGCGAAACGTTGACTGATTGCTTTTTCCCAGCATTTTAGGGACTTGAGGGTTTGTTTTGGCGATTTTCCAATTGCACCCTGTTTATAATTTATGCCTCTTTTCGAGTTTTTGCTTACTTTTATTGTTATTTGTTATAGAGTACCTATAATATACGTTATACGTTATATAACATTTGTAACATACCTTTAAGTAACATGTATTACATATACCTGAGGTGTATAGTAGTTTTGTTCTTCATAAAAAGTTTCTAATATTACCATTGATAGCAAGAAGCCATTTAAAAGTCCACCATTGAAAGCATATTGCTCTATTGAGCGGAGAAATGCGCAATAATTGCTCCTTTAGGAAAAAAATCACGAAAAAAAAGAATGCTAGAAGATACTGAGGAATGGATTTAGAGAAAGACAAACAAGACAGGATTAAGTCGTAAAAGAAAATTTTTTAACTGATAGATTTGGCAGAAGGAAACCTTATCTGAGGAAATTCTTAAAATAAAATATAAATATATAACATTTCTCGGACATCTGTGGAGAATGAACACGCGTAGTTTGACCAAGAAAAGTTGACTATCATTAGAAAAAAGGAATAACCAGGATGTGGACTAAAGAAGTAAGGAAGCGTTTGGAAATGTTGAACATTACAAAGTCTCAAAATGTAGAACAGTTTTATTTTCTTATCACGGCATTTTTAAAATGGCATGTCTTGTAGGGAATCACTATCCAATTTACTAACCAGTCAATCACTTCCTTATTCAAACCATCAATATAGTGATCATAAATATATATTGTGTCTGAGTGATGTAAGCAACTAAATAATTACAACGAATATATTTGAATGATACAACTACAACTACATTAAGACATGAGAAATAATGATTTAGATAAATAGAGGATTCCTATAAAATACGTCCATAAATTGAATTGAAACTAACCTTTATCTAAAAAGGGTACATTCAGGGTTCTTCGTCAGGTAAGTTTGTGCCGAGACTCGCGTTTTCTGTTCCAAGCCAGCTTCTGTTCCTTCCGTGTCTCTTGAAACCGTGTGTCTTTTTCTTTGTACTCTTTTCCTCAGGTATATCTCCCCCCATGTTCCATTGCTTCCTACTAACGCTACCCTTTGTTTCCTGTGTCTCAAACGGTTACTTCATATGCCAAATTCATTTCTTTTTATAATAATAAAGCCTGTCTGGGGAGCGGAGTGGCTCAGTGGTAGAGCACTGAGGTGCCATCCCGGAAATCCAAGTTCAAATCCCGTTGTGGGCAAGACTTTTATTTTGTCTGTTTACAGCCGGAGATAAATTATATAGGATCTAGGTCCCTCCTGGGGCTCACACAGCCTCTATAAAATATTATAAAAAGAGGGTACCTAAAATAAGGGGGAAAATCTGGTGGTTGAGCGTAGCCTAGGACAAGTCACCTCCTTGCAGAACCGTTGTCTATGAAACATTACAGTCTCTACCATGTACTAAACCCCAGACCCGTTCACGTGTTGTAGTAGTACAGGAAAAAAAAAAATATAACTCGATATGGAGTGTACGGTACTTATATATATATATATGTATTTAAACAGTAACAAATATCGTTTCCTATACATAAAAACAAGTTTGTTCTCCTTAATTTATTCCGGTGAACCAGTGATGGACTTTTGAAAATGGAGTTCGGAATTGTAAAGTTGGGTTACATAATTATATCTGCACATAATACCATTATTCTAACTTGTGAAACTAAAAGAGCAAACAGACAATACACAGTTGGATTGGGACGGAGATACAAAGACTTGATTAGCCGACCGGTGAAACCAGATGCAGCCAATTGAGGCTAATTGCTTAGACCAACTCATCACATCGGTTGACCACACCACATCCCTTTCGTGCTTCCTCATCAACTCGTCAATCAGCGGGGCAACATATGAGAGTCGAATCTATTGGGCGGTAGATATACCTGCCCATCTATATTCCTGATAGATTCATGCATAACTGCTTGTATTCATATCAATGCATGTCTTAATATACGCAATATCCAACACAATATCATATTCTACATTATACAGAGTAGAAGAAATATTCTAATTGCTAAAAAAAAAATTAACCGCTCCTGATGCATTTTTTTTACAGTTTCAGTGGAACCTCTGTTTTTGTTTGTTTGTTTTTTTGTATAAATTAATGTGCATTAAGACATTTCATCTTGATACTGATGTAGATTTAGTTAAAAATAAACTTATTTCCTTTATTGCTATTCAATTGTTGATTCTTGTTTTCTTAAAATATAACTTATTTACGGCGAAATGAAAACAAACTTGTGGTTATGTCAGTTTCTATCATGTGAATTACATGTTAATACATTATTTTGTCGAGTCCGTATAGTGATGGCTCGGAGAGATTCCAGCTTCTGCAGTTTTATTTCATTACAGCTTCTAGAGAAACTTAGAAATTTCGATTGAGTTGATATCTTAACAAAGTTAAAGAGTTTGAGTATATACATATATACTAAGACTAATAAAAGCACGCATGTATTGGGAGGCTATGAAAAATAGTTGTGAGTTAAATACGATTAAGGAAAAAATAAAATCCTCTAACTGTTTTTGATATCTAGAAATATTGCATAGTAAATACACTAATTATAGTAATACAAAGTATAAACATTGAGAAGTGAGTAACGTTGGATCTGTTCAGAAACATTCCCACACAGTACACAATAAGATCTCTTAACGCCTTCACACTTTTTGGATACTGCCTGCTTTGCAAGGCTCAGCTGAATTAATATAACCACTAAATTGAAGGCGTTCATTACCTAATATTTCGTGTGAATTACGTCTAGGGTTTTATGTATATATATTATCTTAGATTTGAGTATTTTAAGGAATAATTTCTAATTTAGTATGACAATATTAAAGATTATTTTAATACTTTTAATTAAAATAACCAATGAATCTTTGAAAAAAGACTTTTCAAAGATTCATATCATTATTAAATGTTCTTCAATGTTGCTTATGTTTAATATTACTAACATGATTCCTTCGACGGGGAGCATTTGCTATTAATAATTATCTTATTTATTCTATGATATAAGTATTATATATTAGGTTGTTGAGGGTTTGTATTATATTTTTAAAGTGAAACTTTTTTTGTATTGCCCCGAAATTGTTCATTCATCTATCGCATGTCGATTTACATCTGGTCCCGGTTAAAGTGAAAGGCGCATGGCAGAGCAGCCAAGGCCAATATGGTGGCGCCCCGTCGCATCAGCTGACCGTGTAGCATTTGTATTATCACTTATTCGTGCAAGTATTCCGCGGAATTTGAATATATAAGTAATTACAAATAAAAAATTAGTATTTGTAATTTATCAATGTAAATGTTTTTATTCACTTTATCGTGATGGATAACGATACAGCTAGTGAGTTAAAAAAACCGGTCAACAAGGGAAAAACCAAGAATAGTGCGAAAAGATTAGACGATGAATTAATTTTATTCATTCATTCATTCTTTTTTTGAATTAAAACAATTCAATTCTTTTGAGATATGATCTAAAATACGAGTCAATCGCTGACGACATAATCATAAATTGTGATGATCTCGTACTTGCTCGAAAATATTTAGATGCGTTCGCTAAAAAAAAAAACACCGGTTGATCCAGGTGGGCTGCCACATAAAATAATTTGTGTTAATAATTTACAGTATGTCATAACAAAAAATATTGACGTTTCGGACTGAATTACGGTAATGTAGGAAAGTTGGTGCATCATGAATTTGACGATACTAAATTAACTAGAGTATGGTTACTATTTCCAGACAAACATGTGGGGGGAAAACCCGACAAACATTGGTTTATCGCATCGAGGAATTGAAGATTGATAGATACTCCGTGCCAATTAAGTTAATAATTACTTCGTCACCGATCAGCATTCATAACAGAAATACAGTAATAAAACGAAAACAATTTCCATTATCAGCTTTCAACGCATCAACGATTCATAAAGCGGAAGGAGGAACATACGATGAAGTCGTTTATCATTATGAAAAAGGCTCATGCTCAAGACTTAGTTTACGTAGCTCTTAGTCGCGTCACTAGTTTAAACGGCTTTTACATCGTATCGGTAGATGGCAAAAAGAAAATTATCATACTGGTCATCGATTTATAAAACAAATACAGGATTTAAGAATAGAATTGGAGTGACTTGAATCCACATACGAGTATTACTATTGCTGATGTAATTTTGGGAAGTCATCTGATATCAAGAAGAGCCAAGGTGATACTTTACAAGACAATGATGAGGCCTGTTTTAACTTAAGGATCTGTCCAGGGCAGACGCCAATAGTTTACTGCTCTTCGAAAGAACAATATTAAGAAGGATATATGGAGCAGTAAGAGTTGGCGATCAATTTTGACTCAAGCAGAATGCAGAGATAATCGGATGTATCAGGAGCTAGACGTGGTTCAGTATATAAGAATAGCTAGGCTTAGATGGGCTGGACATGTGTGTGGGGGAGGACAACGCTACTCATAAGAGACTGCTATTTGGGTACGTTGACGGAAAAACGAAACGTGGACGGCCACGAGATTAAGATGGGAAGACGAGTTCAAGAAGGATGCAGGTAGCAATGTTTAATCCAGAGCTTGGAGGACCTTGGTACAGGACAGATAAGAGTGGAGGCGACCAAGACCAGTACTGTGTTGTAGAGGCAGTGTTGATTGATTGATTGATGTAATCTCGAATTTTATTATGAGTCAACGGTGTTTCTTGATGATAACATTCAATGTACAAAGTTTACGAGCTCATTCGGAAGATGCTTCTAAATTACTAACAAAATCAATCAACACCATTGTTTTATCCGAAACTAGTTTTAAAAATACTGAGCAAATAAATATTCCCAATTATCTTTCTGTGAGTTGACAGAAACATAGTAATTCTCGATATGGAGGCTATATTACAAAACAATAATTCATAACGATCTCAATCGGAAATGAAAGCATACATAAATAACGTGAGTAATAGTCAAGCAAGTACATCCGTATCTGCTGTGGAAGATTTTTGTGCAACTGTATGTCAACTTGTAATCGCGGCAATTTATATTAAAGTGAATCAAAATATAAATGATATCATGGATTTTCTAGGTTTTCATCTTGCTCCATTCGCTACGTCTTCGGCACCAATTTTCCCTTCACGAGAAACATGTTCGCGAATAGCTATTTTTTATCTGGTGATTTTAATAAAGATTTTAAAAAAGAGGAATCTGTTCCACATTCTGAATACTTGAGAGAAGTATTCAATCTTGAAATGACAAATGATAGATGATCTTGAGAGACAAATGATATCAACTACGAGATATGGTACTACAATTGATGCGGTTATTTCTAGGTACATTCATAAAATAGAATGTAAGACGTTATTTACTTATTTTAGTTACCATAAAATGTTAATTGCATTTATAAACTGTGAGACTCTAGGCGAAGATGAAGTTATTGATAGAACAATTGAAGTTGACTACTATTCAATGATTTAAATAAATATTGCTCTTACTTTTTAATATGCGTTTATCATCTAAATGATTGTATTACGTACTCTAATACGCAAATTGAAATTAAATTTTATAAATGAATATTTTGTCTATTATTGATTTCCCATTATCATTATCATTTTTCAATAATTAAGTTAAAATTAAAAACGCAATTTTGATACCTTAAATCGTATAATTTTCCAAATTTTTTTAGTTAAATGCAAACAAACCGAAAAAAGGTTTCACTTGCATCGTGGTTTCATAAAACCACACAATTTTTTTAAATTATATTTTTGGTATGACACTTGCATTTCCAATTACCAATGCAGTTGATATTTTTTTTTTCGGTTAAGTATCCTTTACTATATGTTCACTTCACATTTTTTACAGTCCATACACATTTGGCCACCACCTGTGGTTCCTATCAGCGAGAGGTCAAAAGAATATTTAGAAATTTAGGTGAAAACTCTTTAGTAATTGTTTATGTTTAGAAAATACAACAAAAAGTTTAACACTCTAAAACATAAAGGTATCCGAAATAATGATTTATATATATAGTATATAGATATACTCATATATAAGACATGTGCCTTGTAGACATGAAGAATAGTGGAAAATCCTCGATAGAGAATACTGGCGTCTTTTCCAAAAAAATAGATCTCTGTTGAATGTCATTAATTATTATTGTTTATTCATGTATAATTTTATGTTAATACATTATTTTTTACCACGAAATAAATGAAACATATTTCACAATGGCGTCGCTCCACTCTGTAAACTTGGAAATACCCCGAGGACATAGCACGAAACCTCTGGAAAATTAAAGTTGAAAACAACACCTGAGAGAAAATTATTATCTCCAACAAGTTCGTTGTAAGAAACAAGAGGAACAAACACTTGAGAGCTAGCGGAGTGGAAAGTTCACTGAAAGCCAAGTTGTGGTTCCAGATCGCGAGGAGTGGTCTTACCTGTTAGCCAAAATATTAATAATCTTTAGCCATGCAAAATAAATAATATTTTGTTGTTTATTTGAGAAATTTACTACAATCCTAGCCACAAGTTAATGTAAGCTGTGAAATACAAATAAATAATAAAAATTAGAAACGAAAACTAGAGTAAATGTAGTGTAATCAAAAGATCTACAAACTATACAAGTTGTATGTCCCATAAAAACAGAGATAGGTATCAAGTCCCTTTGCTGCTATTATTTATTTTGTCCAACGTTTATACGTCAAAGCCCTGAACGCTTATTTATTCTTTCAATTATCTATATATTTAAAAAAAAACTTTTTTTTTTAGTAAAATCTGTAGTGATATCCATGCAGAACAAGTAAAAATTTAGTTATTTTATTTCAAAAAAATATTTAGAAAAAGAGATAAATTTAAAAGTAGAATATAAATATAATAGTTATATCATTAAATGCATATTATTTGGAAAATTCTTTAAGTTTTGAACTATGGTTAGTTCAATCACTCACATAATTACGAAAATCATTTAAGACATGAAAATAAAAGTATCAATTGCTTATAATAATAGTGAATAAAATAAATTAAAATATTTTTTGTATCTACTCTCACCACTTTCTTCATCATATTGCTTATCCAGCATTATCAAAAGCATGGTCAATAGCATCCAATTTACTTTTAGACGAATAAACCTGCAGCAGAATATGCACTATTAGAGCACTTTTGCTGTTAAATGGTTAGATTGATTTAATTTAAACTACAGATCGAAACTTGTACACTTTCTTTGGTAACAAAATAAAAACTCTTGAAACCATGCATTCAATTTAATATTAGCTGTATAAAAAATATGTACCACAATGACCCATAAAGCTCTTGGACACATAACGAGACTGTACTGTTTCAAATATAACGGTTGTCCACGGAGGTTATTTCTCCAAAAACAGCCAGATTTTCCCCCTTTGCGACCACGCCCTCCTGAGAAATTCATTTTCTCCTACGAAGGAAACTCATAAATTTATGAGCAATTTGTTGTAGTGGATACTTGTTATAATTGTGAAATCAACACAATAAGCACTTTATAACCTAAATTTTCGTTATGTATTATACAAAATTAATTTACAGTTCCAAATGTAATTATTGACAACGTTATCCGTCATTCATTAGCTCTTCTTAACTGTATTTTTTGTCTTATTTTTTTCTATTATTTTACAAAATTAAACAAATAAATTACTCATGTGACTTCAATTTAATTATATAAAAAATTATTGATGGTGTGAGTAATGGAAAATGATGTATAAATATAATATAACAATACCGCTCTGTCAAATAAGCATTGTAAATAATTAAAACATAGGAAACTTTTAAATAATTCTAGAATATTACTAAAACATTAAACTGCTGTAGAAGCCGAGGAATATTTAATGATATCCCCTTGGTCTAATGCTCTCTAAATTTATGAAGAATTTCCTTTAGCGGTCACGAGTTAAGGATTCCTACCACCTTCCGCTTTACTAAGGGATTTTCGGCTCAGCAACTTCACTTTTTTATTTGTTTCTTTTTTTTTTTTTTATCTTTAGTCGTTTTCTGGAAATTAAAAGTAATGGAAAAGTAAACAATGCTTATTTCTTGTATTTTCTATCGTAAATTCGGAGAATGAAAAAAAAACTGTCTTTAAAAGTCCTTCCAATTTTATTTCCCTATATTATTGAAAATTAATGAGTTTATTTTTAATTTTTAACGTAAATAGAAGTTTCCAGGATTTTTAGGTGATTTACAAGCGATCAAGATCTTATCAGGATTTTTCCTTAGAATGACAAAATATTTTGACATTTAGGAGCTCCAAGGGTCCATTAGAATTATATTTTTTTAGCTCGCCACTCCAACAAAACTAACCTTAACCTCAACAACTCTAATAGCATTAGGTCTCAACTTCTCCACCTTGTTAGTTTGGTTTTTTATTTAACGTCGCTTTTATGCTGTTATGTCTAATCGGACGATGCTAAAGTGGGAGCACTAAATTTTGCTTATCCAGGTTTAATGAGGATAGGGATTTTTACGAGTACCTGACGTCGTACAGGCTCGGGACACCCATTTAATGTCCCTTCAGAAGGACGGGGGAACCTGATGATCCAATAAATCTGTTGACACTGAGTGAATGTTTTAATATAGATATAATAATAACGACATGGATTTAATAACAAAATTTCAGCAGATTTAGATAACAATTTCAACAATAGTTTAAATGCTACGGTTTGTATTATAGTAACATTGCGCCATCGCCTCGAATATCCAAATATATATATTTTTTTATAACTTATTAACTGGTCTGGGTGTTTGGAAAATGCAGGGCACCAACAAGTGTTTCGCCAACCAATGTTTCGCCATTTCAGAAATCATCAGGACATATACATATAAAAAGGACATATAAAAACTAACTTCAATGAAGATCAAATATAGCACAACTCACATTAACTGTTCTAACAAATTCATCAATTAGTGACAGAAATCTCACTCAAGTCCAACAAAATGCATTCAATTATAATAGATATGTATGAATAATATGTGTGAATTAATATTTGTTTGTATAGAGAATTTACGTTTATTATAAAAAAAAAATCCTAGTCCCAACCCGTGAACGGGTCTGGGGTTCAGTAAATGGTATATAATATAGTGTTTCATAGACAACGGATGTGCAGGGAGGTGATTAGTCCTAAATCACGTTCAACCACCAGATTTTCCCCCTTACATTGGGTACCCTTGAGGGAGGCTGGGTGATCTCCAGGAGGACCCTACATCCCATAGGGTATATCTTTAGCTGCTAACAGACTTAATAAAAGTCTTCCTGGCAGTGGGAATTGAACCAGGATTTTTGGCAAGGCAACTCGGTGCTCTACCACTGTACCACTCCTCACCATACGTTTATTATTGGAACTGTTATAATCTCGATATTTTTGTGTTTATCAAAGTAAAAGGCAACACATCAACGAAATAAAAGATAAACTACTTCAAAGCTAAGAAACGGTCTTAAACAAAGGAGAGAAACCAGGTTCGTAGAGAAATATTATCTTATTATTTCTACCCCTCATATTTTCTTTTAAAAGTCCAATTGCCTCCGTTGGGAAGAAAAATTGTGAGAAATGGATACAGTTATTCTGATCAGGCAGGCTAGGGCTTTCAAATCTAAATAAAATTTCACTCGTAGCTTTTTGGAGAATTTTACTCTCCACAATGAAAAATGACAACAAAAAATTAAATTTTAAAACAGCATATGTCTTACATTGAAATTATTTTTTTATTATTATTTATTATTTAAGTTATTATGCTCAACAGTGGATGAAATGACTATCATGCTTTTAATAATCTTCACAACGCTGTTCATGATTTACTGGAAAAGAACCATTAATATAAAAAAAATGACTTACAGGTGTTAGATGTCACAAAAATAGAAAATAGGTATAGAATTGATTCGCAAGTGGATTTCGGACTGTATAGTGAATGGAAACAGGTGATTGACAGACCTACACAAACTTAGTCCAATCCTTGATGCTCAAATAGAACTCAGTTCATGAATCCTGACAGAATTAGAAGTCTTTTGGGTGAAGAAGTTGAACATACCCTAAATATAGGTATTTAAATATAAAATATAAATTAGCACTTTTATATATATATACGGCGCTACAACCCAGTTACGCTATCCAGTTCCTAACACCGAGGATGTTTCGACCCTGTCACACTACCACCTCAGCTATGGTCTCGTTAGATCATCCTGGCGACGAGCCCTACATTTTTTAAGCGCCTCAACTTCATTATTCTTACTACATCAGGATCATTAGGACTTCCTCAGAAAATCATGCGAATATGTGTTAGTCGGTCTGTAAATAGCCTAACTCGAAAAATACAGCTGAAACTGAACGTGGTTAATGGTGTTAGAGCAACGTTTCCTACAAAATTAACTACTGAATGTGCCATTTTATAACTGATATTTTAAACTCTCTTTATATTTTTTCCATAAAGCCCTTTAGCCATCGAAGCCTACACTGTGTAGTTAAGAAAAAAAATAGCGGGATAGTGCGACTCCACAGTACCCTCAGTGATCACCGCATGTTTTAATTAGTTTTATTTCAACTATTAATGTGTTTTCTTTTTAAAATGTTTCCTTTTTAATCTTATTAAACATTTAACATTACATACATATACATAATATTAATTTGTAATACAAATTCAGGAATTATCAGAACTTACACTACTAAAAATAAATGAAGTTTGAATGCAGCACATCCAAACAGATTCATACATAAGAGACAGCCATCTCACTCAGGTTCAATAAATTACTATAATGAGATTAATTACAAATATATAATAATCGTGTGTAATAAGTATTAAGTAAAATAAGCCTTATTTAATTTATTTTATAATTTAAAATTGTGAAAAAATGAAATCATTCTGCTTTTTTTTTCTGATCTGCCTATAAAAGTAGGTACTATTGAACGTGCTATACATTTCGGCACGTCAATAATTCAGTCATTATAAATACTACTTATTTTTTATCATTCTATAAGAAGAGTATAAGCTCTTGTTCAAGAAAAAAATTAAAATAACAACACTTCTAGACACGGAAACTTATTTTTTTTTTTAAATTTTGGTCTTGCTTAAATCTCAGAAATAATATTGGAGTGGTATAACAAATTAAAAAAAAAACATTTTCCATTTATATTAACTTGTAAGACTCGTTGATGAACTGTATCTAGTGAAAAAAAATATGTGTGTGTCAGCTCCGACTTACTCCTTAAGAACTAGTATTGTGTAAATTATTTAAAAGAGGGTAAATGAACGCGTCTTAAGAAATAATCAAAGCATATATAAATATTTGTTCATAATATTTACATCATTCCAATGAAATATACTATTTCACATAATAATAATTGTTAATATTTTTATATAAATCATTCTTGGGAAGATTCGTTTGTTCTACCATGATTTTGAAGAGTATTTAGTCCGTGAGTAGTATTATCATCATTATTAAATACAGTAACTAAAATACAATACGTGTACGTCACAACTTACATGGGTTATGAATCGTGAAAACATTGCATCAATAGTTGTATTATATCTTATCGTCCCTAGTAATCTGACAGAAATAAAATCTAAATATAGCCCTAAATTAAGTTCATTTTTCAAGAATTGTACTAACTGTAAACTTTCATCTTTACTTAGTGAATTTTTTTTTTTTAATTTATTATATTGAATTGTACGACTGTAATATATCTAGTACAAGGGCTTTATGACTAACTAGATACAAGAAAGGACATGTAGAGACACTACCCACTGGCAGCACTCTAATAACATTTCTATAATATAAGGTCCCGAGGCCATCTTCTCTTCAGACGCCTGGGAGGAATTGGATGCAAGGATGGAAACCAGTGGGTTTGGATGGGGCTGGAGTTTATTATGAAATGATAGGTATCTGGAATGGGCTAAATCGGTAACATATGGAACGTTAAGGTCTTTATGGATGGTTTTATTTGTGACAAAATAAGGAGCGTTTAGGATTTTAGTGAAAATTAAATTTACCTTTCACAATTAAAATTGTATTAAGTGACGTTAAGTGGATAAACAAATATCCACTTTATCTTTGAAAGAACCTACGATAAAAGATATACTAAAACTGGTTTCGCTGTAAGTATTTTTCAATTTAGTATTTGACAAAACAAATATATTGCATAGGGAGGTTATACACATACATAACCTCGAAGTGAGGGGTGCACAAAAGAACGTAATGTCTTTCAATATATTTATAAATTACTGTAAAGTTTATTGAATATACCTACTCCCTGGCCATTTAAAACATTTGTAGATCCATTGCCATAATAACAAAACATAAAAAACATTGAAGCACAAAGGTAACATTGAGGTTTTATATATATATCTTCTTAATTAGTTCAATCAAAGCTAACCTTAATTTGAGGTTTTATAAAATTATCACATTTCAACACTTCTTGAATAAAGCAATAAAATACACTGTTACCATAGATACCACACGTATCTCTTCCCGATTAGTCCCGGAATTTAACTTTTAATTTCTATCTATTATGTAAAACAAATTACCGAGAAAGAAACGTAACGCACCACATTTAGCTAATATTCGATTTTACTCCTCATTAAATTTTCATACCGCGGGCTATATATGAAAATCGTTTCTAAAGAAGTAAACTCCAAAAAATGATCATAGATATTGATGATAGAATATCTATCCTTATTTGAAAAATATATCACCACATTTTCACCAACGTGTATCGCTCCCCTGAAGTAAATCTTACTAACACGTAATGAAACCTCTCTCCTAGATGGGCTAATGGCCAGAAGCGAGCAATACATCCACGTCGGTAAGCGGCCCATAGCGTAGCATATGATAGTGTACCCTTCACCGCCTGATGAAGAACTCCCATCATCCACCCAGGGTACAGCATCACTTACCTGGCATGGGTAAGGTATATCATCTATAACGACTCTTTCACATACACGACTGTCATATACTCTCCTACTCATGAATCCGTTATAAATTCATTAAAAGCGTTATTCATTCTAATAGGTAATAATTTTCCAGCTTGGGTATATTTTTGCTAACGACTAAGCATCAATTAATCACAATAAGGGATATTTAGTCGTTTTCTAAAAAAAATGAGAAAATTTTGCTTTCCTCTCATAAGATTTACCGGACATCGATTTCCTTTCTTCATGTTACATATTTTTGGGGAAGTAGTAACCTGAACGAATAGTATCATTGAATATGGTATAGAAAATATGGCCAGTCGTTTCAGATTAAAACGAGGTGAACCCATTCCTCTTCTGATAGGAAAAAAAACAGTCTATTCAGATCCCTTTAATGAAATGTTTTTTTTTAAATTGGGAGGACAGCCTTTGAGAGAAGTTTATAAACCTCTATGTGAATTCGATGATATAAGCTCCTACAAATAGGGATCTTCTATAGGGTCCGAACAATCAGATAAATCTTGCTTTTAAAATATATGCCTATCAGAGAAAAACAGATTTTATTAAATAAATACACTTTTCAGGGAAGTTTATCTGAGAAAATTGTTTTTTAACTATTGTTGATGTTTATATTGCCCCGACCGGTATGAAGTATTGGTATACACATCCTACAATAATATAAGGTTTTTGATATATTTAAATATTATTTCCGCTAAGTAGTCGAGAATAATAAGCCAATATGCACATGTACTCAAATAAATAAAACAAGGATAAAAGAGGACATATTATAATTTTAGATAGTTTTTAAATTATTTATAAATATACAAATAGTGAAAACTAGATAGGTTTTGTTCTATTGTTGTCTTAAAAATATAAAGCATATGTTATAGCTTTGAATATTTAGTTGTATTTCATTATTATCAACGACCACAGCACATCATGATAAAGAAAATGTTTTTGCTGTTGACAGCATACAGCTTCCTCATCCAGGTCGATTCGATAATGAAGAAGTTGAAGAACTTAATCAAAACTTACATTGCAACAAAGGTAAAAATCTATTAAGCAAGGTTTATTCCAAAATATTACCTCTAGCATACTTATAAACAAAATATTATTGACATGACTGCATCGTTTCTCATTTAATAACTATCATCCCTGGTTCCTGAACCGGATAAAAAGTAATGATATAACAAAGTTTCTAACATGTTATATCATTACTTAAAATTTATTAAAAAATAGAATATTAAAAACAAGTTAATAACAATTTTTTATTAATATTCTTTTGTTCAGATCACTCATACCCTTATCGATCACAAAATTAAAGTCTTTACAATGCTATTATTACGTTTCCGAAAAATATAGTATTATAAATAAAACATGTTTTCACATATATAAATAATACTTGATATAGTTTATAATTAGTTTAATATAACAATGCGCTATTATTGTTTGTTTGTTATTGTTGAATATTGTTAAATTAATACGTTTTCTTATAATCGACAGAGTAAAGAACGTCAGGTGAAACTGGAAGACATGGTGGAAGATTACGGCCCCTTCGGACCTCCAGATATCTTCCTGTTGATGTCTGCCATCAAAAACAGACTGGATGATCACACACCTCAGAATAGAATCGTAGGTTATAGTAAGGAAGTAGACGTGAAATATAATGTGTAAATAATGGATTTGTTATTGTATTATTATCACACATACTTACTGTAGTCCTTGAATATTGAGGAGGCGGTTCTCAAAATAGCTTTTTAAAACTAAATCTTGAGGTATAAGAGATAGTTCGGTTAAGCGGCTGCCTCCTTTATCCCAAGATTTTGCTCATTCAGACATTATTTTGTCTACCTCACCTCACTTTCTTTTTCTACAGTCTTTTCAGAGGTCTGTTAGATGTGACACTGTTAGGAATGCTATGGATATTTAAATAAACCTCTGAAGGGTTCCTTAGCAGGTTAAGAAATGGTCTCCTAGGGTCTGGAAAAGGAAAGATGGCACGGTGGTAGGGAAGACGGGAGAGAGTCAAGGCATAAATACCCCCAATGAATGAAAATGGGGTATTTTATATGTGTATTTCATGTATTGTATGTATTGCATATTACGTATTTGTATTTAAAGCCAAATATTTTCATAATCATGATCACCATGTACTAAAATTAGAGTTATTTTATCTGATGTAAAAAGAACTTTCTCTATTAAATCAACTCCTAGTCAATCGGACACGTACTCCTATGGAAAACAGAAATTTTAGTATTATTGTACATCAGTTGTCACTCAGGGTGTAATCCCATCACAATGATCCCATATAACTACTAAAAATGAATCAGATCAATGAATCTTAACATTCCCTAAGAATATTGTTTGGGCAAGTGAGGAAATCATAGCAGGTCCTATTCTGGATAGCTTTAATAAGATAATTAAATTAATTATGGAAAGTCAAAACAAAAATCCTCGTATTTGGTTATTCTGACTAGACTATATTCATGATAAGGATGAACTTGGCTTTTCAGGAGTGTGTTGAAGAAACAAATCCCTCATTGCCCCTGATGAGTGTCTATCCCGTGATTATTTTTTATAATGTGTCTGTAAACTATTTCTTTCATAGTGATTAATGAGTATGTGAAACGTTCTACCCTTTGGTTGGAAATATTATCGTAAAAGTAACTTTGTATCTGAGTGTCAGAATATTAATTAAATTATTGGCAATTAGACAGATACAGTTAATACCATAACTGACAGTAAACATGTGGACAGTGCACGTGGCGAATGGAAATGGCATTCGATGGATGGACGGGGGGAGGGGAGGAATGTAGAGTGCACATTAACTATTCCCAGTAGTGACTCGATCAGTATTCACGAGCAGTGGCCGCTGTTTGCTAGTCAACTCTTCTGATTTACTAACCCACTTAATGTAATTACACTGTAAACCTAAAATTGAACATGTTATTAAATAAAACTGTAAATTAGTGTATAGTTTATAGTGTACAATTTGGTTTATTGCGATTTTTTTCTTCTTTAGAAGCACTCGTTTTTTCGCCAATAAGAAGATATAACTACGTTATATCTTAAGTTAGTAGTCTTGGTATTCCAGTGGCACTTGGAAGGCTTCTAGGAAAATTAGTTGGAAAACTTATTTCAAGAAGAACTTTAATAACACTAGCACTTGTTCGTCACTGACATTATTCCGTAAAAGCTATTCTTTGATACTTTTAATATTATGTATTTAAAAAACAAACATATTTATTACCATAATCTAGAATCACTTGAATATCTTGGATCCACCTACCTGTAGTTACTACATATAATTTTGATAGCTTTGTTACTACCTGTGAGGTAGTTAGATTCATTCTTCGTTGTTAGTTTAGCACAGTACATTTCACTGAAACATTAAATATTTCTTTAATCTTTTTTAATGAATTGAAAAAAGGAATATAAAATTATTCATCCATAAGTTCGTAAAGTAGGATGTGATTTAATATGTCTTAAAGGACCCAAAAAACAGCCAAACCAAAAGTCTCTATTTTTTAAAACTAAAACGGATTAATTTCATTTTACTTGAAAATAATGGAAATTGGGCAAAAAAATACAAAATTTATTATTTCAATATTTTTGGTTTTTGTTGAAATTTTTTTATAATGTTATCTTATTTTCATTTAATGTTTTAAAACTTAGCTAAAATCTTTAAAAGCTCCATGACAATGCAACGATTCCATAAATTCCAGTATCGGAAGGTAGATAACACTGTTTTGGAATGGGTTGTTCATCCATGTCAGATCAAAGCCTTATGGTTTATATTTTTTTTGTCTCTTTTGCTTCTTCTCTTCAAAGTACTTCATTTTCTCTCCAACCGCTCGTCTCTGATCATCTGTCCACGCTCTCTTCGGCCGCGGCTTAGGCTTGTCTTCTTCATAGGTTGCATATTCTATTAGTAGCCTGAAGTGGTTCTTGTCACATATTATTTCTTCTGGAACATCTTTTTTGTTGGCATCTTCCTTCACTGATTCTATCCATCCAACTGCTTTCTTCAGTTTGTTAATATAATTAAAAATCTTCTTTGTAATCCGTATTCCCTCCATTCTTTTTAAATGTCCATATAGTTTTAGCCTCCTCTTCGTCATTGTATCTGTGATTTTTTCTATGTTTTTATACATAGAAAGACGAAAATGAGAAAAGAAAAGTAGTGATATTTGCGTGGTCTCAAAAGGCCTTTTCGTGAAAACAAAATAGAGAACTTACAGCGTACCATAGAATTGGAGCCTTTATAATATATCGAAGGCGGGTTGTAATCGATATTCTAATGCCAAACGATGTATAAGCTAAGTACAAAGATGTCCGCTGGCCGAAAACTTCATTGATATCCCACCAACTGGTAAATATCGTTTAATTTAGTGTGAACTGTCCAGTAAGGTCCAAGTTTCTGTGATGAAATTGATGGAGGATTTAGAGCGAAGGGATTAGTGGAGGGTACACAAGTTTCATGTACTTATTACAAAGTTTAGAAATGAACTTATAAAACCGATCTATCTTGTCAGCAACATTTATTTATTTACATAAAGTTCTTAGAGAATTGGTTGAAAAGTCGAGTTTTGAATTTTAGAGGGGTATATAAGCCATTAATTAAAGAACGAATTTAAAGACAGAGAGGTGAAAATTAGTTAGGGAATGAACCCTTGTATCTATTGACATGGAATCACCAACGTCTTTTGTAATTTAACCTCAAAACATTTGGAAAACTTTTGAAAAATAATAAAACTTATTCTCATAATTATAATAAACATAATAGTTAAAATAATAAGCCTTAGAGGACCCGAAGGCTCGATGCCGATCCCACCAATCTCCGCCTGCAAACCTCTGTCCACAGAACACCACCCAAACCCAAATCCTCCAGATCACTCCTAACGCAATCCTGCTACCTACGTCTCGGTCTGCCCCTTAGACGCTTCCCTGTCGGCACAGTGCATATTAACATCTTATGAAATCGTTCGTTCCTAAGCCCAGCAACTTTACTTAGTAAATATATAATAATAAATTAATTCTGTTTATGATATAGCACTCATTTAAACACAGAGCAATACAAAAATAATAACGATGAAATCATTAAAAAAGTAATAGGTGCTTTAAATTTCTGTAGCAAAGTATATGTAATAATAATATAGTATTCCTTATTCCAATAACACATGATTCTGGATAAAAATAAAACATTACTTTTTTTAATACTTCCGGTATTACTTTTTAAGCTTAGAAATTGCAAGAAATATAAATGAGCAGTTCAGAACTTAGAAACATCTTTCCGAAACTCCGTCGTAGTTGTCTCCAGTCATCTCTTTATTTTATGGATAAGGGATGTTTTAGAGGAGGGAGTCAGGAGAATCTCTAATTCCAATTCAATTTGCTTTTGTAGGTGTTTCGAGCAGCAGGATGCAATTCTCCAGTTGAATAAAATGGACAAATCCTCATTCCTATAATTACATAATATTTCAACACATGTGGGGACAAGTGATATTCAACGCGTCCAGGAAGACTCGAATAGACGCCGAAGCAAACTTAAGGCTACTTCATCTCTCAAAACTCAAAGCCTCGGGATAATGAAAAGTTGTTCGAATCTTGTCCTCCTTATTTCTATTACTTTACAGCTTCCTGGCACTCTTTAGAGTGCTAATTCAATTTCATTAAGTATTACTTGGTGGGCGAGGTATTTTTACTTCTCTTGTCCTCTCTGTATCTGCAAAAATGGAAATTGCAGGGATATCTGACTTTGGTCAAACTAAAAGTACAACATTTTTTATGATTTACCGTATTTGAAGTCGGAATGCTGTGACTTGAGGCGCTCGACGATTTTCAGTAAGATCTTGTTCCTGCGGTTTCCTTGGCTGTTTTAGGAAAGCTTACGGGAATAGATTTGATTAAAGATGATCGAAGACATAAAGTAAACGGTGAGTTGTTTGTAGAAGGATGATATGATATATTAGTGAAGGCAGAGAGGATAAATCAACTTCCCAAGGCAGAAGCCCTTTCCTGTATGTCAAGGGTATTCCCTACGAAATAAACATAGAGACCACCGTTTAACGTACAATAATAGCGTGGAGGAAAACTTAGAGACACCTTTTGAACTTACCATTTAATTATTTTACTCATTGAGGGTTCCATGGATGACGAATAACATTTGTTGTTTAAAATTTCAATACTCAATTTACACTTTACAATTATTTTGATTTTTTAGTTTAAACACTTTTAATAAATCATCTATATTGTGTCATTGTATATGAAAAGTCCGTTTTTATTGTTTATAAAATTTAATGTGAAATTAGCAGTCTTCTGTTGTTTGCAATGTTCATATGAACATACTGTAAAGAGCTGTTATCAATCCTCTCTTTTTTTATAATATTTACTATCACTACAATTGAACAAAAATAATTTATTATGCAATCAAATATATCCCCAAGGAAACACATGATTATCGTGTATTTTTTTTTTAATGAATTTAATTTAATGACGGCTCAATCACCGTTAGTTAAAGAAATGTTCAGATAAAACAGATTAATGCATTAATAATTCATTTCTGCTTTCTACCCATAGATAAAATCAGGGATATTGACATATTGCAACAAAAACTTACAATAAAAAACGTGGTATTTATTAATCGGAAGGCAACTATACTCACACAGGACAAAGCAAGACCTTATGTTTCACGTCAAACAGTGAAGAAACTAAACGAGTTGGGTTTAGTCCTCCCATACTCACTTATTTCGACTTACCTCCAAGAGATTTCCACCTGTTAGGAAATTAGGACAGCTTCCTTAAAAGAAAATGATCCCCATGTCAGAAACGCGTTTTCAGAATTTAATTTATCACAACACCTTTTTTTTTGTTCTGGGATTAAAAATTTGATAAAAATTGGAAAAATGTATGGAAAAACGAGGATAAGTATTGTGAATAAATTTTTTTGATTTTATATAGCTGTTTTACTAAATAATCTTTTCTTTCAATGTGGAAATTGCTTATGAAATTACCCAATAAATAAGTTGGGTTTTTTTCACTAAATTCTCAGTAGTAGATTCAGTGTCGTCAGGAATGGTGTACAGTTATATATGTTATTATCTTGCCACCTATTATTGGGTTTAAGAATATAACATGCAGTAAAAACGATATTGCCTCCTTACACAAGTCAAAACAAAAATGGTAACTTTAGGGTTTCTAACGTTATGGTTGTTGATTATTATAATTATATCATACAATTACTAAAATTTGTGAAATTTTAAAACAATCGTAACAGTTTCTCAAACTTAATAAATCGATTATTATCTTGAATAATAATAATTAACCTTATATATATGAGGAAGAAAATGGTCCGGGTGGAGGTAAAAAAAATGTACTCAAGTAGAGGGAACTGTTTAAAGGAAAACGGACGTTTCGACCCACACTGCAGGTCTTCTTTAGGTCGACGTTTTGACCCACATCGCGGGCCTCATTCAGGGCTAAATACATATGCAAAATACAGACAATTTTAATGGTGACAGCTATCCATACTCAAGAGACATTTTTTTTTACCTCCGCCCGGATCATTTTCTACCTAATAAATCCAATAATTTGAGAAGAAGATAGTTTAAGAAACAAAATGAGAGAACAGGAAAAATCACCGATAAATAAAATTTATGACAAACTTTTAGAATCAAATCTGGAAGAATTCACTTAAAAAGTTTTAGGGGGGGTTGACAGAAAAAAAATACAGCCAGGAAGGAGAGGATAAAGAAGGAGAGTAGGCGAGAGGTCAAGAGGGTTGAGCTGAGGATCTGAATGGCTCCAAAATCCTTTGTTAGTTTATCCCCTGCCTTGAGTCCTGGAACCCATCATGGAAGCGGCTAGAATCGGAAGAGGTTCCACGACACAATACTCTAAGTAATGGAACACATGAAAACAAAATCATAACTAGATAAGTATATTCACAAACCGGTCATTCAACTTTTGTTTTTTGTATTTTCGATATACTCAGATCAAAATTTGGATTGAGTTTTTAACTACACTGATTTTATTTTATTTAGAACAGTGACTACATTTTAATTACAAAATGTAAAGGACTGTTAACTGATTTCAAGATATTTTTTTTTTAGGGTCTTACGGAAACCAATGTTTCCGACAGATCTTCCGATCACGAATACTAGATTTTAGACAACAAATACTTTAAGTGTTCGTTTAATGAGTGAGTCAATAAGTAATTTATTGCATTCAAAGGATGTTCTGCCAATCGCATTTTAGCAGACAAATTAATACTATAATACAATCATCGAACACGGCTAGTTCTAATCCCTCAGCACACAGAGTGTGCTATTAGGAATAACCTTACAGTAATAAAATATGGACACGTATTATTTTTCTGATAATAAAGTTGTGATATAGACCTGTTCTAGTCTAAGCTGATAATTATAAAAACTAAAGTAGTGCCTAAATATTAATGTAGTGCCTATTATTGCTGGCATTATTCTGTCAAATTATAAATAATAATTACAATAATTAAAAACAATAATAATCAAATTATCCTGTTCCTGCATGTCCTTCAGTCTCAATAGTCCCAGACTGGATGAGCTACGTTACTATTTACAGGACCCTAGTTTGGAATAAAATCCTTAAATTTCCTATACGTTTCCTCTCTTAAAATACTTTTCATGCAGTACAAGATATTCCTCTCAAACTGTCCTTTCCCTTCGTTGTCATCCCCATATAACAGGGGGCTTGAAGAAAAATATAATCAGCTCCCTATCCTTTCATAAAATTAGTTTTAGTTGTTTTCAGTATAAACCTATATATACATATATATATATATATATATATATATATATATATATATATATATATATATATATATATATATATATATGTGTGTGTGTGTGTGTTCTTTATATTTTTCTCATTATGTACCAAAAAAGAATGGTAATAAAAAGTATTAATGAGTTTCCCCTCATGGCGTAGGGAGCTCGCGGCCCCATCACCTGTTTATCTGACTTGAATTAGCCACTGGTCCTCCAGGTTGGGGGAAACCCTGTACCGGTGGGGGCTATTTACCCGCATGGCAGAAAATCTATTCAAAGTTAACAAAATATCATCCAGGCTCCTCAACGCTAGAACTTCCATAAGTAGAATAACAGTCATGGTGTGTTTTCTATCAAGCACTGAGAAACCAATGAAAACCTAGGTAGGTTGTTAAATTTGTTAAGGTACGTAAAAAGCTGTTGTTATGTATCAAGAATATCATTTACCATATTCTACGGAAACTAAGATTGTGTTAAAATTTAACCTTTTTTTTCTTTAAATATTAGATGTACGATATAATTACGAACTTCCATCCGTGGTTCCCAGGTATATTCCGTTTCAACGAATTTTTTTTAGATTTGGTCATGAATTCACTAAACCATTTAATCGTTTTCAGAATGAGATAAATCGAATAGATAGAAGTAGATTGCGTGGAGAAACCAGGACGAAAGCCTGATTGAAGCGGATCAAGGAGTTTGGACTGTTCGAGAAAATTTGATATTTGAGCCTGGACTATTCTTTCGAGAGGTTTGGAATGTATGGAGATTGGCCGGTAGTCTTTGAGAGATACTGGGATAGAAGTTTTATTTATATGATGGACTAGTGCTTTTTTCCAAGAAGTCGGTAATACTGCGTTTGACTGTAGTGAGAAATTATATATGAAAAGTAGGACAGGTAGGATATCCATGAGGCATAGTTTGAGTAGTTTGACGGGTATCTCGTCAAAGCCAGTAGAACTGGAGCGGGATTTAAGAACGGAGGAAATAATGTCGGTAGGTGAAATGTCTAAGAAATAAAAATTGTCAGGGTTAAAAGATGGCGTTAGTGAAAAGAGGGAGGAAGATTTTGATCTGTTAATTGAGAAAGACAAAAAATACGACTTCATTTCATCGGGAAAGACTAGGAGAGGTAGTCATCAGTAAGCCTAGTGCGTCTAAAGCGTCTAAGGGCAGCTTTACGCTTCCTATGCAGATCTTTTATTTGTTGACACATCCAAAGAGCAGAATGGTGACGAAAGGTTAAAGTTTTGAGTGGGGCATGGGTATCCAGGATGCTTTTGAGATTGGCATTGAGTAAGTCAACCATTGAATCGACGGTGGTACAGGAATAAATTTGGTTCCAATTCAGGATTTCGAGGGAAGGAGATATATTTTCAGGGGTGGGCCCATGTAGGCTGGGAAAAGTTATGGCTTTCGGATTTCTGGAGTTTGGATATTGCATGAAATTTGGATTAAATCATGATAGGTCAAAAATGAGGCGGGTAATTGTGAAGAAGAAAGGAGTCTCTGCGATGAGTCAATGATGAACAAGTCTAACCAGGTGTCAGATAGGAGAGTGTGATGGGTGGGAGAGAATGGAACAATGGAGAGGTGTACAGAGTAAAAAAGGTTTTCAAGGTACAGTTTATCATTTGATTGGACTAGGAGATTGGTATTAAAGTCATCGGATATTATGATGTGGTTGTAGAGAGGAACATGTCCTTTACCGACTCAAAGCTAGGATCAAAAGGGACCAAAGGACTTATAGGAGAGGATTCGAGTTGCATTCAATTTTGACGAAAAGGAGTTGTATATGAGGGTATTCCAGGATGCGTGATTTTAGGGAGTTGTGTACGTAAAGACCTACCCCTCCACCAGTCCGGTCAACTCGTTCGTGGAGGAGGAACCTGAGTGTGTCCGAGTGATTCAAAATGAACCCGTGAGCACCGTGGTGAGAGCCATGGTTATTCGTGGAGCTTGAGGTCATACAGATCTTCAGTAGTCAGCCGAATACGTCCAGGTCATGAGCTTGATCGATGAAGACCTTGGTGCCCATCTTCTTTTCTGCATCGTACTCTACCACCAGGGAACCACACATATTTTATTTTCCCCGCTGCCCTCTTCTGACGTGCCAACCAGTAGAGGTGCCTGTTTGTTCTAATTATTTCCTCGCTTAGATAGATCCGGTGGCAGTCATTTACATCACAATTACGTTTACATTAGTATTATCATTAATTTATATTTTTTATTTATTTGATTGCTATAAACAATTTTAATACATAAATGTATAAGTAAAACAAATAACAAAAAAAAAAAAAAAAAAAACCTGTACCACTACAATCCATGAAGGGGTTCAGTACATGGTAAAGACTGTACTGTTTCATGGACAACGGTTCTGCAAGGAGGTGACTTGTCCTGGGTCACGCTCGACCGCCAGATTTTTCCCCCTTATTTTGGGTACCCTGTTTATATAATATTTTATAGAGGCTGGGTGGGCCCCAGGAGGGTCCTAGATCCTATATGACCCATCTCCCGCTCCAAACAGACTAAATAAAAATCATGGCCTGCAGCGGGAATTGAACCAAGATTTCCGGCATGGCAGCTCAGTACTCTACCACTGAGCCACTCCTCTCCTTGAAACAAATAAGAAAGTGCAGTTTAATGAAGCGGAAGCTTTCCTTAAATCAGATCAAATGAGCAGAGGGCGACGAGGAACAAAATGTATACCGACACTTGAATTATTATAGAAACCGACTGACCTAGTGAGGCTTGCTGACGAAACCAGTCAAAATTAAGAATACAAACGAGACGATCATTAAAGTCATTAAGGAGGTACAATATCAGATCTTTCTTTTTCTTCATCTCTAGACCAGGATATCCATTTACTCGACAACTTTGACTGTTTGCTTCTGACCAACTCACCTTTCATACGAACCTAAAACTGTCTACTTTCACGTGAATTTATATAGTATTTTCCATAACTGCTGTGCTGTACTCAGGTAAAACTTTCGAAAAAAGTATTCATTAATTCATTTAATTTTAATAATAGGAACATGGGATGCCACCCTAAGATCATCACAACTGAGATAAAGGATATTAAGAGCTACCCTTCAAAAAACCTTGAAGTATGTTGGAGTTGATCTGTTAGAGTAATTGGTTCTAATTAATAAAGATTTAATTTCTATAATTTTAAATAGATTAAGGTCATTAGTTAATCTTATGGTGAAAACTTTAAAAACGGAATAAAATGAGTTAAAACATTTAAAATATTTAATGATTAAAATGTTCATACTAAAATCAGCATAAATGGAATAATTTGAGAAATAAAAACAGCTAAATAACCTCAAGCTAACACAAGCAATATCCGACCTCCGCTATATAAGGAAAGTAACAGCGGCTACAGATAACAACATCTAAACATAGCAATGTTGCAAGTATCTTATTCTTCTAGTTTGACTCCCTCTTATGCAATTGCTAGCGTTTAGGAGCCTCCACCCAATGCAGACATGCTTTGCGGTCCCTACTCACCCACCTCATTTCCTGGAGGGTCTCCCCTCTCTCCCCTCCGATTCGCTGGATGTAATCCTGATAGGAAACTCCTCCCAGTGGGTCTAGCTTCCATGGCCTTTCTTGGCTCTCACTCTTCATCCATCGGACAGACAGGTTTTTATTGAAACTTTTAGCTCCTCTCTAATTCTTTCATTCCTGATGTGGTCCCTCTTGGTCTTTCCAACGACTCTCCGCAGGAATATCTGTCACTCGGCTAGCTTGTTTGTCCATCATAACTTTTACTTCCATAAGTGAGGGTTGGGAGGTTACTAATTTATAAAAGTGCATTTTGGTTTCCTTTCCAACCTCCCTATCCCCAACTATACTGTTGCAGATTGGGTAGTAAACCTGCTTGGCTTTGGATATTCTGTCAATGTAGTGTATTTGGTTCTCAACTGTAGGCGTTAGTTTCCTTTCTAGGATTGAGGTGTACAGCTGTTGCAAGTATGAACTCTAAAAATACTTAAATTAAAATGAAATATGTGTCTACTAAAAACCAACTTCATATTGTTGATAATGTGTATTAAAAAATACTAGAAAAAGTGTCATAAACTTAGAATTTCTTAAAAATAAAAAAAGTAGCAAGTGGCCTATTAATTTGGCTACCATTACATCAGTTTATTGTTTATAAATTTGTAAATTTAAATTTGTTAATAAGTTAAATTTGTGCATGCTATTAAATATGTTTTTTCAATGATATTTGTATTGATTGAAGGGAGTTGTTTATTCATAATAAATAAATAAAATTACATCTTAGTATAAAAAGCTCTATTCTAATCATTATTACAGAGTATGTTAACTACGGATACATATATGCTTAAACATAATATTTATTAACAAAACTCCTGTTTTCTAGAAAGATACTAATATATATATATATATATATATATATATATATATATATATATATATATATATATATGTTATATATGATAGATCCCTTCACGAGGTGTCCATTACGGATCTTCACTCTCACCCTTACCGACGTTAAGTGCCCTTTCCTCTTCGCTTTCTGCCTTTTTCATACAACGCCCCAGGGATACCAGATGATGGTTCTCTCTACTTCTAATACCCAACTCGGGGTCCTTTCATATATTTTTTAATAAGATAGCTCGACGTATAGCATGTCATCATAACGTAGATGTAAATATATCAAGTATTGGTTAGCATATTTCATCTGATTTAAACAATGGGTTACTAAATTAAATACTAACAGTAAAAACTCTTTGAGTTGCTAACATAATTTTATGTATCATACAAGCCATGTTCGGTTTTAAAAGGAATAATAATTTAGAAAATAAGGAGAACAAAGGTTACAAAAACTAGGTACCGAGAAGGAAGCAGTAGAACAATTTAGCTTTGTACTTTTTTCTTATTTACGATATAACCATGATTAAAATATTTATATTTCAATTATGTATTAAGTTTGACGGATTAGTAAATTGGTTCACACACAAACAACCTCTTGAAAAGAATCCTATCTAGATATTTACATTACCACTAAAATAGTAAATAAGTTGGGAGTAATTATCTGCGATATGGCATCCCAAAGTAAATAGATGAGATTAAATAGTCCCTTAAACTACATAATAGCATATAATATATAATAGCATTTATAAAATTGAAAATAGATAGATAGATATAGATATAGATATAAAATGCTCTTTATTATTAAATTATTTACAACTGTTCTTTTTAATTTTATTTTCCACATTAGCAACCACAGCATGGTACTTTATACCGTCTGCCGCACTAAATAATATAGCCTTTATAAAATTGAAAATATCTATAAGGAAAACCAAATAAATATATTGACCAACATTATTAATAAATTATTTTTATTTTTCAAAAAAACAGCGATAAGATCAAATTCGTGAATTCTATTAAACCATTGATAGATTACATTATTGAGAATAGTTTTTTCTGATACAAATATTTCATTAGTGAAATGTAATAAATATTTTCTCAATAATTACTAACAATTATTGTGTTTTATGAATGACTGTCCGTTGATAAAGCGTTCAGATGGTAAAATGGTCTTTCTGGATCAGGATGTGCAATGTAGAAGGAAGGATAATTTTCAGGAATTACTAAACCTCAGGGAAGACGAGCAGTACCCTGATGTGGAATTTCATGAAAATAAAAATGAACATGAAGTGAGCCCACCAGATTTGGAGGAGGTTAGTCTGGTTTTGGACTCCAAGAATAACAAGGCTCCAGGCTTAGATGGCATCCCAGCGGAGTTTTTGAAGATATGTGGGTCAACACTGGCTGAGGAACTGACTCATCTGATAGTTAATATCTGGGAGACCGAAAAAATGCCGGAAGGATTCAATAATCATACCGTTATTCAAGAAGAAAGGTGTTTCCACAGACTGCAAGAATTACCGGGGAATCAGCCTCCTGAACACGTCTTACAAGATATTCTCCGCTATCTTATACAACCGAATTGTGGAAGTTGTAGATCCTCAGTTGGGCGATTATCAGGGGGGTTTCAGAAAGAACAGATCAACTATTGACCAGATATTCAATAATGGAATAAAGGAAATAATGGAAAAAAAGGAATTTAACAAGATTATATGGATTCTGTTTATCGATTTTAAAGCAGCTTATGATTCCATTATCAGAAAAGAACTGTTCCTGGCAATGGAAGAAATGGGAATAACACCGAAACTAATCCGACTTACAGCTTGTACTCTGAGAGGAAGCGTAAGTCGAGTGAAAATAAATGGGAAGCTGGGCCAACCTTTTGCGGTGAAGTCAGGAGTTAGACAGGGTGACCCCCTGCCCCCTCTTCTATTTAATATTGCCCTCCAAGCGATTGTGAACAGAGCCGAGCTTAATCGGTCAGGCACAATTTTCACTAAGACAACCCAAGTGCTTGGTTATGCAGATGATGTGGAAGCCTTAAAGCGATCTTGGAGACCTGTGAAAGATTGGAAAAGGAAGCTGGAAGAATGGGGCTAAAGCAATCATGCGACTTGTACTGACCTATGCCTGTGCAACCTGGACCCTACAAAAGATCCTGGCTGAAAAGATTTACAGGTTTGAAAGGAAAGTTTTGAAGCGCATCATGTGGCCTGTTAGAGAAAATGGTATATACCGTTTAAGAAAGAACAAAGAGGTCTACGACGATCTCCGAGTTTCCTATTTCGTGCGAATTCAGCGCTTCAAATGGCTGGGACACCTTGTCAGAATGGATGATGGGAGAGCAGCAAAAAAATTATATTATGGAACCCCGGATGGAGCCAGTCCACTTGGAAGAGCGAAAGGAAGATGGAAGGACGCAGTGGCTGAGGACTTGATGATTAGAGTGTCCAGCGGACATGCTGCTGACCGAAATGAGTGGGAGAAGGGAGTTGAGAGGGCCAAGGGCAGGTTCAGGCGCCTGTGCCGATAAATAATAACCATGTACTATTGTTTGCCGAATACATCTATAAATAATAAAATAAAATAAGATACATATTATTTAATAATTTTTGTTTATTGCTTGCCTTTTGTCTGTTTGATAGCAATAAAATTAATTGCTCTCAATCATTCCTCTTTAGGGATTTAATATATTAATTCAAAGCGAAATAAATTGAACACTATCAACATCAATCTGCCAGGTTACTATTTATTTGTTACCTTAATCTCACTCAGGAATTAATTATTGGGATATAGCTATATTTATAACACAAATAATTTATAGAGGTTATAGAATTAAGGAATTTATAATTAACTTATAAGGTTTTATCTAAAACCTCTTTGATATCAAACGTATTGAATGAACTGGCCATTAGAGGTTGATTGGAGAAGCATTCACGTAGCTTCACTACCCGGTATTGAGTTCCATTCTACCATTCTTTATTGGCAGGAACTGATATTGGAAATGTGCGTTATTGGGCGATCAGGAGAGGTTCTTTTTTCTCATTTATTGAGGCTTTCTATTGAATTATATGAAATAAATGGAATTTAATAAAAAATATCATACATAAAATGTATGTGGTCAGCATTTTTCGTAGGCGTATGTAAATTATTTGACATTTTTGCTCAAAACTGACGTCAGATTTGGTTGGACCACTTTCAAAAACTTCTATATCCAAACTGTAATCGTTCTTAATCTTTAAAATCCTAATAAAAACGTTATTATTCAGATTCTCTTTGACGAATTAGAAACTAATTTGGACGGTCGATAAATTAAGTTAACGCGTTTTGCTGGTTGTTCCAAAAGTTTGGAATACCAAGCTACAGCTACGGTATGTATAAACCAGCTAACAGAGCGATAGTTAATTTGAATATTAAAAATAAAGAGTTAAAATTATTGTTTCAGTTAATACAAAAAAGGTTTCCGGATTTATCCTCATATCATTTTTTCACACTGTATTGTAACTTTTTTTAAATTTAATCATTCAAAACCTAATCCAAAATAAAAATTTATTCGACAGATAGCAATATACAGTAAAAATAAAAGTAAAATACAAAACATAATTATACATTATGATATAATATCGTTGCGTTATGGTAGCTTAGCTCAACCTTCTTAATTTATACAAATATAAATAAATTTCCACACAAAAACCCTGTGATACTTGGAATGGAACGCCATTGAGGGATTTGTAATTCTACCTTTTATTTTTTTAAATATTTTATTCTATTCGAAAGATTAGTGTGAGTATGTAGTGTTGAACTACATATCTTTAGGTTCGAAATTTGGGATTAGCTGTGACAGCAATATTATTTAATCTGTTAGTAGCTGTGAACTGATTCTTTGAGATCTGGAGAATCTCCTGTGGTCAACCAGGCTTCTATAAAGTCAGTACCTTTAATAAGGAGAAATGACTGGCGGTTGAGCGTGATTTAGGCCAAATCACCTTATTACACAACTGTTGCCCTGGAAACAGCACACTACCTACCAATAACTGACCCCAATAGCCTTCATGGGTGCTAAAGATTTTGTATTTGGTAAATGTCTTGTGTTTCAAAAATTAAATTAATTTCAAAAGGTTTAATATTTTCCTTAATAATCAATATAATATCTTGACAGATCCCGCCGAAATAGTTCTACAATTTATATTAGTATATTTATATAGAATTTGAACCGAATGGTTGTTAATATCTCATGTATATCAGTATTATTAGGAGAAATATACAGCATTTTTTCTTATTGAAAAAAAAGTAAATTATTTGTCCCATTTTTGTATTAATAAGTTAATTTTTATTTATCAAATTCGTATAAATAAAATCATCAACATACATGCTTTAACATAAGTTTAAGTATGTTGTTTCTATTTTATTAGTTATTGATTTTTAAATATTTTTATTTGAAAAGAAAGGATATGTCCAGGACCGGGACTCGAACCCGGGTCACCCAGATAGCTAGTCTGGAACTCTACCAATTGAGCAATCATGGGCTCAATCAAGCTCGGTCCCCGGTCACAGTCATATCCTTTCTTTTCACTGATCCCATGTACCCGCGTTCTCGCAATTTGCTATGTATACGAGGGGAAGAATCTTCTTTGAACATTTATTTAATCTGGATCTTGTTGACTTACGTCATTATATATTATTATAATTTATTTTATTTTATTAGTTATTGATTTTATTAGTTTTTAAATATTTTTATTTGAAAAGAAAATATAATGAAATATAATGATGTAAGTCAACAAGATCCAAATTAAATAAATGTTCAAAGAACATTCTTCCCCTCGTATACATCGCAAATTGCGAGAACGCGGGGACATGGGATCAGTGAAAAGAAAGGATATGGCCGTGACCGGGGAGGGAGCTTGATTTAGCCCAGGATAGCTCAATTGGTAGAGTTCCAGACTAGCGATCTGGGTGACCCGGGTTCGAGTCCCGGTCCAGGACATATCTTTTCTTTTCAAATAAAAATATTTATGAGTATGTTGGATTATTACTATTGCTAATTGTTAACTCTGTATTCAGATCCCCCAAAAAATTAATTATATTATCTCCTCCTACAAGATGTAAAAACATATAATAATAATAATAAAGTCTTTATTTATTCTGGGACAAATCCCTTTAGAATGAGAATTAATTAATGAGAACAAAATTGCGAATTACCTCCAGTGATAATATTTAAAGAATAAAAATCAAAAAACGAAAAAAAAAACTACTTTACTAAAATATAGGTTCGGGCAAGGTTAAAATGAATCTCTTAGTAGCCAAGAAGACTTACTCAAATATTAAAATATATTTACATGCATGAGGGGAAGGTCTGGGATTACCATTGGATCTTACTCGTATTTCATCATTCAAAGGATGATGAACTTTTAAATGAACTATTAGGAATAGTATAATGTATGTTGATAATATGGAATTATTTAATAACTACTGTTGTAGTAAAAATAATACAAAAAAATAACTTAAGTTGGAGTTAGGTTTAAACTAAAATGTTATTCTGATTTTTAATAAACTTAGTTCTTCAATAACAGGGATACGACCGATAATTAATCGTGCCATAGAATTAATAATCTTTTATAATCATTTTAGATTAAAAGGTGATGTCGATACTATTATTCATCTTGCCAAAAATACTTTACTATGTTATAGTAAATAAATACTTAAGGGTAAAATAAAAAGCTAAAAAAACTGAATATCCTCCATTTCATTACCCTATTTTTATACTTTAGACTTGTAGTTTTCGTACAAAGGCTATTTGTAACAGTCTTATCATAAACATGGATAAGATTAACTTATTTATAAAACTCATAATCAGTTTCCCAAAAATACCGTTTCTGGTTTAACTACGTTTCATTCAAAGTTATATTTGTGTACATACGAGTATATATGGATTTTGGTATGGCATGATAAATTGTTAATGATAATATATACTCAACTTTTTATTTATTGTAATGTTCTAACCTAATTTTAAATTGGATTCTTTTTTAGAGGTTGGTTATTTACCAGCTATAGTATTAATAATGTACTAATCATTTAACTTAATACCCTAATTAAACCATCAATATTGTATTCATAATTATATTGTGCATCTGGGTCAAGTAAGTGTAATATATCATCATCATCATCATCATCACATGGCGCTATGGTCCATGAAGGACCTTGGCCTCCTCAACATAAGTGTAATATATACTGCGCAACAATAAATAGGGAATGTAGTATATACTTTAGATAGCATTTATGATATTACGTATTTAATAACTACATTAATATTTAATTTAGTATAATTTCTAAGAAATACTAATGCTTTTTATAATAAAGGTAATATTTAAAAGCTAGACAAAGTAAATGCAACAAATATATCCCTGTTCACTTTTGCGCAGTATATATCAAACTTCTGCTTTGTTGGATATTACCTTCATTTTTCTTATTATAAAATAAAAAACTTTTAGATGATAAACACATTGATACTGCTGTTGCTTAAAATTATTGCCCCAGAGACATAGCTCAGATGGTAGGCACTGGTAGAAGAGATAGCAGATAAGACAATATATCTTGAGCGAAAGCCTGCTATGTACGCGGGACGTATCTTCCACTAACTGTTCCTTAGGGAGGGTGTTCGCTTCCAAACTGCACTCTAAGGACCCGACTTTGTGAGTGCCAAACTTAAGCTTCAATAAGCCATAGGTACGTTTAGCTTATAGGAATATTGGTAGTAATATAAGCCACCTGTGAACATCGATATTGATTATAACTTATTAATTCAATACACGGTATTTATCCATGTATCACACAAGCTGGAATTATCCATCAATTGAAAAAACATTTTAAAATTAAAATCCATTTTCATGGAAATTCATTGCAGTTTCTATTAAATATTCATATCTGTTGCGGGCATCCATCGACCTCGTTTTCGGCCGATTTAACTATAAATCAGTGGCTTCAAATGGGATCCTTTATCAAATTAAAATGGATCCATTCTTGGAACTTTTAATAATTACCCTTTTTTAATGTAGTTTAATTAATCTAATTAAATAGTGAAATAATTATCACTCTATAATATAATAAAAGAAAATTGAGACGTGTAATAAATATGCAAAAACTTAAGGTGGAAAAAATAAAAATGAGTCCTAAAAAGTAGATTTGGGCTTAAGAAGAGCTAGAATGGGAGTTCGAGTGATTTGAACAGTTGGAACAACGCAGGTTGGTCTGCCGTTAGGCTGGCATGGGTTGTCCCTACAGTTTTTAATAATAGATTTTGGAAACATATCTGGTGCTTTCATACCACAACTTGAATGTCTGAATAAACATCATGTTTCGAGTAAATAATTAATCTACGTGTTTGACATAACCCTCCAACTTTTTTTAAGACTTCATGTATTGTTCTAAAATATTTAGCCTTCCAACAGTATTTAGGAATCCACCTTGACAAATGTTTAACATTTGTTCCCTTAACGTTGGAATCCTCATGCTAGTCTTAAACGACAAGAAACAGCTCGCCATTTCAGGTTCCTTCCACATTTATTAAATAAACTACTTCAAACGTTCTAAGCTCCCAATTAATTACAAAAGACACAAGATAACAATCGTAAGACCCATTTTGATTTACTGAATAGAGTGGACCTAAACAGCTCTACTAAGAATCGACTCCATATCGAATTCCTCTCTTTTTCAATCCAAAATTCCTCGTAAAATCCTCAATGCCCCTTTGTTACAAAGTCATCTATAATGAACTTAATGTTCGATTTGTTACTAATTTGGTCCCAATCCGATATCAATCATTTAATGACAAACTTTATTCCTACTCTAACCTACTAGTATCAAACCTGGCAACCTCTTCAATTCCTGATAATCCTCCGAGGCGTCTAAAAAGAAGATTGTCTCTGTACCTTCTAAGTTGAATTTGTTATTCAAGTACTACCAGTGGATGGTTTTTCTATTTTAGGCCATTATATATCTTCCATTATCTTTACCTGTATGTATGAATTATTCTTATACAGTTGTAAATTTCAATAAATAAATTTTAAAAAAACCTTTCAAAAGTATATCATATAAATATTACTATTATTTTTATTTCCATTTTTTTCAATAAAGAAAAATCGTTTAATTTCAATATGGTATACCCTAGTATCAACTTCTTCCATTATATTTATATCTATAAATTATATTTTTATTTATTTATATACATTACGATTAACAGTGAGAAATCATTGAATTTAGGATAAACGAGATTATAGGTGACTACTTATGACTTTTTGAAGCTTATTATTATGACTACTAAAAACTTTTTCCTTATAGTGATACTTCACTCAGTACCTCACTTCCAATACGTTTTGGAAAAAATGTGATTAACGCTTGTATAGAAAGTTAAATATCCTTTCAAAGTCATGGAAAATAATTTTGAAATATTGCAATAGTTACTGAATATCAGCATAATTGTCCAGAAGATTAAAAAATAATATATGCCAGCTGTTTTACAGCCTCACATAAAACTGCAGACAACCCTGATGATATAAAACTTTTTCTGCCGGCACAATTTAACTTCACAACTGTAGCGATAAGGAGACGGTGCTCCGTATTACGCTGATAAGGAAAAATTAAGTAAAATTTAATATAATTAGTGTTAGTACATATCTATAATAATGCTACAAGCTTATGAGGCCGTGGGGAGCGGAGTGGTTGTAGTGGTACAGGTTTTGAAACCATGAATCTATATTTCGTCTTCACTAGAATTGTAGGTTAGAGACCTGTATATGTAATTGGTTTTCGGGTACTGAATCTAACTTTGAGTGTTGAGAACTAAATTTCTTGGTTGAATGCAATGTTACAATATTTGAAATAACAAATTATATGTACACTAATTCATTATAAATTTCGTTTTAAATTAAGACGTGCGTTGAAAAATTCCAAACAAAATGCCTTAGTTCTTTAAACTAAAAACATGATACAAAAATACATTTATACCTCTTAACAAAGTTAGTGACAGGTATTTTTCATATTTTAGGTACCAAAGCCTTTTTGTTTCTGATGGAGAATCTACGTAAACTTCCATTAAATAATTCTTCCGATTGATAGCAGTTTCCGTAGACATACTTAATTCTTCTTTACAAAGTAAGGTGGTTGTATATTTTTTGGTCCAAGCATAAATGAATGTTAAAGCCGTATTTAATGGAACTTCTGAACCAGAAAGTAAACCACGTACCTTCTCCTCAATATCAGTACACCACTTTCCATTCGGTAACTGACCTTGTGACATCTCCATCAGTAACCATTTGTATTGTTACGGTCAGAGCGGGAAGGAGGACCGGCTGAGAGGATTAGGCAAACAATGGGATTATGCGGAAGGGATTAAAGAAGTTGCCGAGGCCCATCTCGTTCAACCTGGATCGGCCTGGATGGTTCTCGATCTTGTTCCGAGTAATGCCCCACCCCGACCTACCTTGCCTATATAAAAAGGACAGCGTTTTCGGCCGGCCCAGTCAGTAATAAGCCAGTGAGTAATAAGCCAGTAGTAATAAGCAGTCGTTAACTAGTGATAGTGCGTGTGAGTTACAGTGAGTTAGTATCAGTCTGTAATAAGTGCTTAGTGAGCAACAGTGATAATTAGTGGCCGTGTAATAAGTGTAATAAACTGTGGGTCAGTTTGCCATATTTGGATAGTCTTACGGTCGGTGGACTTTAGTTAGCTGTAAGTGTTAATTTGTAATTGTAAACTATAGTGTAATATTATTGTATTTGTACAAATTTATATATAAATAGTTTAGTTATTTAGTATTAGCAATATCTTATTATCTTAGAAATTAGATAATATTTAGTAGAATATTGTTATTGTAAATTGATATTAGTTTAATAATTTAGTTGTTTTTAATAATCTCATTGTATTCTTGTTAATTTGTTAATAAATATTAGATTCTTGAATTAAGTAATAGTTTAGTCCATTTTACACCCAGTAGCCCGTAACAGTATAATGGCTCTGTTTAAGATATTTTATTGTATAATTGTATAGCTACTTAGCGCTATTACTTATTGCCTACAACTGGCAGGATGTAATGCTATTTCAATAAAGTGTATATTAAGATAAAATGAAGAATTTAGAGATTTAATAATAAAATTAATAATCTACCGGGAATGGGCCTAATTTATCAGAATAGACAATGCCGTGATGTTCACAAAATGATGTTATACAAGAGGACGAATGGCTACAGAAGGGGATGTTACAAGGCCAGTTGCCGAATGGAAAGTGGCATTAGACAAGATACGTGGTTTACTGGTTCCGAAGTTCCATTAAATATGCCTTTGCCATTCATTTATGTCAGGACGAATAAATATACAACCTTATTTGGTAAAGAAGAATTAAGTATCATTTTGGTCTTTAGGGTAACTGTTATTAAATTTAGTTATTTTTTTCATAACATGTGTTTTACTTCTAAACCATTAAACGAAAAAGATCCGAATTATGTCTCTTTGAAGCGTTTTCTATTCTATATTAATTTGCATATTTAAGATTTTTTAAAGATGCAATATAATTTGTTATTTCTAATATATATATATATATATATATATATATATATATATATATATATATATATATATATATATATATATTAGAAATAACGCATTACATTTCGGATAAAAGCAATAACCTGAACTTTACTTTGAATATCAAGCCTTCCTCAATAAATAACTCAACACAAAATGACAGTTCCTGATCCATACCCTTAACTCAACAGCTTAATAAACAGTATACTCGTAGATAACTAAATTATTAATAAGGAGTTATTGGGTTGGCCTGGTACGTGGTTACTGCCACGACTACCTAACCAATAAGTATCGGATATTCCATCAATAGTAGATAGGGTTTCTGATAAACCTAAATTAAAGGGGGGGGGGGCATGAAGAGACTAAATTTCCATCCCAATATCGATAAAATACATCTCAAAAAATGGCATAAACTTATTTATTTACTGTAGTATACAGTTTTTTTCTTTTAAAAGAAAATTCTTTTAAAAACATCATTCTAGTACTTTTATTACAATGTTCATATTAGGTTTTTTTTTTAACTTAATTTATATGAAGAAACTTTTTTATTGCTGGATACATTGTCTTTTATTTGTATTTGTTATTTCAAATATTGTAACATTGCATTCAACCAAGAAATTTAGTTCTCAACACTCAAAGTTAGATTCAGTACCCGAAAACCAATTACATATACAGGTCTCTAACCTACAATTCTAGTGAAGATCTTGACGAAATATAGATTCATGGTTTCAAAACCTGTACCACTACAACCACTCCGCTCCCCACGGCCTCATAAGCTTTTAGCATTATTATAGATATGTACTAACAGAACGGGTGTTGCAAACCCCTCTAATGAATGTTCTAATTACTATCCCTGCCACAGTTATAATTTTTTCAGTGAATTTTATAATTTTTTCAACCAATTTCTAATTTTTCAACCAAATTCATAATTTTTTCAACCAATTTCATAATTTTTTCAACCAATTTCATAATTTTTTTAACCAAATTCATAATTTTTTCTACCAAATCCATAATTTGTAAGATGTCGCGGCGTGATTGTCAGGAAATCATACAACATATATTTGGATATAATACATATATTTGGAAAGAGATTTGGATGTATTTAATTATTACATATTCTAACGATATATTTATAAGGAGGTACTTATTAGGATTACCTCTTCCAATCTCTGTATTTCTCTGCCAGAAGACAACTTCACTCTTGCTTTTGATTTTACTTCTGAGAAAGCATATTATTCCGGATTAACCATTGGGAATATGGTGGCAGGTATTATATGCGAAGATCGCGCCATAACTTCTCTAACCTGCTCAGTTTTGTGGAAAGCTGCATTTTCCATCACTAAAATACTATTGGTGAAGGAAAGCTGATCAAGTTTTTCATGCAATTAAAACAAAAATTGGCAACATAAATCACTATTAGAAGTTCCAGAAGCTATAAAAAAAAGTGAACGAACTAAGAGTTGTGTTCCTCCTTCGTACTGTCGGCGTAGTCACAATAGCATTCGTGTTATCTTTTGACCTAGCCCAGTTTCTTGTTAAATGTAAGTTGAATCCGGATTTATCAATGAAGACGATGAGAGAGCGATTTTGAGGTATCCAGCTTTCAAAATCTAGAGCGTATACTTTTCTTTGCTCAATGGCCAACTCCGAGTTCATACGGTCAAGCTCTTTTGCAGCGCGTTTTAACGCTAATTTCAACTGAAATAGTCCTCTATGAATTGTGGAGATCGAAACATTAATGTTTAGCTGGGACAGTTCTCTTTCATTTCTTGTAAGGTATATAAATGCTGCGTCTTTTTCAATTACTTCCTCAATCGCAGCAAGAGTTTTGGGTTTCAAACTTACGATACGATGGCTACCACCTCTTTTTTTGGTGTTATACGATTTCCTGACAACCACACCGCGACATCTTACAAATTATGAAATCGGTTGACAAATTTATGAATTTGATTGGTAAAATTATGAAATTTGTTGAAAAATTATGAATTTGGTTGAAAAATTATGAGTTTGGTTGAAAAAATTATGAATTTGGTTGAAATTTTTTTGAAATTCACTGAAAAACCTATACATTATAATTAACTGCTTGAAACATGTGTATTTGTGTACCTGCTTGTATATTTACACTTAATATCCTTCTTTGTTTGTTGGTTTCTGCTAAATTCACTCTTGTTCTGTCCAATTGTATTTAGCTCAAAATACTGTAAATAAATAAAGAAAGGTGTTTAAGTAAAAAGAACTCTATGTTAATTAGCACATAGACAATGGATCGATGTATAATATACACCAGCGATTTGGAACGTAATGATCAATAATCCTGAAATAACACTTTTATATCTATGTTTTATTTCAACTTTAAATACACTACAATACCTAATCCAACAATATAATTTAAAAGATAATTCTGTAGAGAATCATAATTGGAAGATGTACATACAACATAATTTCATTATTCCTTCCATATTGTCATATAGAAAATATATAACAAATTCATAATTTTTCCAAGACTGAGACAGTTCCGGAAAAGCACTACAGAAAGCAGCACCATGCAAGGAAGCGTTAGTTGAGAAAATACTCACGTGTAGCGCTAGCGGCAGGACCAAAGTCGGCAGTGTAGTCCGAACCGTGGGCTGTAACAAATGTGTGAAGGTTAAAAAGTTTACTTACAATATTTACGTAAATTTTTAATTTCAAAAAATATTCAATAAAACATACATTGTATCAATTAATAGGTTAGTGAACTACAGATGCAACTACGCTGGTATAAACATTAAAAGTGTCCTTTAATAACACTATGATTATATGAACATATAGAAAAAAAGAAACATTCTTTAGGTAGCAATAGTATAAATATTTTAAATTTCAATACATTGAAGTTGACATAAAAGATAACAAATGAAATAACATCATTAGTTTTGAATCCATATAAGTTCGGTTTTGCCCTAATTTTTTAATAAATGTAGTAAACATTTTATTAATTGGAATATGAACCAATTTCAAAGGTAAAATAGGATAGTAAATTCAAATAAAAAGTCTAAAATGTAGTATTTGCAAAGATGTCGTGTATCTCTCTCACTTTATTTAAATATTTTTATGGAATTTAACTGCCTGAATATTCAAAACTGTTTCTTCTATATTATGATTAATGCTGTTTTTTTGTTAAATTAAGTAACAGGCTTACATTGCCAATACTAGTAAGAAATATACGAATGGGTCCACTGCATGCTCATAAGATATTTCACGGAAATGGTGTATCATGTCCGACTTTTTTAAATTCATTATGACAAGGGTAGAAAATTTAAAACAGATTGGAAAGCTGATATACTCTGGCTTCAGAATAAGATAGGCTAGGAAGAGACACCTCACTTATCTGAGGGATGTTGATATGACATTATCATAGGGATGTAGAGTGACATTGATAATACACAATGGCTGGATTATGTAGGAATGGATCTGAATTTTAGGTACTCTGCACAGATTATTTACTCACTTTCCACTCGTTTTCTTACAGGAAAGCTAAACATGTTAGACATATTAAATCTACGAATACAAAATAATTGCCAATAAATAGGTTATTGGTCAATGTCTTTATTTTTTTATTTATATCTGTAAATCGGTCCTTCCCAATAAAAATGAAAGATTAATTTAGATTTAGTAAGTTTTGCGTCTGATAAATATAAAAAATTATTAGTATAGCTAACACGAAAACAAATTTTACCATCTAATAAAATAATAAAAAAAATAAAATAATAAAATCAATCAAAGAAGTGATTTTTAAACTTTGCACAGTGAAAACGCCTATCCGAATAAAATAATTCAAAATTATAGATTCGTTTGAGAACTTATAAAGCCCCACATTTTGTGTTAGATAGTTCCTTTTCCTATTTCAGTTCTAAATACTAGCGCCCCTTGGTATATCATAAATACTTATCGAATTACTTAGACGGGATGTCTTTCATTGATTCATCTTCACATATTCTAAAGAAAAAAATAGAGTACAACTAAATTCCATGAAGGGTCTTGGGTTCAATAAATGATAAAGACTGTATTATTTATAGGGCAATTCGTCTTAGATCACGGTCAACAGCCAAGTATTTTGCCTAAGCATAGGTACCCACTTCATAAAGACTGGGTGAGCCCTAGAAAGGTCTCTATATACCTCAGATTCCATCCCAGGCTGTTAAAAAACTAAATAAATTATCCCTCACCACTTGATTTGAGCCAGCGACCATCGGCACAGCAACATAGCGCTCTACCAGTGACCTGCTCCGGTCCCTTTACATACTCTAACCTACTAAACTCTTAACACAAATAGGGCCACATTTAATTTAGTGGTTAGCAAAACAACCTATTATGACCGAGATCGCTGGTTCGCAGTCCGGTTAGAAAAATTATCTAGATTAATAAAATATATAAAATAACCAATAAAAGATAATAACTTTTTTTTTTAATCATTAAATAGTGATTTGAGTAAGAGTATTTAAAACTCAGATAAAGTTTATTAAAATATCTTCATTAACAACTTAGCAACGTATAGCAAAGTTCATAAGGACTTACTATAAATAGCTTTGGTTGCCCAAAAAGAAAGTTTTCACAAGTCGTCACTTACACGACTTGAATATCTTAAAAGTTGGCCTCCATTTGAGCCATTATCGGATCGCTTCCGATCAAAGTATCGTTTGCGAAAGATAAAGCTCACGTAGGGCTTAGTTGGGCTTCTTGGCTGAGGTACTTCTTACTAAGTAGTTACTAAGTACGGTCTTCATTCTTATCTTTCTTTCAAATAATATATAGCCTTATATAATAATAAAATGTTATTTAATATCTTATAAGTTGTACTTATTTGTATCGAAGAGAAAAAATAAGTTTTATAAATATTAATGTTGGTATAGTCTACTATACCAACGCTCTAGCGTATATATTAAAGTTTTAGATTCCTAGATTGCTATATATAAACTACGATCCTTATACGTTCCCTTACATACAAATTATAAAATATAATTCTCCTTAATTTTTTAAGACATTTGCAGAATGTTTTCTCGTGAAATCTTATGTAGAAGCTAAGATGCTAAGATAATATATATATTTCTCCTGAACCTACCTTTATTGCATCTTAGCTTCTACATAAGATTTCACGAGAAAACATTCTGCAAATGGCTTAAAAAACTAAGGAGAATTATATTTTTACTATGTTCTTCAAAACACATAATTTCACGTTCAAAATTCTTTTAATTTTTCCGATATGTTAATTTTCATTTCAACCCTCCGTTCCATACTGAGGAGCTAATGGAACTTTTCTTGTCTCTTTTATAAATAATGTTCCAGTTATTTAGAAATTATTGTTCTATTGAATAACTTTAAACAAGAGGAGCGAAGATTCACGATGGCCAATGTTTCTTTAGTTTTAAACAGTTAGTACTCTTGTTGTTTGTTGCCATAGCTGCAAAAATTGATTATAAACTAAGCATTATTTGTTTAATCCGTGATATCCAAGCATTTGATTCTTTTGCTACGTGACTTATCTGTCATTGACAGTTATTTCATTGTCAACAATAGTGACTATTGTTTGGTCCAAAATTTGAAAAGTAGTTGCTCGATACAGTAATGTGAATTCCATAATAAAAATTACTTACTCTTTTATGTGAATCTCGGGTTTTATGGTGAAAGAAAATGTTTTCTAATTTAATTTTGCTCTTTCCATATTAAACTTATGCAATTATTGGTTTGCAACTGATTATTTTGTCAAATAGAAGTTTCCCTTAGTCCTAATCTAACTTCTCCAAATTCAGACAAATGAGGGGATAGAAAGGGTCGGTGCAGAACTGAATAACGAATTCTATCGTCCGCTAGATCGAATGAGACGATCTTTTATTCAGAAGAAGACCTGCCACTTCGACTGTGAAATCTGTGCCCCATCGACAGGGCCAATATATCTTCCACCTGAATCTCTTTACTACCCAGGACTTCTTGTCTACCACCCTTTGACAACAGGGAAATTCCCAGGAGATCTGCAGCGTTTTAGGGTTTCCTGACACGTCAGAAAAATATTTTGGTGTGAGACTCCGAATAACTTAAAGAAAAATCCTTCTTAGGTGATCCTTCTATCTGTGATCACAAGGCAAGATAAAATTAACGACTTCAGGAATAGTTTATCAAAGAGTGGCTGGGTAGTAGAGCGTTGAGTTGCCCTGCTGAAAGTCCTGGGTTTAAATCCGGCTGTGACAGATTCGATTTAATCTTTCAACAGCCGGAGAAGGATCATTTGGGATCTGGAACCCTCCTGACATCTAATCTGTAAAGTAGGTACCCGAAAAAGGAAGAAAACCTGGCGGTTGAGTGTGATTTGGGACAAATCACCTCTGCATAACTGTTGTCCAAGAAACAGAACAATATCCACCACATACTAAATACAAAACTCTTCATGAGTCTTTGTGGTAAGAAAAAAAAAGTACTGTAAATGTGAAATTACATCTTGGTTACCCAGTTAATAGTGGCTTAGTGGACACCAAGAGTATATATAGAGATACTAAAGGTTGATTATCAAATTCATCTGCCAGAGACGGTCTCAAGCTCTTGAATGATTAATAGCACTGTGGCCATACACACTGAGCTAAGGTAACGGTATTATCTTAGATGAGATAGGAGACGGACCCGAGGCTGTCGGATAATTAGGAGTGGCTAATCTCGAGACCCCATGTCCATCTGTCTTCCCTAATCCCGAGACGTTAGGCCTCTAAGGTCCGCTCTAAAGCGCTCCTGTTGAATCAAGGGGTTTTTGTAAGATCAGTCACAGTATGGTAGGTAGCTTTACAAGAGGTTTGGAGGGATTAAGCAAAAGGAAACTAAACAGATAGAGGTTAGTCCTGCGTATTATCGAAGGAGTGGATATCACAGGTTATCAACATGAAGAGGTGATTTGGACTCTTACAATTCTTGTTGAGAGGTTTAGTAACTACGATGAGTACATTACACTCAATAATCATATTTAATATTTAGTTAAGTTGTATTGTTAACCAGTTTGGATGTGTGTGTTAGAAATTTATGGCTTCGCTAAATGGATCCACTGAAAACGACTACAAACGTTCCAATCAAAAATATTTACACTTGTCACAAATGATCCATGGTATATCAATAAAAAAACTAAACATACTGATTTAAAAATACCAATGATTGATAGAACAAATGACCGCAACCCTGATGCATGAGGACACAAGGAGGATACTAAAAAGAAAGTGGATGAGGGTTCTGTTATGATAGGAAACTTAGTAAGCCATTGGTACTGACTGCTCTTCTCCATGGCTACCATGTCATTTGATTTTATTTTACTGGCAGCCAATATGCTGATTGTCAATTGTTTGTACTTTGCAGTTGTGAATAGAAATAAAAAGAGACAAAAATAGTTGTCTTTTGAAAAACAGAACTTGGAGCATTATATGCTAATGCTACCATGCATATAACGTATGCACACCAGAACTAAAATAATGAATGTGTTCATAGAAATACCTACTTTTGAAAATATTAAATAATTTAAAATCAGTTCATAAAGGATATATGGGCTTATATATATCATGGCAGGTTTGTGAATACCGCAGTGCCGATCCTAGCCTGAGATAACAAAATAAATGGTGTGTCTGCTGTAGATATTACATGACGAGAGGATTGACATGATTAAACTATCCCCAACTTCCTTTTCCCACTCCATAGTCATAACTATGCATTATAACTATGTATGCATGAGATTAAGCGCGCACACCACGATATCGGACTAACCCCATATTATATTGCATTATTTAAAAGGCTCTCATGGTTTAAGGATACATCGAGAGGTACATTTAAGGAATAAGTTTGCGATGAAAGGTTCAGGTCCTGTAGGAGTGATGTTATTGTTTAAAATAAAATGAATACTTTTCATATAAAAAAAACTTTCTCTCCGAAAAGAATGGTAAAGTATTATCATCCCAAAATGAAGGCAGAGAAATTAAAAAGCTATAATGGGGCCATATAATGGGGGGCCCCATAAACTGGCCACAGGCGAGGACATTTGCATTTTTGGCAAGAGCGACCCATCCAGCGGTTCTCCGGTTCTTAGTCACTGTCATCAAACTCTTCGGATCTCCTTTACCTGGAGGCCATAAGTAAGAGACTACTCGATTCGAAGGATTCAGTACCGACTAGATATTTTTTTATTCCAGAAAAAGAAGTTTTTTTTTGACAAACCGCCAAAACAAATTGGACTTCTCTCTTGTTTTTGTTTTTTTGAACCTCCCTTGGCCAAACAACAATTCTATTCCAATTTTTTTCTTCTTAAGTCAAATATTTTATGTTATTTTCAAATAATTTATTATGATTTATTTTTTCGATTGAAAAGCCCATATTAAATTTAATATTATAAGTAAACGCAAGAAAACTGATTAATTACTGAAACAAATTTCATAAAAATTTCAAATTCCGATATACTTTTCATTCAGTACTTTGATGCTAACGTTAGCCACTTTTTTAAATGGAACTAATAAACGTAGAACTTTTTCAGGTATAGTCCATTTTTTTTTTTTTTTTTTTTTTTTAAAGGAGAAGAAATGTCTTAAGTCTGTTTTATATAAAAGATATTTATTATTATAAAAAATAAATACACCCTCATGGTTCATTAAATTGTAGTGATCGTTGCTCATATTGTATAACTGTGTAATATTCCGCTTTATGTAGGTAAACAAATATATTGCTACATCACTGAAACTTTTTTATGTATTACTATAAGTACATAAGACACGCATGTCCCTAATTTCCATTATTTACGATATATTTGAAATCCTTGACGCAAGAACCAGTTCAGTTCGACCTTTCTAAATGAATCTACATATAAGTGACTTATTTATATTAAAATGATGTAATTAGTTATATAGATTTACGCATATTCTAGCACATGAACAGTTAATCTTAAAAAAACTATGATTTATAGTTATTAAACTTCAGTTCCAAAATAACTTAACATTTCTATTTTTGTTAACTATAAATAAATAAATATAGTATAGGCCAGGCTTTCTATAGGTTTCATGAAGTGTATTGAAGCCGACCGCTGCTACTATCTGTCGGCAACTCACTGAACTACCACCAGCAGCATTTAGAAAACTATCTTCAAAAAACTAAATAACAATATTTGTTATTCACAACTTTATTTTATGCTTTCATGTGAAAGTATACAAATCGACCTAAATGCATTACTAACTTGAAAAATCATGAATTAACAATTATTTTGTATAACTTCATTTTCAAATAAAATAATTGGTAAACAAAGTTTTGTAATTCTGTTTATATGATTATAAACAGTGCATTTTTGTTAGAATAGAAATATTGTTTAAGAGTAAGTCAACCTTATAATAAAAATATAATATACGCTCGAGTTAGCATAGACTTTTTGTGTAAAGAAAGATACTTATCTTCGTTGAGACACAAAGAAATATCTTATTACATATCTAAAAACGGAAATTTCTAGAAATACTTGAGAACAAGGGAAACAAACATACAATTTTGATATGCCAAAGGATTCGCGTACTGTAATAGTTGCCAACCTCACTACTTTGACTTTCAATATATGTATTCTTTAAAACTTGGTTAAAAAACGATAATTAAGGTAATATAAGATATTGAGCATAAATATTTACAGCGATTATATCTAGAATAATTATTGTATATATAATATTATAGAAAGTATATTAAAATTAGGCCAGAGTATTGTTTATAAAATTATTAAACAATACTTTTATTAATCAAAATAGGATCGTTCACTTTCAACAAACTTCTCCCAACGTGAAACAAGCATTTCTATCCCCGCTCTGTAGAAATTAGGTGTCAAGGAAGAAGCGAAGTCTTGGAAGGCCGATTTCAGAGCATTTTGTCAAATTTTTAATTTCTTAAAAAATTATCCAAACAACGGACAAAGTAAAAATCAGTTTGAGAAAGGTCCGGAGAATATGGTGGGTGTGGAAGGTGCTCTTCATTTCTGCTTCGCAACAGAAGTGAGGAGCACGTTTCCAATCGGGTGAGCTGCTGGGCCTCGGTTAATTCATATGTTATCATCATATATCCTGCTCTTTTGTCTTAGCAAGCTCCTTAAGGGGCCTGGAAACAGTCATGGCACTTGCTCCAAGTTGTGAACCTAATGCACGAGTGGTTGGGGGGGGGGGGGGGGGTTAAGGGCCCGCTTCGACCAGCTGTAGTAAGTGGAAAAGTAAGACTGATTATGAAAAAGGATTAAATTACCTTTCAAACGGTATACATAACATAATTGTTTGTGTACAAATAATCCAATCCCTAATGAAAAGAAAACTGTAAGTAAACGAAACTGATATTTCATCTGTTACAACCCAAAAGTTATATAATTTTAGATTTATACTACAGCTAAACTTTTAAAATCAAATTGAATCGGATATATATATATATATATATATATATATATATATATATATATATATATATATATATATATATATATATATAATAAGTGATATTACACAATAATTACCTTTATAAAATTTCAATTATGATATAAGAAATGATGAAAATACTGTAACAGAACTGGATTAGAATCTGGGATTCGTACGGAAATCGAAGGGGTGAATTCCCGTTTATAAAATAATATCTTTTTCATTTTTAAAACCACATCACTCAAAATCCAAGTATCCAAGTATTTATGCTTCCAGTAAAATATATTACAGATTGAATCAATTACGCAGGTTGTCCCTTCGTGCTGGGTCCATTCGTGAAATTTTAACATTTCATTCGTTTAATTTTTAATATTCTCGAAAATAAAAATAACCGTGAGTTTAAGTATGCAAAAGTGAGTGTTATTATTAGAATTTTGTATATTTCGGTAATCATTTCATCGATAAATAAAACGTTTCAACAATCATATATCATATACTGCGAAACGTCAGTTGAAACGTATGTTTCTTGATGAAATGATTACCGAAATATAAAAAAAATTTCATAATTATAGCTATTTTTGTATACTAAAGCTCACGGTTATTGTTATTTCGAGAATATTAACAATTAGATGAATGAAATGTTAAAACTTGTGATTCAACTAGAAGCGACAACCTCCAGAATTGATTCTTTATAAATTTTATGATTTGTAAGATAAATGAAAAACACCTGATTGAATACTACTAGTATATATAACCAAATGGTAAACAATATTAGAATACAACCGATAATCGTTGATACATTGAAAACCTTTAAATGGATATAGGGAAAAGGATTTTGGCAAGGCCAATGCCATACAACACCAGGATCAAAGAAGGAAGGAAGAGTCCGAAATTTGATAACCGACTAGAAACGAAACCAGAACTCAATACCTCAGCAACCAGGGGAGGATTAGGGATGGCCCCCCATAAAAGATCCCCTATTAATTATTAAAAAACTTTATTAGATTTCTAAATATGAGCAACTTTATTCCACCTTTATTTGTTAGAACGACATTAGGTGCGATCCTAATAGTTTCTGTACCAGTTGTGCCTGGTTTAATAATAATACCAACAATTAAAAGTCCATACGGGTTTTAATTACATTTACCCAAAATATAATGCGAGGAATGAAAATGTGTCAAATATATAGCGAGGAAAAGAAGAAGTATTGGGATCTATTCTTAATTAAACTTTATAACAAATAAATATACTAGCTTCCATATTTAAGAGCAATGATTATTAGTGGTCTGTAATTCCATTTATGCCAAAGTAAACTAAAATAATAACAAAAAAAAAGTAATATAGTAAGAATTAAACATTTATGGAATAAAAAAGAAAATATGTATGTTAAACACAAATGTATATATTAAATATTAAAAAGCAGTGGCTTCAAAATATATACATCACAAACAAACACAAATATAAGTTGAAAAACTAGTATGATAAATGAAACCAATATGAAAAAAATAAATAAAGACATCTTGATTACATCCGTAGCTGTGTTCAAGACGAACAGTGAGTAGATCCCAGTGATTATCTCCCAAATAATCACTGCAGACACTTAGATCTTGAGAACTGACCATTTCCAAAATTCTTCCGAAATTTGTCATGGCCAGAGCACAACGAAATCCGATGATTGCAGGGATGATTGGGGATTATGCTGAAGAATTATCAAGTTGAAGAGTACCCTTATGTCGAAATAAATATATACGAAAATAAATAACTACATTGAGGTCATGGTGTGATGTCTTGTTTGTTACATAATACGAGAATTAACTACTGCTTAAAGGAAATTGGACAGAAAGCAATGTAGACTTTTGATGTTCGAAAGCTTAGAAGTCACAGTTTATATTGGTTGAACCAAATATACAATACCATATATTGATAATCAATTAAATACAAATGCATTCGATACTGTGCACTGTTATAGTTACAGCCGTGTTTACGTTATATATTATAAAAATTATCAATAATTGTCAATGAATGTTAATGGAAGTACTTGGTGATATAAACTATAATTTGGAATCATTAATAATTTCGGAAATTTATCCTCGTTATCTCTGTTCTCCTATGAATAATGAAAAATTAATAAGCTGAGAAACTAACAACAGAATACTGACTGGTAACTTATTATTAAAAGAAATAAAATTAAACTTGTATAAAATTGTGATTTGGCCAGTGACTTCTACTTACGGAGTGGAAAGCTGGTGTCTGTTACAAGAGGACAGGCATAAATTAAAAGTATTTGATAATTAGAAAGATTTAAGTCGCTACTAGAGTCAATAGTGAGTGGAAAATTAAGATCAAAAGTGAAATTGAGATATAATAATATTGTTGATTATATCAAAGTAAGTATCAAGCCTCAGATGGGCAGGGCATGTGGTCACATTGGAGGACGAAAGAGTTCAGAAGAAAATATAATAAGCTCACTTTAGTGGAAATAGAGTAAGGGATAGACATAGAAGCAAGTGGAAGGATGAGGTGGAGTGAGACGCGAAGGGTGGGGAGAAGTGTAAGAGGATAACACAAGCGGCAAGGGGGCCTGTAGTGCTGGGGAGTTAGTTAGTTAATTAAAGCTTAAAATATTTAATCAAATGAAAATAATAAATATTAGTTAGTTAGTTTACTCACATTGTAGCGGAAGGAAGTAGAAGGAGGCAACGAAACCATGGCCTGGCCACTCGGAGCTGGAGGTGAACTGGATGTGAAGCTGTCTACCGGAGGAGACCAGTTCTGCGTTCGTGAGGTCGTTGCAGAGGACTCCAAGAACTGGTGAGAGTGGGCCCCCTCCGTCGTGGGCCCGCACCACGTCATCTGCTAGGAGGCAGCTGTAAGTGAAAGGTTATGAACATAATTAGTGCAAGACATTTAAGTTATCTTGGTAACTTAATCAATAAGGATAAAATACATGGATGTTTGGAACAAAGTCCGTTGTTATTTCTGGCTGGGATGCATTAAGTACCTGGCGTAGCGGCAGATGAATCAAATAAAGAGTGGCTTCAAATTCTAGTCGACTTTTGTTCACACTTGAAAGCACATTCTGTTAATGATATCATCTACTTCCATAGTACCTATCTAATTCTTAATTATAAAATGGTTTCTTGGATAATTATATTACAAAAAATATTATCGATATTTAAAAATTGAACTTGCTTGTGGTACTAATGGATAATGGTTAAGTCCAAAATGCTTCTAAGTTTTTATTCTCGATTTAGAAGTAGATGACTCTAAAAAAGAGTAATTTATTATTGACTCTGCTAGACGAGAAATGAATGGGGGAAGCTGTAGTAATTAATGAAAAAAAAATAATGCGTTATTGATGAAATTCTCAATATAGTTTTCACTATATATTTACTCGATTAAAAAGAATGCTCCTTTAAATTATTTAGGTTCCAAGGAATAAGTCTATTTTGATTTTACACACAGGGTACAAGCCAGGGTACAAGTCCAGGTCAGAACTAGTTTGGTTATAGCCAGTAATAGAACGCAAAAAACCAAAAGGTCTCCACTATACACCGCAAGTAACATAACAGAACAGTTGGGGACAGATTACGCATGGATTTGCCACTGTACTATAAATGAATAAAAACTGCACAATAATGAACTGAAAAATATTAATGAACGGGCAGGTAATAAATATTGATCGAAATAAAATAAATTAAGTGAGACAGTGGCAAATCCCTTTCAAACAAAGCTCCTTGGTCACCCAGCTGATGTAACCTTCACTATTTTTGGGTTATCAACACACTCCCCTACACATGTTACACTTCCCTACGCTTCTTAAACAAATGGTTCCATGGAATGATAATGAAACAATACTACCAGTAATCTTTATATATTTTTCAACTACTTAATGTCAATGCCTAACACGCCAATTGGAACTAAACGATATTTAACAAATTCAAGCAAACTATACAACGAATGGATATTCCAGACACTTCCGAACAGTCTGTTCGACCAAAGTTAATACTGAAACTTTTTTCTAAAGAAAAGAACATTCTTAAGTTTTATTTGGAATAATTTAAAAAATATAAAGTAGTTGAGTTGTTTCGAAGATAGACCAATTATTCTTTTTCAAGATTATGCAAACTCTTTCCCATTTTCTTTTACTTTTTGTATTTATGATGCCCGCTTCCTTTTTATATCTTATTTAATTGTAAGACAAAAGGTGATTGGAATCTATATTACCCGGACATAAAAAAGAACGTATAAAAAGCCTACATGAATTATGACCATTCTCTAAACTTTTCTCATAAAGAAAGTTCTAGTTTCCCGCTATTTAGGAGTTGGAAAGTTTTCCAACTTTTCGTCGCCTCGGAAAATCTGTATTCATTGCCTCAATGGGCCCTTTTTCAGACTATTCAAACGTGATAGTAAATATTTAAATTTGCTTATCCCTAATGTTCATTAGCCTCTTGTAATAATTTCTCTTGACGTCGGTGAGCTTATAACCCTAGAAATATATATATACATATAATCACAAATTGACGACAAGATAGGAGAATACCAGGGAGGATTCAGGAAAGAAAGATCCTGCCAAGAACTGATACCTAGCCTAAAACTTCTGATAAAATATTATCTAGATTGGCCACAGAAAAACCTTTATATCACTTTTGTCAATTTTGAAAAAGATTACGACTCCTTAGACAGAGAAACACTACTGAAAACCCTGAGGGAATACGGGGTCGATCAAAAGACCATACACCTAATAAAAGAAACATTAACAGAAACCGAATAAAAAATAATATTAAGAGAGGATATCAGCAAACCGTTTCAGATAAAAACCGGTGTGAGACAAGGGGACGGACTTTCACCTAATCTCTTCAACGTTGTTCTCGACAAAGATATGAAGACATGGGGAAAAAAACATTAGGAGCTAAAGTAAGAAATCAGAAGAGTAATATCCTGGTAAAGTGTTTGGCTTTTGCGGATGACTTAGCCCTACTGGCAGAGTCGGAGGAAGACGGAATTAGACAAATAAATTCCATGAAGAAAGTAGCTGAAAAGACTGGACTTAAAATCTCCGTTCAAAAGACTAAATTTATGACTACAGACTCCACTTTTGTAAGAAAGAAGTGAAAAAAAATTCGGTAAAATTCAGGTGGTTAAAAGTTTTAAATATCTTGGCGAAATAATACGCAGAAACTTGTCTGAGAGGGAATGCATGGAGTACAGAATTAAAAATTTGGAGAATTTATGCTACTCAACGTATGTATAATAAAAAATGCCTCTCCAAAAAGGCCAAAATCAGGCACTACAATACAGTGGTAAAACCAGTGATATTGTAAGGAACAGAGACTATGTGCTTTCCCAGTTTAGATAAACATCTTAAAATAGAGAGAAGGATTCTTAGGAGAATTCACAGCCACAAACTAACACCATAAGGGTACCGGTCGAAATTTAACAAGGAAATTTACTTGGAAATGAGTGATTTGGAAACAGAAATAAGGGTTAGAAGACTCAGATTTAATGATCATATGATGCGGATGAACGGGGAGTGATTAAACTAAAAAAATTTCACCCAAATTACAGGCTACAAATTCAAACAAGGATACATAGAACAAATAAAACAAGAAACACAGAAACATGGTATTACTCTAGATTTAATAGATAACTGAACTGAATACCAAAAATTCCTCAAATATGCGGTTCTACTGGCAGACAGAATAAAATTTAAGAGTAATTAAAATTAATGAGTAAAAGCCCAAGAATTGGACACAAGATAGAAGAAAAGCCTTCAGTGAAACCATGAGGAAAAGATGGGCCGAGAAAAACAAAAAGAAAACCCTGCTACATAGTCGCGTAGTCTTTCATGGCTGTTTAGCGTCCAATAAATAAATATATATATAGTTTATATATATATATATATATATATATATATATAGTGTATATATTATATATATACATACATATATAGTTTAATGAAACGAATTTCATTCAATTCTTTCCCCTATATTTACCCAAGAACGGCTTACGACAGCAATTCATTAGCTATTTTTTGAGAAATTGGCGTTCCACTTTTATGGGCTCAAATTATTCTTTAAGATCCTGTTTGTCCTTCGGAATATTTGAGCTAAAATACTTTGTCAATGTTGTGCCTTATGTGTCGATTTCCTGTCTTGTTTTGAAGTTGAGAAAGTAACTTAAGTTTGATGGATGGAATTGCTCCTTGGGATTACGTTAATGGTTTGAAATATTTCGATAAATTTACGTTTCTAAAGTATTTTAACTTTAGATATTTGAATTAAATTTGTTTAGCCTGTTTGCTTGAGGGTATAAAAAGAATTTTGGCCGATCTAAACTCCATGTTTTCAATTATGATGGCTCAAATCACTCAGTGAATTCCCTGATTTCAAATAATGTTACCTCAGAAGACAGATACTCATATACACTTATTTTTTTAGATCGTTTTATTGTTTCTTTTAATATAGCCAATCTTATGAATTATATTAATGGTAATTATTAGTTATAAATTACAACTTAAAGGTTAGTAATAATTCAAAAACTAAACGCTTCAAATAAAATTTAATGGCATACTAAATAAAAATCCCATCAATCACATAAATAATTCAATATGTAGCTTATTATATTGAGTTGAGTAGTTATGTTTTTGTTTTGGTGTAGAAGGTATCAACAAATCAAAATTCGATATTTTTGTACTTAAACTTTACTTGCAATGTGTTATAGAAGATATACAAGTTCATTCCAAACCTCAATACGGATGGTGTTTATGTCATGAAAATTGTCTACTTGATAGGGATTTTCATTGTAATTAAATTAAATTTTATCTATGCGTACATATTATGTTGTTAAGAGTAATGTAGACTTATTAGTGATCTTTGTTCATATAGAAAGTTTTTTAAAAAATATTTTCCTATTTCAGTTTCTATCTGTGGTAGCTCTCTAGGCTTGAACTTTTTCCTTGCCGTTTCGAACCCATAAAACAGGTCTGACCCATTTCCGAATCGTAAAAGCCGCCTTCCTTCGAGATAAATTATTTTGGGAATCCTTTCAATCTAAGTGAGTGGTTTTGGTCTCTATGTGAGGGCCATATATAAGGGTTGTATGTTAAATACGACACTTAGCCAGGTAGATCTATCTCATCTGTCGGTGTACATCTCGTCCCCTTCATACATATAACTCTTTATATCGTCTCACTAACACGGAATAAATTTTACCGAGAGTTGTCAAGCCATAAATAGCCATATAACTCAGTTAACTTCATAAAAATATATAATATTTTGAGATAAGTAATCAGACAGAAACATGTTTTACTGGAAAATCCATGTTACAGCATATATAAGACGATATACAAAACTAAAATAAGTAATAAGTAATACATATCTTACTACTCATAAAGGGTATTGCACGTGTGTACTGGCCTGGTTCTAAGATCGATTTTAAGGTTATTTTCCAAAATAAGAGTGTCCACTTTATAAAGGCATGGTAAACCCTAGAAAGATCTGCAGATCCCGCAGGGTCGAGCCACGGCTATTAACATAGTGTATTGTATATTGTCACTGTGGGTCTCCCATAGTAAATAGTTGGCTATTTTCAAGAGCTCTGATATTTAGTAAGATGTAAAAAAAAAAAAAAAGCGAAAGAATGTCCTAATAACATAAACCTGACCACTACAACCCGTGAAGAGTCTCGGATTCAGTGTATGGTAGAGAATGTACTGTTTCTTGGACAACGATCCGACTGCTAAGAAATTAAATCAAAGTCTAGCAAGCAGCGGGGTTTGATCCATGGCCTTCGGCGCGGGAACTGAACGATCTACCGCTTAGCAATTCCACTCCCCTAGTTTCAGAAAAAAATTATATAAAAGTAAACACTTTTTATACATTTTCATTTGCTTATATCAATTATATTTAAATTCTAAACAGAACGTTTTACAAACTTGGATTGCATTCAAATATTTGTGTATTTCTTTGAATTTTTCTCTTCTATATTTCGTTTAAAAAATAAGTTTGATTGTTTTTTTCTATAATGACCCATCCTAATCGACCAAGGTAAAAAATAATCAAACAATTCCTCAAAAATAAAAGTTTAGCTAACGGTAAAGATACAATATAATTTAAATATTGAATAATAGTAATATATGAGATTGAGTGGAATATCATTTGTGAAGAGAATATTCAGTGTTGCAGTGGTTGAACTTTTTGGTACGCCCAAAGGGCCTTTTCATTATAATTAACGAGTTATATAACCTGTATTATTGTATTTTTCTCAAAATTACCTCTTGTTCGGCGAAATACACGGCCCATAAAGATCATACAATATTGCAGAAAGTTACTGTTTAGTACAAGAGTGGAGACGTGACGGGGCAAACATTAACGCTACAGCAGCACCCTAAGTTAGGACTGAAGTACTGGCTAAGTCAGGACTTACAACCTCAGCGGAGCTTATCTCTCAGGCTGCAACGCTGACTTAGGCTGAACTTCGCAAGGACCGAATGTTTTATGGCCTATATTCTGCGACATAATTGCATATATGAAACTGCGGTGCCATATTTTTTAGGATTACAATGTTTCTTTCTTTTCTTTTTGCATTTCCCTCTTCAAACAGCTGTTTTGTGGGAAGGCCGTTTATTTGATGTATATCTTAGAATGTGCTGATTCATTACGGGACCACGTGCCTCACTACTTTATGATTTGGAAGCTATCCAGATTTGAGAATTGATTTTCTGGGAAACTGATTAGCAACAGAAATAAACAATATACAAGTTCAAGTCATTATTACACTTAATATTCTTCTTTGACTTCCTCTTAAGGCATTGCTAGGGTCAAAGAGCCTCCATGTTTTTTGCGTTTTGAATAGAATTTACTATCATGCGGGTTATGAGCCTAACGATGGAGGCCCTGTATCCTCGAGACAAATGGTCTCCTGAATATTTAAGTCCCCTCAGGAGAAATGGTGACCAGGCTATACCCCCCTGGGTTACCTCCAACCTGGAGAACCAGTGGCTGATTGCAGTCAGATGACTGGGCGATGGGGACGCCACTCCCTAAGGCGGCGTACTTAATATTCGAGAAATCAAAAACATCTAAAAATGATTAAAATTTACAAGAAGTCCATCGGAGAAAGATGGTACTTGTCACATTACGTGAGCCGTTGATTTTAAAAGTGAGACATCTATTTTATGTTATTGCTACATATTTACTTTCAAAATCAATAAATTTGAAATATTGTTGACCAAATAAATTTCTAAATGACAAATTTATAATATGCTATGCATTGTGCGGGACCGTATGATGAAAGTGAATGTGTTGCACAAAGAGCAATGTTGGTTTTTGCGATGTAGGTCTCGAAGATAGAGGTCCATACCCACATGGTCAAGGTGTTTGGAGAGATAAGAAAAGAGAAGGGTCGAAGACTCCACTTTTGCAAGGACTCGCTACACAGATCCTGGGGAAGAAGGAAGGGAGCCGGCGAACGATGCGGGCGGAGGAGTATCCAAAGACAGCGAGACCCGGAGGCGGCAAGGTGAAGACCGACCTATAAACCCAATCTACCACTGGTTTTAAAGATAAGTTGTAATTTTTTTTTTTTTAAATATATTTATTGAAATTTACAACTGTATAAAGAATACATCCAGTAAATATTATGATTGAATAAATTGACATGAAAGACAAGTAGAGAAACTACCCAGTGGTAGTACTCAAATAAAAAGTTTAGCTTAGAAGGTCACGAGGCCATCTTCTTTTCAGACGCCTCGGAGGATTATCAGGAATTGAAGAGGTTGCGAGGTTTGAAACTAGTGGGTTTGGGTGGAAATGAAGTTTGTCATGAAAAGATTGATATCGGATTCGGGCCGAATTAGCAATAAACGGGACGTTTAGGTCATTGTGGATTACTTTGTTCGTAACAAAGTAAGGAGCGTTGAGGATTTTCCGAAGGATTTTGGATTGTAAAGATTGGATGCGGGAGGAATTCGATGGCTTAGTGGAGCCCCAAAGCTCTATTCCGTAAGTCCACATGGGTCTAATGATTGTCGTGTATAAGAGTCTTACGACTCTTAAATAATCATTAAGTTGTAATTTAAGTCTGTTATGTATTTTATGGGAATCCTCTACATCTATAACTATCTGAATCATTAACTGTAGTTCTCAATGTAGATATTAAATCATTAATGTTGTTTATAATTGAATTAATAAACTATAACAATTATAAAAGGTCACCTGTGGTCTAGTGGTTAGCGTAACAAACTACTAAGCCCAAGATCACGGAATCGTAGCCCGACAGGTGACCCTAGGATTTTTTTAAGAGAGTAAAAAATCCTTAGTTACGCCGTCCATCGGAAGGGACGTTAAACGGGTGTCCCGAGCCTGTACGATGTCAGGTACTCGTTAAAAATCCCTATCCTAATTAAACCTGGGTAGGCAAAATTTAGAGCTCCCACAGCAGCAACGTCCGATTAGCCATATCAGCATAAAGTGACGTTAAATGAACACACCAACATAACCATTATAATTCTTTTGGCACTTACTTACCCCAGCTCCACTATTTATTTGTGAATAATACATTGAAGGTTTAAATACTAAGTAAATCAGTAAACACAAGAACATACCTCTGGAAAAGTATCCAATTAAGACTAAAGTTAGAAATAATAATTTGAGTAATTATCCTAAATGATTACTCTGGAATCCCAAAAATAAATTAGAATATTCAAAATATATTTAAGGGTAGAAACATAGCAAATATTATTCAAACAATAAAGATTGTTAATTATTAAAAATGTAAAATAATGTTAATTTGTAATAAGATTCAGCTTTAAATGATTCTTTTCTACAAAATGGAGTTGTCTCGCTTTCGAAATCAACAGGTTACATGGAGGTATATAATTTGAATCTCATCAACAGTAATGAAATTGTTAAATATTTCATATATTGTATGAAAAGTGGCGCAAAACTCAAACTAGGATTTAGCTAAACTTGGACAGAGTGTAAACTTTTGAAGAGCCATTCTGATTACTTGAAGAAGTTTGTAAGGGTTGTTCGTCACCGCATCTATAAATAGTAAGCTCCATATGGATTATTTTATGTTGATAGTATTTTGATATTTATAGCGTGATAAGGTAGACTAACTAATTGTTAATTTAAATAAAATAAACTCAGCCTTATTACATTGTCCCATTTAGAAAATCAGCCGTCAATAATCATTAAGTTTTACGTATCTGTTAAATATAATGTCACCTCTGTATAGTTTAACTCAATTGTCAAATCTGTGTTTTTGATTCCTAAAAATATGAGTTTTTTTAAATATAGACCAAATCGCATATAATTTTTCAAACAAAAGTTTCATGTAGTTTCCGGTCCGAGAAAGAAAAAATGAAACTTTAAACAAAAATTGAGACTGCTTTTTTCCCAATCTTTTAAGCGGGGTTCGTACGAACATTGTTAGAATCGTCTTAAGGTTATAAAAGTTTTCAAATGAATTGTTCAATATGATTCTCCATTGAAATTATGAATTAGTACTGAATAAAAGATTTACGTTAACGCTTTGAAACTAATTGTTTTTATTTACAACAAGTGTACGAGTAAAGAAATTGATCTATTAAAAGTTTTCCGTTTCATCTGTCTCTATGAATTTAGTTATACATATGTTAAAATCTTTTTATTTTTTCATCTTATTATTTGTATGTGTAAAAGACAGAGCAATGGGATAAATAGATATTTAGCTATTTCGATAATTTAGGTATACTTTATCAAAAACCTAATATAATAAAGTACAATCTTCCATCGACGGTAATAATGACTCCACCTAAGAGGAATGACTGGTATCTATCGATTGTGATTTAGATTTTTCGTCATTTAAGTTTCGTGATTAAATGCAATAGTTAAAATTAATTATAAGTTTCACGACATTGACATATGATAATAACACATGTTAAAAACAACAAATGAAAATAACGTTGACTAGAATCAAAATTTCAACTCCATTCTTGTGCGCTGTCCGAAATGGCAGCAGTGATCGGATAAACCCTCAAGCTCCTCAAGATGGACCCACTTCCTTTCGTCCAGCACCTGCGACTGCCTGGAGGCCTCTGGAGGCTCCTTGCGGCCACCTTTGCTCTTATGGAATTCATCATCTACGAGTTCGGTTTCGTGGTCACCTGCCTGTTTCTCTTCTCTCACAAGAACCATATGGACGATTGCGGGGAGTACGGGGCCTTGTGCTACTTCGTGATGCCGCTAGGAGCTCAGATTTTCGACGCTGTCTTATTCCTGATCGTCCTCGCCTCGGATGTAATGGTCTTCATGTCCATCGGGAACGAAGACAGGTGGTTGCTGCGGAGGTCCATTCAGGTCCATTACGCTCTAGTGTTGGTTGACATCTTGCGCATCTGTGGGCGTGCCATGAAAGGGCTTTGGTTCAAAGTAACCATTGTCGTTGTGGAATTGCTCATTCGATGGATCTGCATCGTCGTATTCATCTGTTACTATTGGGAACTTCTTCAAAAGAGGTGATAGAAATAAACATCAACATGTATTATTATGTATAAGCCTTTTGTTTAATTTTTAATTGTTTATTGTGTTTATAGACATACTTTGAGACATTATAGTTCTGAGTAAAAGCGGATTTATTTCTGTATTACTTTTTTTTCAAATTATTAACCTAAGGCTTAGCTATCAAATAACCCCGGTAGTATTAAATATCTTTATAGGCCTTTCCTTCGTTCCTCTACTGGATCTTTTTCATCACTTACATCGATTCCTCCATATGTCACTTTAGTTTACCGGGTCATAATGAAGTAACTGTTGGTAACTAAATGAAGGAACCTTCGAAATGAATGGTCATTATCAATGACCAGTTACACCAGCATACCGTTGGAATGCTAATGTAATAAATAATATTCAATCATGATATATATTCATATTCCAAGTATGGAAAGGATATGATTCTACAGAAAGTTAAATGGAATCCTTGGAATGGAATTTAAATATAGAACTACATAAATTCTCCATGCATTTATATCTGTGAAAAAATAACTACCAAGACAATAAATAAAATTAGAGCTGATGTCATGAATAATATTAAATGTAGTTATTGTAAAAGTAAAACGTTTACTAAAAATTAAATATTTGGATTACTTTATATTAAGGAAAAACATTGAAGTTAATGCTAGAAAGTTGATGTTTCAAAAAACGATTCTAATTAAAAGTGGTTTTAAAAAACGTTGAAAACAACTCTTGCCTCCAAATATTTTTAAAGCATTTTAGAAAAAGGAATTTTAAAAACATTTACATTTTACTTAAACCACGGTATAGGAATTGTCCCTTTTACATTACACAAAAATCTCAAAATACCACTCGTGACTGACACAATCAAGAAAAACTACTACAAATTTCACTTGCTGGACATCCAAATTTACTGGTACAGTCATTACTGACAGCCACGTTACCACAGAATCCGACAAGGAGACTGAAACGTTTCTGGAGCAGGGATCAAGTATAGTGAGACGAATCACGCTAGGAGTCCCTTCAATGGGACGTTTCTTAAAACACGTTTCCACAAACACCTCCCCTAAGGGACGGTTTACCAAAAGAAGATCGAAAATATATTGTGTGCCATAAGGCATTTGTATAAGTTCTGAAATAAATATTTTTTTTATTATTATTATCACGGTATAGGAATCATTAAGCTAATTATTCTACTGCACTTGATACAAAGCCGAAGTAAAGTAAGCACCGTAATATTGCTGATGTCTCATTATTCCTGCTTTCCGTTTAACATTCGTATACAAAAAAAAAGGCCATGACATTCCTTCTACAAGAGCTTGATAGGTAATCCTTGATATCTGAACAACGGATTGGCTAATATGGAATCATAAGAAAAAAAGAACACCCGGAAATCAAACATATGTATACCTAATTGAAAGGCAAAATTAAAAAAAGGCCCTGCAAGTTAATATGTGATTAAAAATAGTTTATTATATAAATTAAATAGTTTTTTGAAAATT